>RJWH01000875.1:0-536795 GCA_004363575.1 Solenodon paradoxus | reverse complement strand
ATTGGAGGGTGGGTGCATGTACAGTGCGTGATCAAGACTCTGATTGATTGCTAGTGCGCGTGATCAAGGCTCTGACTGGTTGCTAATTGATTGGTTGCTAATATTCTTGGTTGCTAATGTTTATGCTTTGTTTATGAAATAGGGAGGCGACTGTTAGGCAAACAGGGCAGTGGCTGAGGTACCTCTGAGTGTAATTTTCTGTTGGATTGCATCAGCCTGGCTTTGTGACCTGGCCCAAGTCCCCAACAGTGGACATACCTATTTATGACTTTGTCACATTTCTGACAATGTGTCTCACATTCTGTATTTAATTATAGTTCACTGATGTATTCCTAATGGATTTTGTGCATAACAAAAAATTGTTTAAAATTTATTCATCCGTAAGCCTTAGAAGACTCTAAGATTCACACAGGGACCTATGGGGTTTTACTTTATGGTGCTTTACAGTAGCCTGCATAAGATCTGGTACGCAAGAGGACTCAATAAATATTTGATAAAGGAATGAATAACAAACCAACACAAATTTTACTATTTTTATTACTTTTCATGTTATGACTTGTTTATTTTATAACCAAATTCCAATGATTATATTGATATTATTGCCTTTGTATTCAAATTATACAAACATTTCAGCTTCTGTAAAGAATAGAGGAAACAGTTGTATGTGTATAAATATGTATCTTACCTCAAGTTCATCATTTGTTATTGTTGCTTATAGAGATAAAAACAATACAGAATATTTCATGGGGCTTGCTTATTAAAAGACTTTTGTCCAATTTTATTGAGAAATAATTGACAAAACATCATTATAAGTTTAAGATATCCAGCATGATGGTTTATTTGCATATTATTAAATAATTTCCACAATAGTTTCAGTTAACATTCATTTTTTCAAATAAATAATAAAAGTTAAAAATGATATATCAATTGTAAATTTATTCTGAAATTGATCATGTTTCAGGAGAGGACAAATAAGATAAGCAGAATAAGCAGGAATAAGAGAGTAATAGAAATTAGAAGCATCTTATCTTTTCTTCCTAAATTCTTCAAATAAGGTTAGGAATTTTAAGCAGATACAATAACAAACTTTAGAGTCAAATAATTAGTTAAAAAATGTCATAGGTAGTTTGAATACTTTGTGGAAATTTTATTTATTCATTATAAAACATCAACAACATGAGTATTTTCTAGTTATTTTGTTTATAGTTGCTATAAACGAAATAACTCCTAGAACATCTCAAGTTCCCTCCCCTCACCTAGCCCCCCATTTAGTATGGCAGGAAAAATATATCTTTCATAGGTTGATGTAAGAACAAGCTGGCCTAGTTTTATGAAGAAGCTTTATAAGCAAGCACTGATTAGATAAGCAGACATCTCTCACTCCATCTGCCAGATAGAAGCTACAGGACAGAAAGTTTCCTGAGTGCTTCCTAAAGTTCCCATGGCATTTGGAGGGTTTACATAAATTCTAATCACTCTGATAACACTCTCTTGACTTCCAGATGATATTAAGAGCTACTGGGTCAGACTGATCCATAGAGGTTTCAACATGTGTATGCATGACAGAGCCAGAAACTAGACCATGTAAGATGACTCTAGGGCCTTTATTCACATTGACAATTGTCTTTCTTCACATAACTCAACTCAGAGCATTTGCATTAAAACTCTATTTTCTCTTATAATGGTGAGCAGTCTACATAGAAAGATCCGTCAGACTATTCCTGGGTTAGAATCCTCAAGCTGATTAGTAGATTCTTTATATTCATAATTTCTGGTACCTTTGAATTCTAGTGATCACAGCAAAGCATCAATCAAATTCTCCATTCTCAAGTTCATATTCTAGTAGAACTACAAATAATAATTTATGCAATATGCAAAGAAAACTGCAGAAAGAGACTACAGGAGAATAACTGGATTAAGAGATTATTTTATAGAAGATCATCAAAATGTGTCACTGACAAAATGTCACGAGTACAGAATTCAAAAAACAAAGATTTGAACTAGACAGATTTATAAGGAAAGATTTCCAGACAGAAGGAATAACAAATAAAATCTGTGAAGTAATAGCATGCTTAGCACTTTCAAGAGAGAGTGACAGAGCCCCAGGACCTGTGAGGCTTATATGGAGTGAGCAAATGGGAGTGTCAGGACAGGCGATCACAGAGTTAACTGGTAATCTTACAAGACCTTGTAAACCATTGTTGGTAGTTCAGGTCTTACACTGAATGAGATGGAAACTGTTAGCTATCTGAGCAGAGGTGTGATGTGTTCTGACTGGCAAGTTAAGAGGATCTTCTCCTGCTCTTGGTAAATATAGGACAAAGATGGGAGGGAGAACAACCCGGAGGTTACTGCAAAAATCCAATTGATAGATTATAATACTTGGACCAGGGAAATGATGAAAATAGTGGAAATGATTGGGACTCTGGATATGTTTAAAAATAGGACAAGAGACAATTTGCTAATAGATATCATGCGAGCCTTTAGAGAAAAAGAGGAAACGAGAATGAGTCATGGTTCTGGGTCTGAAAATTGAAAGATGAAGTTTCCATTAACTGAAAAGAGACAAAGAGAAAATGTGAAGGTAGTGGTTTAAATCATGTTTTCTTGGCTATTCTTAAGTTCGTGGTGTTTTATCTTATATCTAAGTGGAAATGTCAGATAAGCTATGTTTTTGCTTTATTTTATTAGACTGAAAACGTGGATAAAGAAAGGAAATTGAGATTGAATTGGTTTTAGATATTGAAGCCCAGATGTCCGGAAGTTATATATATATATGTATACACATACATACATATATATAATACGTATTATATATATGCTTTGAGTTATTTAGCATATTAAGCTATGCATTTGCTCGATGACACTGAATCAAACCACAGTGACAAATACAGAAGTTAGCCACAATAATAATATACTTCTAACAAAATTGTCTGTTTAAGGACAACTACAGAATGGAAATAAACTCATATGTAATGTTCATATGTATACACATGGATAGAAGATGCTGGTCATTCAGTTTTTGTGTATAGTAGAAATATAATGATATATGCCTTCAGCATGCATTCGGGTAGTGTTAGAATGGCTAGTCTGAGGTAACTACTCTGGACATAGAAGACTGAACAAAGTCTGGCTTCTTTAAAAGCTTGTAGCACGTAATTTCTTAAAGAGGTTATAAGCAAACAATCGCTATATAGCACTGTGAATATTATGACAGAGAAGTTAAGACTGTAAGTATTACTCATAGCATTCATATACTTCAACTAGGAAAAATGTCTCCTAAAACAAGTATCTTTTAAATTAAAACTTATCTCCTGTTTAAGAAGTAAATGTTACAGTCTATTTTCCTTTTTCCAATTTCTTCTATGTGTCTCAAAACTTTGGTTATGTTGCAAATACTATTCTTTAGGATTTAAAATAAATTGCATATACATCTATATTATATATCACTACATCACTTGTAAACAAGCTGCAACTGTGTTACTATTGGATATAGTGAAAGCATCCCATGAGACACAATTTAGAATGAAATGCCTTCCATATAGGATGTTCTATGAGAACAGTTTTCCAAAAAATAAATCAGAACTCTCATTTATTTGCATAAAATTGATTAGAACGTGCATAAAATCTATAGTTGAACCATATAATATGAATTTGATAAATTCATACTTGTTTACAACTTTAAAATGAAATTGCTTGACTTGTAGCTCATTGCTGATTAAATGACATAACTGAAAGATAAAACAGGGTAGAAAGAGAAAAATACTTATCAGGCCATTATTACTGGATATTATTTTTGGTGCTTGGGATTTTCTAAGGTTGGATGATGAACACTTTCAGTTATCTTCACTGGAAAGAACTAAGAATATGTACTTGCCCATAATATGTGTATAATTATATAAATTAAAATGAAGGAAATATGAGTACATTCAGCCTCTTATTGCAATTAACAAACTTGAAATAATCATATTTTAATATATTATTGCTACTTATTCTAATCATTCTATGAAAGTAACACCTATCTTTAAAAAGTCATATTTATTTATTCGTGGTAACATCATTTAAGACACCCTTAAGGGAAAAACAATACACTTAGAAAGAGGAAATTGTGAGTCTCAGTTGTATAAAACATAGTACTGGCATTTTGCTGTAATTATGGTGAATACATAATATGCTTTAAAAATAAGTGCTCTGCATACCTACTGAAATGTTTTTAAAAACCTGTAATATGGAGTTTAGTTCCCACGAACAGTAATATGGCATGTTTAAAAGATATTTTATATTACTTTGGACCAACCTGTTTACTTAAAGAGTTCTATTTATAATTACTGATTCTTTTCCACTTTTTGTAAGTCTTCAAAAATATTATTATTTTTACTTACTAAAATTAGCTTTTATTTTATTTCCTGTAAGCTTTCTGCTTAAAATATATTCTCTTTGAGCAGATTTACCCTACCACATTATTTCAATATTTAAAACAATATTTTTTGTCAAATTTCCTGTGAGATACATGTGTATACATACACACACACACACATATGACTCAACTTAAGTGATTAGAAAATTATATGAAAACAAACCTACTGCAAAAACTTTATATGTCAAATGGGTTTTAATGAGTTCAGGCGTATTTATTTTTAACATAATCATGTTTAAATCAATTTACAGTTTTCTAATTTTACCTAATTGTATATGCTCATTTTATAGTATAATGAGCTAAGATAAATGTATATATTCATGGAACCAAATATTTTCATATACCAAATCTTTTTATCAATGCTTCTCAGTTATATATGCAAACCTGGTCACAAGAAACCACAGGTCTACATCCAGTCACTAATATTAAGTTAAACTTCTCTTTTTTAGAGTTTCACATAAACTTAATTGTACAGTATATATATATGTGTGCATATATATATATATATATATATATGCATGTATGTATATTCTTTCCTGCCTACATTTTATTTTTTGCCTGCGCTTTCCATGATGTTCTGAAGATTAATCCATGTTGTTTATATAATGGTATTTATTTCCCTTTTCTTTCCTTTTTCTCTTACTTTTATTCTTAGGGGGGGAAAGGTAATAGCATTACATTATATAAATACACCAAACTCATTTGTTTAAGTATTCATAGTAGTTAATTGGATGACCATTTGTGTTGTTTCCTTTATTTTATCATTATAAATAAAACTTGGGAATTTTCATGTGCAAGTTGTTATGTTTAATATATTATTATTTCTCTGAGGTGAATTCTGCAGAGTGAAATTTCTGGGACATAGTATAAGTACATATTTTGCATAAAGGTATATACCAATATGTTTTGCAAATGAACCCATTTTGCATTCCCATCAGAAATATATAAAAGTTCTAGTTGCTACATGTTCTTGACAATGCATTTAATTGTTATTCTTTTTAATTTCAGACAATTAATTGCATATGCAATGGTATGTAAGTATATTTTAATTTGCTTTTATATGATTATTTTTGTCAAAGAGTTTTGTTATGTGCTCATTAAAAGCACAGTTTCATTTTTGTTCATATCTTGAATTTTGTATTCTAAATATTTATTGTATTGTCTCAATAAAATTCCTTCATTTTCTGTGTATGTTGCAAATATGTTGCTTTATAACTTTTTTTTTCTGAACAATATTTTGGTGACGTCAAATAAGCATTTAAAAAAATGATTTGTGTCTTTTATGTCCCATCAAAGCAATTTTGCCTACTCCAGCTACTCCACGCAGTATTTTCTCCTTCACTTTCTTCTTAAAATGGTGACTTTCAAGTCTATGAGACGTTTCAATATAATATTTTGTATAGTATAAAATAAGAGCTGGTAGACAGTATTTCCATGTATAAAATCAATTGTTTTATAAATGGATTTGTCTCAGGCTTTGCTGAGAAGACAGTCTTTTCTGAATGAATTACTTTGGCACTGATGTAGAAAATCCATTAACTAAATATGTGTGGGTCTATTTACTGTACTGTTTTTTCTCTTTTCCTATTGGTTAGTCTTTCCTCAATACCACACTATTTTGATACTATAACTCTGATGTAAATCTAGAAATGAAGTAGTTTAATTTCTCCAACATCATTCTTTTTCCTCTCGACTACAACAGGCACATTCTTATTTCTACATATAATGTAGATTCAATTTTTCAACTTCATCCAAAAGGTCCGTTGAATTTTGACTGCAATTTTATAAATGAAAAAGAGAAATTATTCACCAGGCACTTGTTTAAAGCAGCAAGAGAAGTTATATTCATACGATGATAGTAGGGAAAGAGACTGGGTTCACTTCCACTGAAATGAAAGGCAGGAACCTTTTTAAATGCTAGGGAGGGTTTTTTGTTGTTTTGTTTTTTAAAGGAAATGAGTGTAACAAGGTTACCTCTGTTTGCTAATAGGCACTTAATCCCTTATCTAGAGAAAAAAAGAAAATTTCTTATGTTTTTAAGATGGGAGGTAGTTTTGCAAATGGAGCAAGGTCCTCACAAAAATTTGCCTCTGTCCTTCCACAGGAACTGGAAGAAATGGGCATTTACTCCTTACACGTTTCTATTTCAAAGAAGATGGCTCCCAGCTCCATGAATAAACTGTTCTGTTTAGGAGAATTACATCTCAAATATGTATATAAAGAATACAACTTTAATTTTGCTGCAGCAAAATCATCTGCAAAAAGGTGTCTAATCTAATTTTGACAATTTTGAGTTTTTTCAGGCATTCATTTTAAGGGAGGTTGAGGTCATCTTAGGGGGATGTTCTTGGGGTGATAGTAGACAGGCTACAGTTTTAAGTATCTTAGTTTTTGACAGTGGGTATACAGTGGGGTTGGCCAGAGTCATTTGTTCTGAGAGTATTATAGTATAAAAAGATCTTTTTTGGGAATAGAGTTGATTACAATATTGAATTGTCTGATGCTTGTACTTTGTATGTCCCCATATGCCTGTTTTCATTTTTCTAAGTTCTTTTTTTTTAGTTTTCAGTGTATAGATTATGAATTTAGCATTTTAAAATTAGCTGTGTCATTGAATTTAATTGCTATTTAAATTTCTCATTGTATTAACATGTTAGAAATAAAATTATGTTAAACTGATATCTATTGACTATATAACCTTGACAAGTTAGCACTTTTTAGTTCTTACAGCTTTTTCTGTATATCCATATGAAATTTCTATGTATAGAATCAGGTTATCTATTAAGTAAGGTAGTTATCCTTCCTATGCTTCTGTTAGATAGTCTAAGTATTTTCTTTTTATTTCTTGCCTAAGTAGGAACTAACACTAGTAAACCACTGAAAAACAATGATGAGTGGATATAATTGATTTGTTCTAAAACTTAGGGGGAAGGCATTCATCCTCTACACAAGTTCTTTACCAAGTTGAAAATGTTTCATTATTGAGTTTCTTAAAAACTTTTTTCATGACTATGTTTATTAAAATGAACTTAAGACTTTTTACTTTTATCTGTACACAAGAAAAAAGTAAAAACTGTTTGAATTTAAATATTTAGCCAATCCTGCATTCTTGGGATAAACTCTACATTATTGTGACACTTACTTTTTAAATCTCCGAACTTGAATTGCTAAGGTGTTTGCTGTTATTGTTGCTTTTAATAGGATTTTGTGTATATGCTTAAGAGAACTGTTTCTCAGGGATATAAAAAAAATTAAAAATTAAAAAATTAAAAAAATTTAAAATTTAAAAATTAAAAAAAATTAAAAACCTACAGAGCACATTTTAGCACAGACCCTGCTGAAAAACTGTCCTCAAATACTTTGATCTCCTCTTTTTTTCAAGGATCAGATAATGTTATCAACCTACTGGACAACTGTAAAAGCCACTATTAATTTTGATGGCGCTCCCTCGTGGAAGTAGCAGTTTGTCAATGACTTCATCTAAGGAGCCCAGACTATATAGCACTGGGTTTGATCTTGTGTTCTGGAGGAAACAATCAGTGTGAAAAACTAATTAAAATAAAATAAAGTGCTCCTATCTCCTCTCTTCCTGCCTGCCTACTCACTTTTGTTCCTTCCTGAACGTTTCCTTTTAAAAAAAAGCAAAATGATTTTGGACTTCAGTGACAAGACTCTTAAAGATGCCCATACATTAATTTAAAACTAAATTAAGGCCGGATTCCTAAACCACTAATATAGCACTGAATAAATGAAGTCTTTAATTCTGATGGTAATGATTTGGAATTCAGGAGGGAAAATATGTAAATAAACATGAGGATGGTGAACACTCTCTTTCCCAAAGTTTCTCCAGTAATAGCCAAAAGGAAAAGAGTAAAAAAGAAATCAAACCTTGATGTGAGGGGTGGGGAGGAGGAAATTAAAAGTAAAAGAGAATTCTGCTTTTTATCAGTAAAAGTCTAGCATTCACTAAAAATATTTATGTGACAGGAAAATGAAAGTGACAATTGAATCCTATGCCTCTACCACATAGATTGTCTCGACTGAATCCAGTGGATGCTAAAATGCACCAATCAGCAAATCTTTCAGGCCCTAATAGATGCTCAGTCTCAATTTATAGCATTAAAATATCAACAAGAACATAGTTATAATAATATACTCATAAAATCATTCTCTGAAGAGATTATTTTCACTCATTCAGGAAGTGCAACTACTCCCAAAGAATTACATCAAGAAAGAGATAGACCTTTTTCTACTCTCAAGAAACATCTATTGACCCTCTTAGAACCCTCATTGGCTAAATGGTGTTAAAAGGATTGATAGGTGTTTTTATAAAGTGGGGCAATCATCATCTTTTTGTTGTTGTTGTAGCTTTTGTACCTCTGCAATAGGTAATCTAAACAAATGAAGGGGTACTAAGATGCATTAATTAACACAACTTGAAGGCCTTAACTGATACGAAAGCTCGAATTATCAAATTCAATAAATATTCATATAATCTACTGTTGCATATGTAACATAACAGCTGAACAATTTTGGTTGGGAAAATTTGTTCTTCCTATGTGTTGTGAACACAGCACATATTTTGAAGTATTTGGTTTGTTTTATTTCTTTAGAGAGCCATGGACTCTTCGTGCTAGCAATGCTTTGTGATTGACTTTAGTAGACTTTACTTTGGATATAGTTTTGCATTTTTATCAAGATGTGACCATTCTAGTTTCTCTGTTGAATGCCCTAGTCAATTAGTAAGGATGGGAAGCAAATTTTTCTAGGTTCTTTGTGACTTCTGGCAATTATTCATCTTTATGACTTCTCATATTGCCTGACTTTATGGTGTTTCATTCAATATTCACGGGACTTAGTGTCATTTCAGAACCAAGACACCTCAGTTTTCCCAAATTTACATCTTGTCTTTTCAACTAAAGAGGCCATTAGACTTGGTTTAGTGTCACTGTACAAAATTCCAAAGTCAAAATGTGTTAACAGGCAGATAACCAAAATTGTTGTATGAGCTCTCTGATTTTCCTTTGGGTAAGGTGATGGAGTGGGATCATAGTCCTATATTACTTATCACCAAATGTTGAAGACTTGTACCGTATATTTTGTTTTGATACTTCTGTTTGTTGTTTGTTTTTCAACAGAATGAGATAGTGCAGACCCTGTTATTTTATCATAGTCAGAGACAAACATTCACCATCTATTTTCAATTTCACGTATGATACATACTGTAGTACCCTCTACACTGACTTACAACTGAAGACAAACATAGTTTTCTAGGTAAAATTGTCCAAATACCAAGTAGGTAAAAATTTCCTGAAAAAGCTTGAGAAAGTTCTAAGTTTAATTAGTGTCCTTCAAACAGGAATGAGAAATAGTTCTAATTTAATGTTAACTTATCAAAAGTTTTGTCTATATGCCTAACAAATTCAATCAACAAATATTAATAAATGCTTTGTGCATAAATCAAAGACGGACAAATTATTGCTGAAATAACTTACAGATTTTATATATATGTATATATATAATATGGATTTAGAAATAAATTTAGATATAAATATAGATATTGTTATATATGTACTATATAGTTATAGTACTCCATTTTATATATTACAAATATATTAAAATATATCCAAGATTATAAACTTTCAGCTACTATATTGAGCCTGGATGTCTTGCATTTAGAAGAAAGAATTAAGAAAAATAATGGAAAAAAAGTAAAGAATTACTGCAGAAAAAAAGAAAAAAGTTGCTAGACTCTTAATAGTTTCTTCCCTCTGCCTCAGTAGATACAATATAAGTAGGAAAACACTCTGCAGTTCCAAGTTATTTTTCATCACCTAACTGTTGGTAAAAATTATTTAACAATTCAGTTGTGTGCTTGCTGAGCATTGACTATAAACTGGCATACTTGAATCATATTTGTGAGGAAAATTCTATGCATTTAGGTTTGTTTCAAAATAATATTTCAAAAGTCTGAGACCTACCTTAAAAATAAACTCTTATAGTCATGGGGAAACTGTGAAAATTTTGATAACATCACTAAAAATTGTTTAGTAGTAGTTTTAAGAATAACTTTTTATGTTTTATACTATACATAACTTTTAATTACAATTATGATAAATAATAGAGAAAAATAACATTGAAAACTGTATTTTTTTGAATTCATACTCTCGATTTAAAAAGACTGAGACAATGTAAAGTACCAAAGGGATTTATTCATTTTATCATTGTTATGTCTGCAAGTCTAGACTTTCTGTGTTCATTTAAAAATATGAAGAAGAGAATGGTCCTTTAATCAGCGAACACAATTTTAACTGGCAGAGACACAGACACATAAGAAGACTATTTAGAAGAGTGAAATGAAAAGAAAATCATTATAGAGCACAGAGGCAGTGAAAATGTATCTAGAGCTTGTAAAGTAGGTAACAGAAATTTGGTATAAATAAGCACATAGGATTGTTTCAAGAAGAAATGGGAGAAAAGCAGATAAAAATGATGTAGTCTGTAAGTGATCCTCTGTGCATGGTATAGCTAAGGGTTATTAAAATTGGTTCTTGGAACAAAGAATGAATTCATGATATTGTGCTAGGTAGGAAGATAGGAAAAGGCCACATCATAAATAAGTCTAGTGAATTCTCCAAACACAGAAAAGTTAATCAAATGATTTTGGTGATCGCAAAACATGGGTAAGATTTTCTTTCCTTTTTTTCTGAAGTAACATTGCATTAAAACATATAGATTTCAGGTGTGAATCATTATAAATCAAGATCTCTATATAATACATTATTTAATACTAAAAGTGACTCTTTCACTCAGTTTACTAACTTCCCCTTTCCCTTTCCCTTCTGGTAACCAATAATTTTGTCTATAGTCTAAAAGTTCATTCTAATTTATTTGATTGTTTTGATTCTTTATGTACATTGTAGTGATATATTAACCTTATATTTTAATAGGGTAGCAGTGGGACATATTAAGTAATGAAGTACATTGATCACATAAATAATTTGAAAAAATATCTTTACTAGCTTCAATATGAAGAGTTCATCCAGAATGAAGAGGCTAAGTGACTGGGGCTTAAAAACATGATACAGAAAGATCAATTAGTAAGTTGATATAGTAATACTAGCAAGAAATTCTACTGTCTTAAAAATTCAATGTCATTGAGAAGAGGAAATTAACAATAGTTTTCAGGATATTTGAAAGGTAAAATGAAAAATGGGATTGCTAGAACAAAATAAATAAGAAATAAAAAATAAACCAGTGAAGATGAAAGCCAAAAAACTCAGCAGGTTATAATATCAATTAATACATTTCAAAGTTGTGCCTAAGGTCTACTCATAATTGAATATATTTTTATCCTGAAAAATATTTCTAATTTCTTCATGTGCCTAAATCTACTTATGATTTAGGTCTCAGTTTCAAGCAACACATCTAATTTGAAATTTTTCTAGAATACAATACCCTATATTAGGTGCTCATCTGTGTGGTTCAGTTTACTGTATTCTGAACATTTATGATAATAATTACTATTCCTTTTTATTTTTCTCTTCCTCATTAGAAAATATATTAGGTTATAGACTCTGTCTATATCATTTCACTTAGATGACATAGCTTCTAAACACAAAAATTTGAGCTTTGAGTTTGTGATATTTTCCAATAATGAGATAACTGAAGAAATTGGAAAATAAGAAATAAACAAACACGTATACCACAAATGTGTTATTATGAATTTAATTTCTAAATTTAAGAGGCCAAACTACATTTTTGTAAAGTCAATATCCAGAATGAATTCCTAAATACATACCTCTGAGGCAATCCTTAAAGGACATTTTGAACTTCTATGCCCATGATATATGTGATTTCTTTAATCATGTCTCCCCTGTGAGTTATATTACTCAGTCTACAGAGTGTGTGGATAGCCATTTTGTTTCTCAGAGCAGTGCAAGTGTTAGTTTTGATATGTGGCTTAGTCCTTAGCTATCTGTAAGATCATTTTTCTTCACATACGCAGCTATAACCTTTGAGAATTTCTAAAGTGTTTCTAATCTAATAATCCTGAATTAGAGAGCAGAGATCTGAATGTAAAGTATTCAAGGAGAGAGATGCTTACCATAATATAAGTCTTAGTTCAAAAATTCATTCATCCTTCACTTTAAAAAGACCCAAGACAACCGACCTTCAGGTCATGAGAGCAAGTTACATATTATGTAGAAGGATGATCTGAGTCTATAAATAATCTCTGCAGTTCATCATTTTTCTTTAAAGAAATAATTGCTTTATGGAATAGTAACTGCAGAGGCAAAGGAAACATTTTGGGAATTTGTTTTGCTATAACAGTTTTTAAAAGGCCCAGAAAGTTATGGAAAGTAGATAGCCTCCCTCTGCTGTCTGTTTATTGAGCTGATAAGGGAACTCAGCCAGTTTTTTTCTGTAACAGATGATTACAAAACTGAGGAACTTTCATTGGCATATTTTAAAAGATTTTTTGAGTTTCATTTTCCCTCTGTTGTTTTAATGCCACAAAGAAAGGTCATTTCTTGACCAATTTTAACTATGGTGATGATACAAAATAAGCAAAGTCACACAGGTATAAATTATTCTTTAGGGTGTTAGGTAAGGTATTCAGATATTTATGTAATTAAATGTGTCTTTATTTAAAAAAAAATTCACCCTTATGTTTTTTTCATGCGAATACACAAGATTTACATTTGAAAGGCTTTAGTTCCAATCTTAATTTTATTTCTGCCTTATTATGATACTTGAAAAATAAAACCGGTCTCTGAGCATCACGTTTTTCCAGGTACAATGAAATAAATGATCCCAGCTCTGTCTACTCCGTTACGTTGTTAGCTAAAAGAAGCCAGACTTGATCCAGTTAATTAACAAAAAATGAAACATTGAAGGATAATATGTAGTACATCTTATCTCCATGAAGATGTGAAAATTAGGAATAGACCTGCCATGTCAGGGATAACACTCCATCGCAACTGCAAATGCAACTTGGCTGAAGCTACTGAAGAAGCTCGTGTGCTGGAGACCAAATGTCAATACTTCTGCCTCTGCATTGCTGCCTTTAAAAAAAGGTATGTTGTTGCACCCTGCTGGCATAGAGTTTGGTCAGTCACCTGAGACCTAGAGTCCACTTACATCCCAAGGATCCTGGTTGGTATCTCAGGGCTGGAAAGAACAACCAACATGAAAAACTGTATAAAATAAAGAATTTCTTCCCTCTGCATGCTTGTCTCTGCTTGCCATTTTTCTTGTCAGTGCCTTTCTTTCTTTCTTTCTTTCTTTTTTTTTTAAATGATGTCTTCCTTTGCCAATATAACTACTCTTATCTTCTGAATCAATCTGGTAAGAGAAGCCAGGTCAATTGCTTATGAATTATCTGATAAAGAAGGATAAACAGAGACTTTCTGACTTTTATTTGGAGAAGCATGTGTTCAGGTTCTTAATTACAAATGCAAAACAAAGGGCTACCAGGTTTTTGATGATTACCAAACATAAAATAGAGTTTCACTGAATTAACTTCAGTCCTTAAATAATGAATATCAATATGGGAAAAATAATTTCTATGTAATTAATTATCGAATTGTCTTACTTTACAGAGTATTGTTCTGATATCATGAATATGCACTTTTGATTAGTCTTAGTAATGGTAGCAAGCCGGTATTGAAAATCTTATATGCACAAGCTCCTTGGTTAGAAATTAGAGGTTCAAAGAGGAACCTGTGTTCCTAAACTCATAACTCTGACAGCTCAAGTCTTGCTAGCACCAACACAGTCAACTGAATAGAAAATAACTCATCAACAAAGGGTTTTATAACATGGCTCATCAGACAATTTGAATTTTAAAAAAGAGGCAGCTATCAATTGATAGATAAATATGGAAATGTTAATTATCTTTAAGGATTAGTGTTAAAACTTTTGGTAAACATCCAGAATCCCAGAGATACATGAAGGAACCAAGACAGGTTGAATAAAATGTATCTAATTTGTTTTTAGTTTTATACATTTTTATACTCATTAGGCAATCTTTAACCATGTTGATGCTTCATCTACGACATTTCCCTCCTAAGTAAGTAAATGTATAATTGTGAAATTATTTTGGAAATTTATTTGGAAAAAATAGAATCTTTTTTCCTTTTCCCAGAGTAATATTTGCAATCTTTCTGAAACTAAAAAGGGAATTTCAATTTGATCTCCTTTGCATATCACCTATATTATCAGAGTTGTTTGTTGCTCAGATGGTTGTTAATTTCAGTCCTTCTGGGAGACCCATTGTTCACTTCTTGTACATCCTGCAGAGTAGTTTTAAGCATGAATCTCATAACTGAACCATTACAAAGGTGTATGCATTTCTTATCCTTCTCTCTACATCACACCATTTTATCTCTATTCTTTTATTAATTTATTGAAACATGCCCTGGCACAGAAAATTAAGTTGATAATGCCTACATGAGTGGAAGCACCATTTTTAAACTATTTGTAGCTAAATTTAATATTGCAGATTGCCTGAATCAGCTTTCAAATTAATTTTTAAAATATACATATACTTATGTTGTGGATAAATGAAGAAATAATTACATTAATGGTCACATTAATGATATGTCTTGAATGATTACTTTTAAGGATAATGATTCTTGAATTTGATAGTCAGAGATGGGTATAAGACCCCAGTTCTGACAATTCAACCAACATCTGAAAAATGAGGAAGAGGAACATAAAAAATATTAAACAAATAAACAAAAAAATCCAAACATACATGTAAAGCAAATATATACTATCTAACTTCTTTAGGCATCCTTTGCTTGCTACTGTCTGTTTTTGAATATAATCAGTGAGAAATTTTTAGTCTGATTTCATTAAGAGCATGAGAGAGATTGTATCCTACAATGTGGTAGATTTTGGAGAGAAATCCCAAGAAAAAAGATGCAGGAAGAGGATGACATAAAAAAGAGTGAAAGCATGAAAGAAAGACTCAGGAATTTGTCTCCATATGAAATGGTATAAAGACGTAAAAAACCCTATAGGATGTAAACTCAAGAGATAGGGATAAAGCCAGAAAATAGCCAACACCATTTTAGTCATTCAAGAGACTTAATTTGTGAAAATATGTTTAAATGCATAAAATTATTATTGTGATAAAAAACTCTTAACAAAATATTGATATGCAAAACCGAGTGCAAACATATGCACTATTATTTTCTAAGAATATTAATAAGAAAAAATGATGTCTATTGTCAACTTTACCCCTAATGCTATCTCAGTTTTATATTTAACCAGGAAGATATGATCCACTGAATGATATCATTTCTGAGGAGATATGGAAGAGTGAAATACAGAGAAGATTAAAATCTGTTGATATAAATGTAGAACATATCATTGTTATCTTTTAGTGGAAAGTAAGTGAGAATTTATTTATGTTACTATACTAGCATATTCTGATGAATAATGTAGTAATTTGCAATCATTCACTTAAAGCAGAGAGATAATGTGTACTATTTTGTTACAGAATATCATCCAATAATGAATTAATTATAAATAATATATTTATAGTAGAGATTTTGTTATAATCAAAGATATAAGCTTTTTAAAAAAATTATTTTTGAAGTTTTTACTTATTATTTTTTTAAGAAAATGTGCAGGCAAAAATGAAGGCAAATGGCAAATTAGCAGTAAGAGAGAGGAGGAAGAAACATTTATTTGTTTTATTTACTTGTTCATCTTGGTTGTTCTCCCTCAGCCTCAGATCTTGAACCTGCATCCTTGGGGTGTGTGTGGATTACGTATGGTGGTCTTATTTTATAGGCCACTAGGGCATGAGTGAAGGTTTTCTAAGTAGGGCTATTTTGCCTATACAAATAAATACAAAGACTTTATTGTTGTTGATGTTTTTTGTATCTGTTGAGAGGTGATGACTTTACCTGAATGATTTCCCTTGGAAATGGCAACAGCTGAGAACCTAAAATTAATATTAATATACATTTTCCATATCTGTTAAGTAGATTGGGGGAAGTGAGCATATTTTTAAAACAGAAAAGGAAACACTTACAGTTAGAATTCATAAGAATTTAGGCAGAAAGAATTACATGACTTATTTTTAAAACAGGAGAGCTAAATTAAAGAAATTTATAGGGCAGAAATGTTATGTCAAAACAGAGATTTTTGTACTGTATTATATGGTTAAAACAAGGTTATATTTATATGATGCATATTAATAAAAAACCCTACTGAGAATATTTGAGAAATTTTATTGTCTCTCTTTTTGAATAAGATAAAAAGTAATTTATATTATGTGTCATTGAATTTGCATACTATGATCTATTTAATGTGGAATTTTTATGTTATAGTCATTCTTTTCAGCTTTCTTCTTTACTTCTTCCTCCACTTCAGTGTCTTCCTTCTATTGCATCTTTAAATTAAGCAGGCATAATGTGGAATCTCTTTTTTTCATATTTTTCTCATTTTTTCTTTGACCCTAATTTCAGGTTTCCTACATTGGAGTAAGATATCAGTGAAATATTCTTGTTTTCTGCACAGTTGGAGTTTTCTGGAAGCACTTTACTGAAATGTGCAAAATTGCTCTAAGAGAAAGTCTTGTAAGTTAATTTGCAACTATAGCGTGAGAAAACCAAGAGAAATTTATCTAACTCCAAAAGTCTATATTTCTCTATCAAGGGCAAATGATATTCTACCTTGGAGACAAATATGGATGATGACAAGGGGTTTATCTCACCCTTGCTGTAATCTACTTATGGGTCAAAGAATAAGAGTACTGACAGTCTTGGTTCTTTCTCAAGTAGATACTCTAAGGTATAGTGAGGTAGAATAGTCCCTGCAGTTTCCAAAAGTAGAGAAAAAAGTTTCTTCCTTCTATGCCTCACCTAAAGAATGTTATTTCTCCCATAGGAGATTTTTCCATTGGACCTTTGTCATGTCATGCAAAGGACAAGAACTAAGGTAAAAGGTACTAATGCAGTTATTACAACATAAATAATAATAGTTTACCTCCGATAGTCATTCAGCAAGCAATTAGTATAAATGAATTAAAAATCAAATATGTTAGGAAGGTTTTCAGAAATGCCAGTCACATTCGAATTTTGAGTAATAGGACAGTTTTTATCAATACAAAATGGAAATTGCATTAGGAAAGGAGCAATGGAATAAATATTTTTGTGCAGTATAGCAAAAAATAGAGAAAGTAGTAAAAGTAAAATATAGTAGAAGTTAAGATTCATTTTTGATTGTAGTAGAAGTTAAAGTATTGGAAGGGAAGGGACACGGGGGTGGGAGAGGTAAATAGAAACTGAACTGAGGTCAGATGGAGACAGAACACATACGGTGATAAGAGTTTGAAGCCTATGATAAGTGCTAAGAAAGACTAGGTTTATTTTTTAAATCATATATTCTTGTGATTCTAACATACAGAACTAATAATAAAATAATTGATGTCATACAATATGTCATTTATTGAAGACAGTATTATAGTAACAGATCTTCTTTGAATAACATTGTTGCATTTAATGTCATTTTATTACAAAATAGATAAGAAAAGAAATAAAGCTGGCCAACAGTAATTGAGATTATGTTATTGGAAGACCTGCATTTGTTATGTATATTTTTGCTGTTTAAAATTTTATTTATTATAGACAACTGTTGATTTACAATGATGCATACTTTCAACCTATATAATCCAATTTTCCTTCAATAAATTTTTAAAGATAATGGAATAAAGGAATACATGAGAAAATATAGTTGCAGTTTCCAAAAACCTATCTTTGATGTTAAATGAAGACTTAAAACATATATTGATGCCTATATATCTATATAGATACATAATCATAAATATCTGTATATAAGACAAAGAAATAATGTGAAACAAAATAATAAATTGATACTAAGGCAAAATCTACATTTTTCCAGAGAATCAAAATACTAGATATTCAGATTTATTATTTCCTTCCTTGTTAACCACTAAACTGAACTTAGGGTTCATCTTTCTTAAGCATTATGATAACTGTACTACAGGTATATTTGTCAATAAAATATATAATAAAGCATTTTAGTTTTAATTGAGTGGTGATATGTAGAAAGTTTACTTTGAAATTTGTATTTGCACTCAATAGAAAATAAAATTGCTTATATATTTAAGCATAGTCCTTTATTTTCTCTTAGAAAATTTTCTTTGACGAAGGTTGAACAACCAAGAGTTAACAAAACCCAGGACACCTAACAAAATGTTGCTTAGAATTGAGCTTAAAAAAAAAAGAATGAAATAAGAAAGAAAAGGAGAGAAAGAAAAAGAAAGAGAAAGAGAAAGAAAGAAAACAGACAACTTTAGGAAAACTATGTAAGCATGCATCATTTCCAGCACTGTGAAAACTCCATATACAAATTGTTACTTCAATGTAAAAATCGAAGACACTGTTGAATACAAAACATCTGTGTATCTAAGTTTACTTTTTGTCATTTTATATATATTTTAAATTAAAAAAAAATTGAAGCTAACATTCCATTACAAAAAACAATACTGAAACACATATAATCTTTACTCAGTTTCTCTCAATAGTAATACTTCATGTAAAAGAATTGTACAATCCCACAACCAGGATACCTACATTGATACAATGGAGATATGGACTAGAGACATATGTTACAATAAAATACATACTTAAGAAGGTTATTCTCATCAGAATTATTTTTGCTCTTCTCTTTCTAGATGCATATCATGTGAGCTTGTATTCTTAGAGACTTTTACTCTTTTACAATGTGTGCATATTTTTCTCTCTGATTTGCTTTATTTTCATGTAGCAAGTATGGGTATGTTTTATTCCTATCTTTATTCACATAAATTTCTCTCTCTTTTTTTCTTTAAGATTTTCTCTTTGATGCATGAATATTTAGAAGTTGTACTTTATAGTTTCCAATTACTGAGATTTTCCTGTTATCTTTCTCATTTTTATAACTATTATTGCAGTAACATTGTATTATAACATTATATGAGTTTCAGGTGTGTATTGTATATCAATGTCTGCATATACTATTATATGACCGCCACTAAAATTCCAATTCATTTTCTGTTCTGATTTCTAGCTTGATTTTATTGTATTTGGAGACGCTCTCTGTATGCTCTCTCTCTGTCTCTCTCTGATAATAGTCTCCAGTATTGTTAAGTAATGGTCTCTTTTTTGCACAAATCCCATGAGTACTTCAACAGTATGTGTATTCTGTAATTGTTAGGTAGGGCATCCATCAAATTCAATAAAACCTTGTTTGCTAATTAATAACCCTGAGTTTTTCTAGACTCGTTCATTTTTTAATGTTCAGTCAGTTATTTATCTCCTTCCAGTTTTATCTTCCATAAAGGCACATTATGAAATTCTGTGTTTTGATTCATTCAGGATTTCTAGCCCTTCCTGGTATATTAGTCATTTCATTATTATGTACCACCCTCTTCGGTCTTTGATAATTTTCTTTGCTTTGAAACCTATTTTGTTTCACATTAATATTACTATTCCTATTTTCTTTCAATTAACATTTACAGGATTTAAGTTTTTTCTACCCTTTTATATATTTTTAATTTTTATATATTTTAGTATGTCATTACAGCCGTGTGCCACATAATGAGTTTTCAATTCTGCCAATAAGGACCATATATATGATTGTGATCACTATATATAACCTAGTTATGTCATAGACTTTACCATCAAAATTTGCATATGTGCACTCTAAAATGTTATAACAACAACAAAATCACTTAAACTATTTCTCAGAACATATATCTGCTGCTAAGCAACATATTCTTTTTGGGAGACCTTATTATTGACAAGTTCTCTTATTTTTCTTTTATTTGAGAATGTCTTTGTTTCTCCTTTTTGGATGGGTATTTTTGCTCACTGATGCTTCTTTACTTCTATCACTTGAATGTGGGCTGCCACTTTTTGTTTCTTGCCTCCATTGTTTCTGACAAGCAGCTTAATATAATTCTAATTATTGTTCATTATCTTCTGAATTCAGAACTTTGACTCTAATATTTCTTGGTGTGTTTATTTTGTTGAATTAATTCTGTTAAATTTTGTCTAATTTTTGTATCTGTACAGTTTTACCTTTTGTCAAATATAGGCAAATTTTAACCATTATTACTTCAAGTATTTTTCCAGCTCCACCCTATATCCTCTTTGTAGACCAGGATGACAAGAATGCTGATATTTTATTATAGTGCCACAGATTTTTAATGATATTTTCATTTTATAAAATATTTTCCTAAATTATTCAACTTCAGTGATTTTTACTGTTCTGTCTTCAAGTTCTCTGATGCCTCTTCAGTTGGTGAATCTAGTCTCTGTGTTTTGTATTCTATTGTAGCTTATTTTTAGTTCTATTTTATTTTATCTCTGTTCTAAAATTCTATTCAGGTCTTTAAATGTTATGCTTCTTTGCTGAGACTTTCTAATTTTCATTTGAGTCAAGTATGTTTATAATGATTTTTTGAAGAATTTTTATTATGGCTGTATTAAATTCTTAGGTAATTCTAACATCTTTATCATCTTGGATTGCAATTTTTTCACTTAGTTTGAGATGATCCTAATTCTTAGTTTAATTTGTGTTTTCAGCTGAATTTTTCTTATTTTGTGTATTTAAAAGACTGGATATTATATAAACTTCCTCTGACACCACTTCTGCATCTGAAAAGGATGACGTGCTTTATTGCTACCAGTTGGAGTACTTTTGGGTGATGATGAAAGTGTGACTTCATTAGACTTCTTTGCTACACATCATGAAGGAAAGGGGTCCTGTTTTACTGGTGAGTGGAATTGAAGTGTGTACTTCTTCGTTATCTCTAACTGGGAGGTGGGGTTGTCACTATCAGAAATAAAAGGTTCAGGTTTCTAATCAAATTACTTTAACATTACCCTAAAAGTAGAGTTGGTGTGACTTCTTGCAGTCTGGTGAGAGTCAAGGCACTCCACATGCTCTTTGTATGGATTTGAATTGGATCATTTTTTTTCCTGCTTTCTTTGATTGGAGTAGTTATTATTCTCTATTTTTCCTCACCTGCCGAGCTACTTTATTCTTCACTTAAACACAAGCTTTTAAAATGGATTTTATTTTCATCTGTACTCATTGGTGTTTCCAGCTTGCTAACTTTCTTAACTTCAGGTATTGTATAAATAAGGAATAATAAACCCAAAGACCACATTGCTATTTCATTTCTTCGGTTGCAAATACCTTAACAGATATGACTTCTCCCTTCACATTTTAGAATCTCCTTATGTTTGATATATATGTTCTAGTGGTATTTGCACTTAACATACAGAATGAGGAAAATTTTTCTATGTGTGTGTGTCTGTATACATGTATACACACACATATGATTTCTTCCAGATGCAGAATAATGAAGTTGTCTTTTTAGAGCATCAGTTTTCTTTTTTGTTCTAGTCTCTATTGTGTGCCTAGTAGCCAATCAAAATTTTAAAGAATCAGTCTCTTTTGTTTGCATCTATCTGTCATACCTGGTATTCTATTTTTCTTCCCTTTTCTGCCAAAATATTTATGGTTATATTTTGCTTATTTATTTTTTACAATTCAGTCATTGTGAACTCTCAGTATTCACTATATATTATTTTATCCATTCTCAATGTGAATGCTGAAAAAATTAGTTTAAATATGCTTGCGTATTCATCATAAAATATTACCAGAATTTATCTATTCTTATTTTTTTATCAATTACTTTATTACCTATATTTGAATAAAAAATGGAAGAATATTTATTTTGCTTTTACTGTCACATATTTTAAATGAAAAACATAATCCTCAAGTATTTCTTCTAATATTTTACACATAAACAAATACAGAAAAAATAAGCATTCAAGATATTTGAATGTGGAATCATTAGAAAAGGGTGAAGAATATGGAGGTTTTAAAATATTTAGAACATATTGTGCCATTTCAACTGTACAGAAAAAAAAATTAGAACTCTCTGTACACTAGGATCTATTTGCACATTCTATACAATTTCTTCTGTGTTTGTTACTTTCGTTGTATTTACAAGTACCAAAGTAATAAAATTCTGTCAGTTTATTTTATATGTAAAATGTATCTTTTATTCATGTCTCTGGATGCTAAAGGTATACATGGAATTCCCAATTTTTTAAGCATTATTGGCATTTAAGATATAATATATGCTTTTATCTTATTATTCCTAGAGTGATTTATTTAGATATGGCAATGTTATGTTGTTTATGTTCATGACCAAAAATAGTATCAGATCAATGTCATAGAGACAATTCTGACTCAAATTTTTGTTGATATCTTGCAATAAATCAATTAAATATATATTAAAATTGTTTTTTTGATAGGTGTAAATGGTAGTCTTCTAAAAACATTATGGAACTAAATGACATTCACTGCCAAATACAAATGCTTTAATGAGTATATAAATTGACATTCTTTGAAAGCTCAATTGTTAGTAATAGTAAATATCTATATAAACTATATTTGAATAATAAAAAATAATAAATTATAATATATATTTATTTCAATTAGTTTTGACAAGAATTATGGATATGCAGATACAAATAAAATTTGTTTCCAATTATGAAATTCTTTTTGAAAAAAGATACAGACTTTAAAAACATAGAAAAGACATATAGCACTCATTAATAGACGTTTGAAATTTTTCCTGTGGCACCAGAAAGTAGACTAGGATAGTGTTTAAGACATTGGAAGTAGAAGTAGTTAACTTTTTAATGACTTTGGAGTCATTGGGTAATTATTGAATCTCTGTGTGCTCAATTTGTTCTTTTGAAAATAGAGACAATACTACCTAATTAGGATTAAATATTAGTAAAGCATTTAGAAAATGATGACTCACAGACAATGTAATGAGTTTTGATTAAAAGTAAAAGTGATGTTTGATGTAGAATTTTTTTTTTTTTTTAGAGAAACAAAATATTCGAATGAAGAGGGAATTCTGGGTACAGAATAAGTTCAGGAACTAGCACAGTGACTTAGAGGGAATGCACTTATCTCCACTGAAGTTGTAGTTTAGAGATCCAGGAAGAAAAGAATTAAATAAAAAATAAACACAAAAATCTGTCTGTATATGAAGGGGAAAGAAGTCAAAAAAAAAAAAAAAGTGACGGGGAACGGCAAAGGCCAGAATTATATATGAGCAAATAATTTATCCTTATCCTAAAAGCAATAGGAAGCCATTCAACTATAAGAGGGATAGGGATAATTAGAATTTATTTTTAAAAGAAATATTGTCTGGTTTGTGTTAGCTAGATTATTTGTAATTAATTGAACAGTCATAGTAAGAAGACAGATTTTTGGCAAGTGATAGACTAGCTCCATAAGACAATATTCTGGCAGATTCTCAGAATAAATGAAAGACAAGAACATTATTTTCAACATTTTCCCAGTGACTGACAATTAATTCCCAAACTCCTTTTGTAAAATAAAAAATTTAGACTGCTTTACAGACAGGTGCAGGTGCTCTTTTCATTCATTCACAGGTTTATTTAGATCTTTATACTTGCTCAGTGAAATGAAAACAATTTAAAATTGAATGACAACAGCATCAGAATGTATCTACTTTTCTTTGAGATAACTCTAGAACCATTGTCTCTATGGAATAAAGTATCTATTATCAAAACCATCAAATTATGGATTGTATATGTAAGAGCTAATCATGTGGGAAGCTAAACATGATGAAGAAAAGAAATAGAAAATTAAAAATAAATGGTTTAGTTTTTAGTTGAAAGTTTTCTTTGTCATATATGTATTTATAGATATATATTTATTCATTTATTTTTTGGTTGGTTATTCTAGGGAAAAAAGGAAAGAATCACTATTTTTGAAAAAGTTTAACAAACTTTAGCATTACTTTCTAGTGTCACTGCATTTTGTCTGATAATGTTATAAATATTTCACACGTGAATAATATTAATAAGATGAACATAAATCCAAACTGAATATCCAAATCATTATCTCAGTTTTACTTCCATATGCCATTATAATAAGTGTAATAAACACAAAGTTCTGTTGTTAAAATTTTATGCTACTACAAAAGACATATGCTATCATCCATTAAAGAAATATTAATATGAAAGGCTTTATTTCATTTCTTGAAGCAACATTAAAATGATATGCTAAAGTACCTTTTAAAAAGATTATTCTAAATACAATGACTTTTCAATATATTTTACTTCTAAGATAAGGATAATATAGAAAAATATTATCACTTAATTATATCTAAACTATATGTGCATTTTATAATGCCTTTATACTAATTACTTATCAGCTGAATCTTGCTGAAAAACCAATCATCCAAAATTAACTGGCTTAAAAGAACAGCTTATTTTAGCTTATGATTTACATTACAGTTTTATTCTGTATCAATATGAAGTGATTTTGTCCCGTTAAATGATTTTTCCTTTACTATCATTCTTTTGCTGATTTGTTAGCTTTCACTCCTTGAGTACACATTCCCACTCCATTCTACCCACAAACTAAAAATTCTTCTTTGGGTTCTGTTTCATATCACATAATTTCTTCTCTTTTCTTAATTGGAAGCTGATAATAATCAATGAATGTAATTTTCCCTGTTGCCTTTTTTACTAAAACTGCTTTTTTTATAGGTTGGGAAATATTTTAGCTTCCTTGTTTAAAAATATCTCCTTACATCCATAAATTTCAAGAAAAACTATGTTCTTCAAGATTCATATATCCAGTTTCATCTCAATTTGCCCTTAACCTCACTTAATTACATAACTGCTAAGCAAACTCTCTCAACGATAGATTATTTTGTCTCCTCACTAGTGTCCATACTGCTCATGCCATCTTTCGAGGTAAATACAACAATGTGTAACTATGCTCTTGATGCCTTGAGTATCACTTGCTGTCCTCTCCTGCTTCATAAATTAATATTTCAACTTCTGACATTACCTCCACCAATTGTTTCTTTCATAGTTTTTTCTGTTCAATATATAAACATCTTATTTTCCAAATAACAATCTAGAAATCATGAGGTCATGTTAGACTCTACTGTTACTTGTGTACATACATGCACACACACACACACATATACAATTAATTAGAAAATCCTGATGACTTTATTGTCAATATATCTGTATTATGTAATTATTATTTACCCTTTCCCTTGCTAGTTAAAATAAGAATTCTTTTTCTCTAGGATCAGTACACTGACATATCTACTGGTGTGTTTTTATGCCCCTTCCTGCAATTTATTCTAAAAAGCGGTATCAGATAATTTCTTGATACTAAATGTTGCATAATGTCTATCATCAAGAGCAAGCAAGGATTTTGCATTCATTAAGAAAAGGTCACATATTTCATAAGAATTTATAAGATATACACACAGATACACGTATTTTATACTCAGGCTTTGACCTCAAGACTGCCATCACTGATATTGTGTACTTCATAATAAAAACAGATACCAGACAAGCAATCTTCTTAACCATTCATTGTGATTCTGTATTTTTTCATGTCGTTTCCCCATATTCTCAATAAAGCCAAACTTAGTATAAAACCTTTATTTTTCTCATAAGTATTTGAACTTTCTCTTTAGTTGTTTAGTATTTTGTTCCCTCTACTTATAATGCTTTTTTCCTAAGATAACTAAAGAGATTTCCTCTTTATTTCCTTCATGGAAACATTTCCTGACCACTCTGAATAGAATGACAACATCTACCTTTTGAACCAGACTCAATCATGGAACTATCTATCCTTAGATCAATTCCTTTGATTTTCTTTTGTACTGTAGTTCATCTCTGAGAACTTTTTATCTTAATAGTGTTTTCCATATACTCACATCCATTTGTTTGATTTGGGTGAGTTCCATGAGAGAAAGTAAGGATATTTTGAAAACTATAAGGCAGAGAGAAGATATATGAATTTTTTTCTTCCTCTGGTCATACTGAATTTCTCTGTCAGATTTTGTTTTAGCTAGATGCAATCATGGAATAAGATTTCATTGTGTATGAAGACTATATAATGACTGAAGTAATAATTTTAAATCTATGAATACTACCTTACATGACAAAAAAGGACTCTGTATATATATCAAGTTAAAGATCTTGAATGATAAATAAATCTGATCCTAAAATTATATGGAAATCAGAACTTGCAAATGATGAATTTATATATTTAGTTGGGAACATTTACAAGCAAAGTACAGCCTATATTATTTCTATTGCTTACAGGAAAATGTGAAAAGAGATAAATTGAAGGAAGAGCTGTTAAGAAAAGACTCATAACTTTAGGATTATATAAATTATATTCATATCAAAATTTCAAATATGCTAAAATTAGGAGATCTACTGTCAGAAAACTGTTCAAAATAGAAATCCAAGAATGTGACTGAACTTTTGACTAGTACTTCACAAGGATTAGAGATCAGAATATTCATTCACACAGATGGCTTTTTGAAGAAACAAAGCATGTGATTTATGGGTCCCCTCCGGAATCTCGGAAGAAGCTGGAAATAAAGATAGGATTATAGAGGTATTGTCTGAAAGGACATGCCTGCATGATGAAGTGAATCCCCATGACATATGTAGAAGACCAGGATTTGTTTGAGAATTCTATGTCATCAGAAACTCAAGTTTATTCTGGAAGGGACAGAAAAATTACAAAATAAATGAAGAGTTTTAAAACTCTTAAATTTATACCGGAAAGATAAAGACCGATAGATCTCAATTGCAGGTGTGCCTTGATGGAGCAACAGTTAGGTCAATCGCTTGAGAAGGAGCAAGTCACATACCCCTGGGTTTCAGTTCCAGGTTCAGAGGGTAATAACCAGTGTGAACAACGAAAATAAATAAATAATGTTTCCTCCTCCTTTCGCTTCCTGCCTGCCTAACTGCTCACCTCAATTTATGCCTATACCTTTTCTTAAAAAAACAAAAAAACAACTCAATTACATCAGACAAGTTGTCTCTTCAAGAAAAGAGTTTGGATGCCTTAAGACACTCACATCCTGAGGAGAGATTCTTGGACTGAAAGAATACTAGTTAGATCTGGAATTTGGAGCCAAGTTTACAGAAAATTATTATCGGGTTGTAATATCTAATCAAATTGTCCTGGTTTGATTAAAAAAATTGTTAATACTGTTGACCTTTTTCTTTTTTCTTTTAATAATGGGAATATCTATAACTTTCTTATGCCTGCTCCATCATTGGATTTTTCCCATGGGAACAGTTGAATAAGTATTTTGGGAATGGTGAAGGGGAATAAGATAAAAATACTATCATTGGGTAATAAACAGGTTTCTTTTAAGGCTACTAGATGAAGTTCTCTGAAATGATTGTGAGTCTTGAAAGGGCTTGCTTATAAGAGAAAAGAAATTTATTAAGTAGTGTGGCTAGTATTCACAAGGAGAAAAACAGTGGGAGTACATGTTTTAAAAAGTCCTTGAGGATGATAGGATAGATCTTTTAAAAATATTTTACCTTTGTGAATGCTGAAATTTAGAAACTAATGTCTAAGGAGGATTTTATGCCAAACATTATAATGAGTACTTTATATATGTTACATCCATCAGTGATTTCATCATTAAGTTTAGGAAGTGAATATGTTTATTCTCATACGATAGTGGGAATATGAGTTAAGGGAGTGAATTAACTTGTACAAAATTTAAAACATTTTAAGTGGAGTGGTCTTATCAGCAGAATAAGACATTTTATGTTTTGTTTTTTCTTTAGAGAGATCCTAGACAATCCACTAATATGTATTCCCTCCTCTCTTATAACAAAATCCTCTTGCTATGTCTATAAGGACTTGAGTCCATCTTGAAAGCATTAGAAAGGATTAAAGAAGTGCTTGTTATTGATGAATGTTTTAGTTCCTCTTATGATGTTACATAAATATATGGAGTTATTAACAGAAAAATATTGATATACGCATTATAATACCATCAGAGCCACTCACAAAGAACAAAAATAATAATGAAACTTCTGTGGTATTTATCCAGCAGTCTAGCGATTCTTTATGATTATTTATTGTGTTTATGTTTATTTTTCCTTTCTGTGATTTAAAATGCAGCAACAGTGTTACTGCAATGGCTTTTTCCATTCATGCTGCTAGAAATTCTTCCTGTATAACCTATCTATTTTATTTGCCAAGCAGTAAATAGTTTGTGTAATTCATGGAGGCACCTAGCCTGCAAAATGATTATCATTTACTTCCTGGATGACCAATTCAGCTACTGTAATTAGAAAAGTAACAAGGTCAAAAAAGTCCATTTATTGCATGATTTTTTGCACCTTGTAAAATTACTCAAATAATATATATCCTTTAGAATACATACATAAACCCAGTCATGCTAAACTGTGTATTTCTTGTAAGTTATATCTTCAAATGAATATATATTAAATAAAATAATGAGTGTTCCTTAATCTATGAAATGAGAAACTGTAGTTAGAGAACGATTTCCTATTACCAAATTGTTTCCTAGTTGACTAGATCAATTTTAAGGTAAAACCTTCATAATCTTTGACTGAAAAATTATGATTCTATTTTATTCACAAACCATATGTAGAAAATAGAATATGCATGCAGAGCAAGTAATTACAAAACACTCGTCATTCTTGAAGTTTTTGTCATGGAATTTAAGCCTCTCATGAATCTATTTTATAACTAGAATAATTGAAATACCTTAGAGCTAGCTAGAATTCTAAAACAAAGGAAAGATCATTTTAGCAAAACAAGCTAGTACCATCAAAAACGTTAAGTTAAGGACAAAACGCATTTTAGGACACTTTGATTTTGAACTTCCAGCCTGGCCTCCTGCACTGTGAGAAAGTAGCTGTTATTTTGAAGTATTTAGTTTATGATATTTTGCTGCAGTACCACTAGGAAATTAGTAGATCTTACAGTGAGATTTACTTCATTCGAGGTGTTAATCAATAGATTTATTAACAGGTGCTTTCTTAAGTGAAAGAAAGTAAAAATAAATTCGTATACTTGCCAGGAAGAAGAAAACACATAAACATTAAAAAAGCAATATTCTTTGTGATTCTTCATTAAGTGAATAGTATCTTTAAATAATAAAATCGCTGGAAGACCATGTCAGTTTATTGCATCTGATAAAAGTTCTGTTCACTTTGAACAGAAATAGTTCAATATGATGTCCTTAAATATTATCTTCCCTAAATTGTTTTTAACCTCAATAAATCCCTTAAAATGTGTTTCTTTTATTAAATATGTAAAATGTAAATACGTTGGTATAAATAAAACTTAAATCTTAGTGGTTTACCCAAGGCATAGAAGTCAAATAGAATAGTTTTTAAATTAGTAATGGTGACGAATTTTAGTTGTATTTTAAAAAAAGCATAAATGGAGTTTGGCAATTAAAGTAATCATTAATTAGAACAGCTATTATGGTTATATTAGAAATTGTTATTGATATCAGAATGTAATATATTCAATTAAGTGTAGGGTCCCACTAGCAGTTTTTGTATTTAAGGAAGCATTGAGACTCCATTTTCTATTAAAATGAATTGAACTTATTAAAATTATGATTCATAATATTTTTCATTTGTCTCAGGGTAAGAAAAGGGATACATTTCATTATCAAACTTTCTTTTTATGTTTTCCAATTACCCTAAAGCATTAAGAAAACACATTTTCTTACATTTAATTAAAGTTACACATGATCAACTTTAACCGGTAAGCACAAATAAACCTTTATAACTTTCATGCTATATAGTGCATGTACAAATATCCAAAATCTCTAAAATACTTTGTTGCTGATATCAGGCTGTTAAAACAAATTAGAATAACATATAAAGTAATCTATACTACTTTTTCTAACTATAGGTACTGAATTTCATTGTACCACAATTCCTCCCAATGTTGTAACAACTTAATATTCTTAATTTTTATGCACTACTTTCTCAACAAATAGTTCTGTTTTGACTTTTATCTTGTACGTTAGATTGCTGAAATTTTTAAGATGTAGAAGCCGTCTTCATATTACTGTTAAAATACTAACAGTTTAATCACTTATATAAGAGGCATGCAACTACATGAAGAAAACTTGCAGATAATAAATTAATACAGATCCTCCCTAAAAGATAAATATAAAATGTAAGTCGTGTTATTTTATATTGTCAATGAAATAAATAAAACTATAGAAGAACGGAATCAAAATTGAGGATAGTTAGTAATATACATGCTAGATTAGAATTATTTACTTCTAAGGAAACACTTAAGATTTGACTTCAAAAGCGTAATGTCTTGATGGTGACTATTGCCATAATCTAAATAAGAGAGGGACCAAAAAAGGTCATGAAACTGGTTCGATTTTTTAAAGTTCTGAATGTTGATGGATGAATTTTGAACATGAATAAAGGACAATCAAGGATCTCCCACCTTTTTATTTACCTTTAGCCCCGATCTTAAACCCAGATCTATGACTTTCAGAGCCTTCACCTTAGTTGCCTGAATTACAAGGGAACTCTTAGGATGCTACTTTTTCTCTGTTTATTTTGTTTTAAAGATATTTCCTTTAATACCTTAGAAAAGTTTTGGTTGGGAGGTATTTAGAGGGAATCAGAAATTCATTTTGTACATATTAAACATGGAATACTTATTGATCTTCAAAGTTGAGCAGAATTATCTGTTGGATTTTCACAGATCAATAAATGTGATAGTCATCAGTCTTTTAAGTTTTAGTTGAAGCCATGAGACTGAATGAAACAACAAGGCACTGAGTCTAGATCAGAATTTCTCATTCTTAACATTATTGATAAGTTAAATTGGAAAATTCTTTGTTTTGGCCTTTACCAATAACATGCTAGTAGTAGCATCTAATTGTGGCAACCCCGATATGTTGTGATATATTTATAGTTGTGCTTGAGGATACGCATGTCTCCAATGCAGAATCGTTAATCTGAAAAGAAAAGGGTGAAAAATGCTCTAGGATGAACTGCTAGGTTTCTCCAATATTTAGAAGTTGAAGAGAACTAGAGAAACTGGCATAGTATCTGCAGAGTCCATAGAAAGAAAAGACAAATAAAAAACAGTGCTCTGAAAGCCAAGAGAAGAATTGGAAAGAAGAAAAAAGTAGACTATTTTAAAAGTCATGGCTTGGTTAAGCAATAATTGAGATAAAATTTGGCCAACATTTTAGTATCAATTTGATTATTAAAATTTTATCAAGTATTTTTCAGGGAGTAGTGTAAGCATTTGAGTGTTTATTTTATGCCAAATTGCACCCTATAGATTACATGAAGATTGCAGAATTAAATGTTCATATTGCAATGGATTGATCAAATGCTTACCACTTGAATTCATTAGTTAATATGGGAATCACTTAAATTTGAGCAAACGGCATCATGTCATGATTTGTGAAGTATCAGTCACATATGTGTGATATTCTAGCTATAAAGTTGAACTCATATTTAATCAAATCTCTACATATAATTTGCAGTTTCACAGATATAATAGAATGAATAGAATGTTAAATGATAGTGCAATAAGACATAAATGAGGCATTCTATTGGATATTTAATGTAAACAATGATTCTATGATAGATACATGTATAAAGGGTGGAGGGATACTTAGAAATAAAACAAACTTAAGGTGAAACATACAAACGCAATATTTAGACTTTATTAATGACATTTTTATAACCCAAGTAGAAAAAAAGAGTCTAAAGGATTTACGTGTAGAGTGAGTATTAAATTATATAAAGAGCTAATGCTATTTTTGTTAGGTTTGACAACAGACAGTGATTGTGCTACAGAAAGAGAATTATTTTCAATGTGTAATAAACCTCCCTGCATTTTTGGATGGTTGGCTGCTGACATTTTCTAAGCTTCACCACTCCCTCTTTCTTTATTATCTCACTTCTGGGCAACTAATTAGAAAGTCAGTGCTCTCCCTCTCTGTTACTCATGAGAGATTCAAAGCACGGAAGACTATAAACACATTTGGGAACCCTCATCCCAACTTCAACCCCTTGGTCACAATGACAATTCCAAGCTAGTTTCCTTTTTCAGTCTTCCCAAGTCATTTTCAGATCATCTTATGAAATGTGCTTTCTTCCCCAAACACATGATTATGTGATAAATAAACTTTTCATGCATTTCTGATGTGCCTGTGTTCGTTGGATTCAGTTTTGAAGCTGAACAAAAATATCCGGAATAATATCTGACATCATCTGGGCATCATGGCTCAGCTTAGTTGATACATAAACATATGAAAATTAGTTTATAATCATCTATCATCACTGAATTTTTAGAATATATATCAGAAAAATTGCATGTTTAAACATTTGCATGGCACTGTATACTTTCCAAATGTCATGATAATAGACTATTTCAATTTTTCCTCAAGCTGCAATCCAAAGGACAAGAGGACCAAAAATGTATAAATGTCATTAAGACATAGAAGTATTGCCTTACAAGGTTTGAAGATAAAGAGACCCACATGCTTTAAAAAAATGTGTAAGATGAAGCTGTCTATAAATTAGCAGAACTAAATCTTGAATATAAGCCTTCTGATTACAAGTCTAGACTTTTACTACCCTGCCATAGTTTTTTCACAGAGATAAATATTTTATAGTTGGAAACTGTTGAAGAGTCAGAACACCGAGTCTCTTTAAATGTAGAGAACGCATCATTCTTCATTAGAGAGTCAGCATGTGGTAAGTAACTGATTAACTTAGAGCTGCTTTAAAGGTACCCACAGGTATTCATGTCAACGACATACTATTTACTAACCAGTAATCTAGAGGTGATCTTAATATGGAAATCCTTAATTTGAAAATAAGCATGATTTCATATTACATTCCAAAGAATGTAATTGTCTTTAAATTGCCCTTCTTTTCTCAGAAGATTTGATCTCTGAAGCCTGAAATGAAACTTTAACATTTTCAATTAAATTCAAGCCTTCAAGGTTTGGTTAAAACTAAGAAAATGATTTGTGAAACTTCTTAAAACTCCCTCTGAAATCAGCTTCAAGCTAGGAAAGTTCTAATTGTAACATTTAGACCAATTTTAAAAGAGCGTTTCTTAGTACTAAACTTCTGTCATAATGTTCAAGCTATTCCAAAAAAGAAAAAGAAAGAATAAAATATTTAAAAGTAAACATTAAGGTTTTATTTCATTATATATATAGTATATATTTTGTAAATTGCATGCTGTTGTATGCATTATTTGGATGCTAGAAACAAACAAATGAAATCTGGTCATCCTCAATTATTTGACATCGAATGTATATAATGAAGTTATGAAGCACATAATATTTTTAATATTTTCCCAAATTTTGCTAAATATTTTGAGATGTTATTATTTCAAGCATCTCACAAAACTTTACCCCATTGCATTTTCAGTTTACTTTTTTCAAGTGAAAACAACGTTTCCTCTTTCAGGTACATAATGCCATTAGAGGTTTTTTTTAAAGTTATTCAAAATGTGAGAGCATCACGTAATCATATTCATTACTTCTATGATCTGCTCTACTGAGACAAGGAATAGGTTAAATCCTGATTCTGTAATCCCGCATTATGGCAACACTAGTTTATATACTTATAAGATTTTCGTCCTCTTTCATTTCTATCTTGTTTAAACCTTCTAGCATTTATTATAGATAGTACCATTAGAGGCTCACAAAAAATTTATATAATTACAGAATACTACTAAAAATGATAATACTATTCAAGATCTTTTTTAATTCCTTGCTTGATTCCTTTAATTAGCCACAGAACTGATAGACTGATTCACTTGTAAAGATATAGACTGGAACATTATTTCATAATTGCAAATGTATGAATTAAATATAATAGATATAAATGAAAACTGCAAGGTATTGTAATTCTACTACTATACCTGGACATCTTGCCAGAATTGCACTTGAAATTCTTAGTCAAGTTCTGATATTTTTACTTTTTAATGGATTCTCTAGATTCTAAATCTATATTTTCATGCATGAATGAATATAAAATATCATAAGACTCAATGGATTCGTGTCACAGCAAAGTCTAAAATAAATTATCTTATTAAATAACTCTGAGGAGCCGAAAGTGAGCCGGTAACCATTTAAATAAGTTCTATTTTTGAGTGCAAGTTAGAAAATAGTGCACAAATTGTGTGCTAAGTAGAAATAGTTTGTAAATTGTATGAAACTGAAATAGCTGAAACTTAAATATGAATTTCTAGATTAATCTTTATACATAGACTGTGGTATTACATATGATGAGTAGTTTTCATTTTGGCACATTTCATCCTTCTATAATTTAAAAAATTTATTAAATTTATCTCCAATATTAAATGTATCTCAAAATTTATTGAATTTATCTCCAATATCTTTATAAAAATTTAGAATTAATCTTTAAATTAAAATTAAATGTAAAATTCATCTTTAAATTAAAAAAATGTGGTTGTAAAGGTTCTATAAACAGTTTATTTGCTCTTTGAAAATAAAGATCTTCATAATTATTTGTTTGAAGTGTAAAGAGTGGTTGTGAAGGCAAGTGTCAGCATTCAAAATAGCTAGTACCTATAGAATTTTCTGTTCCGTGACTCTTTCTGACACCTGTCTTGTCTGTGACTTTTATTTTATTCTTTTTATTTTGACTGTCATCACCATATGCCAGTTTTTGTAATACTAGCAGAATCCACCTCAGAAAGTCAAAGCTTGAATATTATTACTCTTATTTAAATTATAGGAGGGATGACCTTGTAGTTTTTCCTACTAGCTTATACAAAATCAAACCAATAATGGATATATGCTGTTTCTAAATAAGGTGTTTAATATTCAAATATCTCCAGTGACTGGAATAAATCACCCATTTCATATCTTAATCTATTGCTAAATGCGTGACCATACATAGTGAACTTAAATATAGATCTAACTGAGAGCCAGTAATTCAACATGGTATTGAATATTCTGGTTTTGTTAGTATTGATATAAAGAAATCTCCTACCTCATGTTTTTAAATATTTTATATATTTGGAATCTGAATTGACGGGATTTTTATTTTAGTACTCTGAGATTAGTTCGAAGTAAGAACAACCAACCAACCAATCAACCAAGCAAATAAACAAACACTGTCATAGTCAAAGTTGAGGTGAAAATCAGTGTATTCTAAAATAAGAAAATCTAGTATGCTGACCTTCCTAACTTTCACATTTATATTGTCTCATGCAAGTAACGCTATGTGTAAACTTCCATACATATAACTAGCCTTATCTATACATGATTTATGATATCTTCAAAAAAATAACAAGGCAATTTACCACAAGTCAAACAAACACTAATGACTCTTAAGAATAAAGAAGATTTCAATTTATTTCTTAATAGTTAACTGTAACAAGATTAAGAAATTAAAATAAAACCTTTAAATAGATAGCTATAATATAAGTTTCCTGACAAATCAGGGAAGAAAAGGAAAGGAGTAAAAATAAAATAAAAAAGGAGAGAATGAAGAAGTAAAAACAGAATGAAGCTTTTAAGTCTCATCTAGGTTTTAAAACTATGTAAGGTCAGAGGGGAAATTCATTGGCACTGAAATTTTAGAAGTCTCTGATTATAGTATATTTATATGTATCCTATTTTCTTACTTTCATTCTATTCTTACAAGTGTACTATTTTCCCAGGAATTTTGTTTATTTCTGTTGTCCTATTTTAATTATTAATAGTTCCCAAATATCCCTAAAAATAATAAAAGCACAATAAATTTTATAATCACCTTAAACATACTGGCGACTAACAATGAACGATGTCTCCAATATATCTCTTTAAAAAATATATAAATATGATGTGTCCTGGTGACAAAGCAGTTTAGTCCACTAGCAAAATCCATATACATCCAAGGTCCCCTGTTCAAGACTGAACCAGGGGAAACAACCAAGACAAACCATTACATAAAATAAATAAAGTGCTTTTTACTCCTCCTCTTCCTGCCTGTTTGACTCTGCTCACCTTCACTCCTGCCTGCACATTTCATTAAAAAAATATAAATATGCACATTTCATTAAACAATAAATATAAATATGCTGTAAGAAACTACTGTAAAAGAAGTGTTCAAAAATAAAGAACAGAAGGAAAGTGAATCATGTGAAAGTCTCTTAAAGTTAAACTTTCAAAATATGTTGGGTTGTCTGTGACTTCACTAAAATCTTCCTAAAACGGGAAAAAAAATCTTCCTGACAGCTTACCTGGATAATGGAATCTATCAAATATTACCCCAATTCATTTAAAAGAGCCGATAATACAGATAAGATTTGTCAATTCTCTTATTAAAAAAGGTAAATAGAGAAAGAGGGGAAATACTGAAACAACCATTTAAACTGATATAATAGTCAGATTCTTGATCTTGAAAGTGAGTTGTCATGAATTATGTCATCCTTTACACACTCTACCACATTCTCTCTAGTCACCTTGTACTCTTAATGGTTATTCTCACATGTATAATAGCTTACTCCATGAGATTTTAATGCTTTTGTGATATTTGAGGGAAAGTAATTGATCAAAAATATTTTATAGTTCAATACAAACAAAATACTATAGATGTAATTAATCATTATCTACTCTACACATTAATACTCAAGGAAGCATTCTTCAATTGTGGTTCATTGCAAAACAAAATTACTTTCACTCAGAAATAAACTACTGCAATAAAATAGAATATTACGTAATTAGAAGTCAATAAAAGGGATATGACGAAAAAGATATTTAATAAGTATAAATAAATCTAGGAATAAAGACCAATAGTGTTTAAAAAATAAATAGTTTTAATGGTTTTCTTTAAAAATAGTAAAGTAAATTAAATACTAGTATTTGCATTTGGTTTCTATAATGTGGTACATTTATAAATTTAAATATTCTTAAGACAGAAAAGAGACAATTGAAAACTCTCAGCAAGTACCTGATAGCCCTTAACCGGCATCCTCTGATGGACATTGTCTTGGCCATTGAGAGCTACCCTGGTTGAAGTCAAGACCATATACCAAGGACAGGCTGCATTTAAAGATTGGTTGATACAACGCTGTGAGCTGCCTGATCTTGGAACTATTCAAAAGAGTCATTCCAGTTTGACTGACACATATTCTAAGTTCATATATTTCTCAAGTCATTCTTTGGACTTTTATGACTTACAATTTTATACCACATGTAAGTACTTCCTGATAAACATGTTAATTTCTTAGGATCTGCATCCTAGAGAATCCTACCTGCAGCAGTTGTCATAAGAAGTGGGAGAGAAAAAGTAGACTACAAATTTACTTTTCTACTTGAGCATTCCTTGTCAAGGTAACAGGAGAAAACTCACTACAGGTAGTAATTGTATCAAGGATGAACTCTGACACAAGAGAGTATGCAACTGATCACATTTTCACAGGTAAAAATCTTATATGGCATGTATGAGTTAAATTATGAAGCATTTAGTCTACGTGGGAAAAGTCATAGGCATATGTATACTGGCTATTGCACAGACAATTAATGTTTGAGGCAAAGATAATGAAAACCTGAGAGTGATTAATCATCATCTAAAGACTGAGTGAGAAAACTGGGAGACTTTTTTTATAAAACGTAGAGATTCTCATCTCAGCAAAAGACAAGTAAAATTGAAGAACTATTCCAGTATTTAATAATAAAAAAACAGTACAGCTGAAGAGAAAGTTTATCTCTGAATCTGGAGTGTTTTGTTATTCCAAAATGAACATCCTACTTAGGTATTAAAATCTTGACTCCACAAATTGTCCTGTTAAAAGGTGGAACACTCTCCTATTTAAAGTGACTGACAAGATAATGTACACCTTCCTCCCAAGATCTGTCAATACCTATTTCCAGTCACCAGACCAAAAAGTAGAGCTAACTTAAAATATAACTTGTCTAGGTGAGCTGTATCTGTTAAGAAAAATAAGGTAACAAAAAATAAGCTTCAAAACCAAACCAACATATTCTGGTAGAAAATGCCAAGGTTTTTATGCAGTAGAATATCAAAGATGAATAGGCCAAAAGAGTCAGAGTAGATATATATTTAAATAAGGGAGAACTAGCATATATGAGAGCATTCTCCTAGGATTCAGAGGATAAACTAGGAGATGATATCTACAGATTGCTAGCAGGGCTTTTAAAATCTTGGAAAGAGCAAGGGTTAATCATAATAAGCAATAACAAAATTTCCACAACAAAAGCTAATAGAAGAAACTAAAAAGTTAAGAGAAATGGAAAACTGGAGTAAATATAGACCATAATCCCAGAAAAGCCAATAAATAACTATCTTTCCATAGAGGGAATAAACTTATCAAAACTACAAGGGATGTGCTTCAAACAATAGCATAAGCATCCCTTAAAAGGGCAGTTTTGACTCTCCTAGGTAAACTAGTGCTGACTTTAGAAAACGCTGTTAAGAAATAGAACTCACTGATAGCTGATGCAGTGGGGAGGAAGCTAAAACATGCTTATGAGACACTGGGTTTGATCAGAAAGAATTCTGATAGAATTATTGGCCAGGAACACACATCAAGTTTATTAAAAGCAGAAATAACTAAATGAGGTGCCCCATGGGGCTAAAAAGGCTGCATCAAGAGAATACAAGAGAATACACACATGTGCATGTGCAGTACCTAATCTGGCTGCCTCTCACACACAAGCAAGATGTCTCTCTCTCTCTCTCTCTCTCTCTCTCTCTCTCTCTCTCTCTCTCTCTCTCTCTCTCTCTCTCTATGGGTTAGGGGCTTTGGACATGTCTGGGTTACCAAAAGAAAAACAGAGTGAGTATATAGGATTGTGTCCTAGATGTAAATTGGTAAGCTGAGATCCCCCAGTGGGGTCTCTTTCAGGTTTTGCCAGTTTGTTTGCTATTCATACATCTGCATGATACCTTGTAAATTCCAAGTTATGCTATCCTTGCATCAATAGCAACAAAGATGACTGTCTTCTACAATTGTAGGAGCTAACTGATAGTACATAAATATCTGAAGCAAGGCATTTACAATTATTAGTGAGAATCAAGGTCAGATGACAGCCAGGGACCCTACCCCTTAGAGAGTTATGGAGATGGTTCTTTTAGAACAAAACATTCTCCCAGAAAAATAGATGAACAAATTACAAGGTATTGTTTGGTTTCTACAAATAAAAATTATCAGGCATGGGTGATTAGACTGATAATGACATACAATTTAATATACATCATTTCTTAATCAGTTTTCAGATGGGTGTCAGTTTTCTAACCTGGATCCAATGACCTAGGAGAGTTTTGGTTTCTAGAGGGAGGAGTCAACAACACTATAACTACTATGGCAGAGCCTCTAGACAGTGAGAAGACTGACAGCTGGGCCCTCGAAGTTAGAGAAAAAGGCACTTTATTGCAAGTACTGCTACTGGCCCAGGGGTATTCATACCCAAAACTGAGCAGTGGTGGGTCTAGGGTAGTTCCTTTTGTACTCTGAGGTGATGATTCATCTCCTTCGCTATGTGTGATTTCCGCTGGCAACTCTTATCACTTACATACAGCTGTAGAGTAGGGAGACCATGCCTGTTTGTCCTTAGTCATATATAACAGGACATAGCTGCAGTCTCCATAGGCTAGGATGTAGCCATAGCCTTCGTGGTATGATAACGGGATGTAGCTACAGTCTCCACAGTACTGTGGAAAATTCCTGGCAGATTAACTTTTGCATTGGGGTCAGGGAAAATGTCTTCTACCACATGACAGAGCAAGGCAAAATTTCTCAGCCTTTCAACAGTCACTTAGGGAAATGTACAATGAGAAAAAGGAATAGCTCCAGGTTTTGAGGACTGTGGCTCATAGGATGACATCCTTTATTAGAATGGAGTCATACAAGAACCACATAACAAATGGTATCTTAACTGGTCAGGCCTTAATGGAATCACTTGTTTGATAGATTAATCTGATGATTACTGTTTTGGTTTCAGCTGTAAAATTAAAATGGATATGCTAGGCAGTATGTATGCTCCTCCTTAAGTGATTTTTTTCACCTGTGAACTGAGACCCTTCTACTGAAGAAGGTAAACTAGAGTTTCCTGTAACTCCTCCACTCAATGTCTGACATTGTAAATCATAAACAATATTACATGTTAGGGGTATGACAGAATTCAGTCATCCTAAAATATACTCAAGGTAAATGAGTGGTGGTCTATTTATTTAATGAAATTCACCAACATACTTACACTAGCTCATCAGAAATGGATCATTATGGATGACAGTAGTTATTATTAAAGCCAACCAAATGAAAAAACTCCATTGTAGTTGCCGTGCCAGGTGTGATATCCTTGCATGGTCTAAGAAACATAACAAATGGCCACTTAACCAACAAATGCATTCTTTACAGTCAAGGTAAAACAGAAACCATTTGAGTTAATTGCTCCTGAACGTAGAAGAAAACTCTTTGAAGCCTCAGGGCCTTAAACATCCAAGCTGTTTTTCAAGAGGCTAATGATCTATAGCACACTAGTAAGATGTCCTCTTTAACTATTGTTCTCAAATGGGAGGAAGAGAAATTTTGATCCCAAGCAAACATTTGGCAATAGCTGCAGACATTTTTAGTTGTTACAAATGAGAAAATGTGTTATAAGTATCTAGTAGAGTTCAGATTCGACATGATATTATGCATTGGACAGACACCCAAAACAGACTTATTTTGCCCCAGTTGTCACTATTACCATGGTTGAGAAGCTCTGTAAGAGACAATTTATTCAAGCTCATACTTCCCACTGCTAAGGCATTTTAATTTTGAAAGACCTCAGATTCTCTCAATTCAGATCAGTTCTGCGAGGCTATCGTTTCTTTCCTGTACTACTGGCCAAATCTTTGTTGATCTCGGCTAAGCTTCTCTCTATAGCCAACCTTACTTCCTTCTCTCCTTATCAATACTTGTTTGCAATAATAGACCCTAAAAATGTCTTTTAATTTCTATCCATCTCAGAGCTTCCTTCTAATGAGACCCAAATGGATAGACTCAACTTCAGTTTTTTGCTTATCTGTGTAAGCTGAATCACACTAGGAATATCATTTAGCTTCCATGAGCTCCAGGTTTGTCATTAATACAATGGAAATGATAATGGTTTATTTTAAGCTTTAATAATTTGGACATATTATGTACCAGTGAGCTAATAAACTATCATATTAGGTTTATATGATCATCTTGCTTAAGTTTACTTGTTGAGAAAGGGATAATAAAAACATCTTTAATATAAACAATAAAGATTTGATAGACTTATTGTAATACCATATATAATATATTTTGATTAAGTGACACCACAGTGCTTATCAAAATTCACAACTTTGGTTCCTCTAATTAGCAAATCAATCATATTCTTGTAAATCTCATTGGATTTTTTAGCCACTCTTTGTTTTCAGCTTTCTATTTTTATGCCGACAAGTGCCAATTTAGTTACTTAATTAGGGAACAAGGTAACAATGTGATTTTCTGTCACAAAATATGTCCTTTTTAAAAAAGCATTTTACGAACATAATTAAGTTAATGAACTCTAAACTCTATGTGTCAACCCCTAGACTTACTAGATTTCTAAAGATTTTAAAATATATTTGAAAACAGAAAGTACATTTATTTAAAAGTCTTATCAAAATATTAAACATTTAGGAACTTATTTTGCCTGTTTGTGAGAAAAGTGAAGTTTCCTGACATTACCAGTTTATCTAGTTTTACTTAACATACAAGCAAGGAAGTATGAACCTAATTAAGATAAATTATAATCTTTAATCTAGAAAAGAACAATAAAAATGGAGATAAAATAAGTCCTGTCTGGAGTAACTGCTCAAGGAAATTGAAAAAAAAGTAATACAGATGATTATAACATTAAATTGCTTTTTGCTACATTTAAATACGATTGCAAATATTTCAACTAAATTGTCACTGCATTTTATTAATTTAAAATGTCATGCTCCTAATATTGATTATTTTGATCAATGTTTTTCACCAAAATGGTTTTGTTCTAGTAAGAAAAATATTTTTGATATTTTGATATGTGTAATTAATGTATGAATTGATAATAATCAGTAAAGCATATGAGTGAAAGGAATGTAAATTAGTGAGTGAAAGGAATGTAAATTAGTGACTGGGAATAAAAAAATAATATCAATTGTAATTAGCATAAATAGTTCAAAATCTAATAATGAACTATAACTTAAGAGCTGATTTTTAAATTTTATTAATAAGTAATTATTTAAAACTTTTTTTCCTACATGTTAAGCACCAATTATATTGAAGTATATTTCCTTTAACTAAAACAGCTTAAAATTCCCTGGACAAGGAGAAGATGAAGGCAGAAATGGAAACTTTATGTTACAAGTTAGACTTTTTAGAATTGGAATTCAGTAGGCTTGATTAATTCAGTAAGCCATGCTTTCTCTTTTAGAACAAGATTTTTCTGTTTTCCTTTTCAGTTTTTTAATAAAGACTATATTATTTTCAAAAATTTGGTACAGCTGAGTACACTGATTATAAAGAGAATGTTGAGTAGTACAAAATGGAGTATCATTGCTTAAATACTTGAGGCAAAAGAGAAACCACATATATTAATAATGTTCTCATCTGATTTTGAACATCAGCTGGGGCATGTGCCTAAAACAAATCATGATGGCCCAAGACATTATGCTTTGGTTGTAGGTAGCTAAGTTTTACCATTACACATCTGGTGAGGAATGGAAACCTAGTGTTCCCTTCAGCATACTCTCAAATGAGAGAAATCTGAGGGTTAATTGTTATTATTTGACATTACTTACTCTTTTATGAATTCTCTTGACATTGTAAATTTATCTTTTCTTTCCTTGTCATCTCTTACATTCATCTGTTTATAGGACATCTTTCAAATTAAAGTTAAAACTCCTTAATTATCAGTGCTTGGAGGAAAAATGTGAACCTGACACAAGGCTGATTGTTAATTAATTGAAATTACATATTTCATTTGATTTTATCCACCAATAATGACAAGAATAAATAACATCATTTATTTTGTGCAGATAATATATTTAAAAATAATGCATTATAATGCAAGACGTGTTATTCAAGTCAGTGTTGATATAATTTTCATGATGCTAATAAAAATGTTGTATTATTTTAAAGACAGCGTCTCAGTTCAGGAAAAGCAACCCCTTGCCAGTTACCATATGAAATGTAATTTGAGCTGTTTTCTGTATGAGCTCATACTCAGCATTGGTTTGTAACATTTAAGTATAAAATTAAAGAAAGCTAACTAAAAAAAAGCACCTCAAATATTTATTCAAAATATTTTCATGAATAATGATTAAAGAAATATTTTTTGACATAAGAATTGAAAAAAATGAGTCAAATTGTAATTCCTTAACCAAGTTTTGCCTAAAATTTAAAGTAGTAGTAACTCATTTCTTTTCTACCTTCAAACTGTGCAAACGTAAGAGAAAAATATAAAACAGTAGAATGGTGTGCACACTGACTTTTAAATTGGAAAAATGTGTTCTCTTTCAATTTCTTATACTCAATGACAATGTATTCTTAGCTAAATATATTTTGTTTCATTCATCTGTTTAATACAGCTAAAACAGATTGCTTATGAAAGTCAAAAAGCATAATGAAGATGAAAATGATGTTTGTGCTTCCAAATTTTTGATTATTGATACCAGATATTTATTATGCCTTGGAAATCTAAGAATTTCTGTCATTTGTGAATTTTAATGCGTAAGTACATTAAGTATAAAACATTTATTTTAGGTGTTAAGGACTTGATTTAGAAAAATGTAGATGACCAGAATTCATGTTTAATTTAAGATTGTCATTCTTATATTTATTTTTTCTTAACTGCTCTGCAAACAGATACTGGTCCTACACTTCTTGGTAGAAACATGTTCTGCTTAACTGTGTTATCCGATAACTGTAAGCAACTGATGCCCTTTGACTTTTTGACTTTTTATAACTGAATTTTAGACTTATAAGCAAATTTGCTTACAATATTCCTTAGAGTTATTGTCCTTGAGCAATTGCATATAAGGAAATAAGAGATTATTCATTCTGTGAAATTACATCATCAATTAATATGTGTACTCTGCATTATATTTTATCTACAAGTTTGGAAGAAAATCAGCAATGTAAAGAAGTCAGTACTTGCTTCTGTCCTTGAAAGCAAAATATATTTATCTTTTTAACAACAAATGCAGTAAATAGAAAAATAATTAAATAGAACTGAGAGGTCTTCAGAAATTTGGTTCTATAGAGACCACTAGGAAAGAATAAGTGAAAATGTTCTCTTTCCTCTAGTGTATTTACAACTCAAAATTTAGCTCCCATAACTCAATGAAATACTTATTTTTATCTGTCTGTGAGTTGGATCTTCAAAAATTTCTGTGTACTATGAAATAATTACAATATTAAAAATCATTTTAGGGAGTTAGACTTCAGTATAATTCAGTTTATTTTTACAGAGAAAAAATGGAGAAAGAAGATATATCAATAACTTAAAGACTAGTATCTGAACAGAATTAGAAATGATATGTGACCTTTGTCAATAGAGATCATAAAGATAACTTTTTAGAAAATCCATTTCTAGAGCTTAGAAAGGAAACATATTTAAATTTTGGATAAGTAAAAGCATTGTGGGCAATAATATTTCACTACTTTCAGTGCTAGACTCAAGTAGGTAGGAGGGTATCTAAACCAGTAGATACATATGTATACTAAAATTGCAATGTATTGAAGAATTTCTAAAACGACAGAGAAAATACCTCCAAATATCCACTCCTCTATAAAAGCAGTAACAATCACGATTTTTTAAATTATTATTTTTAGTGTACTTTAACCAAAAGCTTTCACATTTATTCAGTAAAAAAACTAAATCTCTATAAGAATGATGATTTTTATTGTATTTACGTTGGTTTGTTCAACTATTCTCCCCCTCCTCCCTAAACATACACACTTTTTTTGTAGCCTGAGAATCTAATACCAGCACATAAATATATGTGAAAACTAGAGGATGAACAGCCTTTGGAAGTGACAGACTGAGCATGGTAGGTCAAAAATACTTCTCAGAGTATTGTCATTATATGATGTGACAATTCTCTGAAAAACTCCCTTTTCAATGCATATCCTTATTTGATCTTACTTTGAACTTGCTTAAGAGAAAGCCCTTTCCTTAGAATACATGCCAAAAGAAAATATATAAAAAAAAAAATGTGTCAATTGCTTATTATCATCGTTGCCTGAGGCAGTTGGGGTAATAAAAAACTTGGCCAATAAATGGAAAATCAGAGTAATGAGATTACAATAAGGGACTTTACATATCATAATACATTTCTGGTGATCTAGAAAGATATATGCATCTATAAGGTTTTGGGTATGCCAAGAATAGTTCTAACAATTTCTCATCTCTGGCCAACATCGAGGCTCTGAACTAGCAGAATATTGAGTCTAAGCCAAAGATCTGAACAGCAAAAGAATTAAAAATCTGTCCTAACTAAACACAGAGCTCCTCAGTGAAGAGTGGAGACTTACTGATTTGGGGTATTTAAGGAATTCTTTAGCTAAGCTAAGAAAATAGAATCTTCCATGGTTGCACATGACAAAGAACAGTGACTTTACAGAAATTTTCATGAAAATAGTTAAATAAACTAATAGCAGCAGAAACAACAAACAGTAGAAATAAATACTGGCTTAGGTTAGGGAAGAGGGAAAATCTGAGTACAAGAGGTGCTACATTATTGAAAAGTTGATTTTCAACAAAAAATTCCACTAAAGAAATAGTTAACTGTGGTCTATCAATGACAAAAAAAGTTAATAAAATCTGTCCCTGTAAAACCCTAGACATTAAACTTGTTTTATATGTATATATACATTTACATGTATATATATGCACACACAAATTATATGCATGCATGGATAGATACATATATATGCATGCGCATATACATGTATGTGTGGATACACACACACACACACACACGTATATATGGATGATGTCTCACCAAATATAGAGTATCAATAGGGATTGTCAAAAATCAAAAACAAGAACCAAAAAGAAAATCAGGAGGTAAGAAAGTTCTCTGGCTGAAATAAAAAAATATCAAAACAGATGCTCAATAGAATACTTGAGTTAGCAAAAAAATAATTAAAAAACTTTAGTATAAGTTAATTGAGTTTATATAGTCTGAAGAAAAAGAAAGCAAAGAACATTAAAAAGACATCAGTGACTTGTGGTACACCAAGCAGATCAACACTGTAGTGTAAGTTTCCCACAATTGTACAGTAATTTTTTGGTTTTGAATTTTTATGTAATGTGAGTACTTGACTTAAGTTTTTGATTTCAATGTAACCATTTTATTGATACCTAACTTAAATAACCATATTGCCAACCACAATACTAGGGCCCCCCCAACCACTTCCTCAAGTTTCTTTTAGTTTTATGGATCTCTGGTTAACTTAGATAATTCACCATTTGGTTGCCAGTGTTTTGTTTTTGTTTCCAATCACTTATTTCCTGCTCTTCTGTTTCAAATTCACTACTAAAGTGTGAACCTGTGAAACAATACCTTCTACCCCTGACCCAAGTAATAGAAAAAACCCTGGTGCATGCTCTCTCTCACTCTCTTCATAACCTGGCTTTGTGACTCACTCTCAACAGATCATTGCCATACAGGATCTGTAAGGAATAAAACTATATTTCAAGTAACTTTCTCATGGTTGTTTCTGAAGGCATCTTGTAGCAAGATACACAAAGTCTGGTTTAGACACGGCATTAGTTATAAGAGGGAAACCAGGTATAAATGAGTGCCTTTTCTAGCTTTTAACATCATTATTATAAACTGAGGCTAGAAGAAAGTAACCATCTGTATAACAAGAATCTCAGTAGAAGAGAGAAAGGGTGAAGTGCATTTGAAAAAAAAGATGGAAATAATGGATCATAAGTTTGATGGGGAAAAAAAATCCACTTATCCCCAAGTTCAACAAAGTGAAAGTAGGATTAAACTCACAATGAGAAGCACCATAGAGTCATACTATGAAAAGCTAAAATCGAGAGCTTATAAAGAACCAAAGTTGCTTATCGCAAAAAATTAAGAAATGACTTTTAGTCAGAAGCCATGAAGATAAGAAGGCAGTGGGATGATATATCCAAAGTTTTGAAAGAAAAAATATCAATAAGTAATTCTATTTTCAGCAAAAACATTCTCATAAAATGATGGCGAAAGAAAGGACACTATCCAGTAACTAAAATCCACGTAAAAATCATCAATAAAGAAAGTTACATAGGAAAATAATTGTATATATACTTTAATTTATATAATTTAATTATATAGGATTAATTATACATATGTAAACTTTTTGTCTTATGTGGTTTAAAAAACAACTGCTTAAAGCAATATTTGAAGAAGTGTAACAATAGACATATTAGAGATAGTTTTTATGTTCCTGCTAGAATACAAGAAGGAAAAAGGAATAGAGCTATATTAGAGCAACACTTTTTATTATTTTGAAATTTAGTGGTTTAATTCAAACCAGATTACTTAAATTAGGATGTTAATTTTAGTATCCAGTGAAACCACTAAAATAATTTTTAAATAATATAGTAAAAGAAAAAAAAATTAAAATGGCATGATAGAAAATATTAATTTATAAATATATATGTATATATATATATTATAACTGTTCAACCACTGAAGAGACGATAATGCAGAAAATGAAGCAAGATAACATAACATATAAGCAAATCACAAATGTAGATAAAAGCCTATATTTTACTAATTATATTAATGTAAATGGATTAAGTACTTCAATGAAAAACTGAAAATTGAAAGAATGGATTAAATAACATTGAACTGTATGCTGTCTACAGGAGACACAGTTAAGATTCAAGATACAAATACAAAATACAGTAACCAAATGAGAGCTGTCATGATGATATCAGTATAAGCAAATTAGAGTTTAGAATAAACATTATCACAAGAGATGTAGAAGGATAATTTATAATGATTAAAGGAATATGATCTATCTTTGCAATCATAAGCAGATTAAAATAATTTTAATCTGTTTTTGTTGGGTAATACATAATCAAGAATTTAATTTAGTCATTAAACTTTAGTATAGCTTTTTTTACCTGATACTGAAGGTGAAAATTAAAGTCTGTAACTATTTTAGTTGTTTCTTTCTCCCTTCAATGATGTCTTTTGCTTCATCAGTTTTGCATTTTGAAGTTTGATTATTAAATACAAATAAAAATGATTCAAAATGGAAGTAGCTATAATAGTAAAATTACAAATAACACACTTGAGCATAAGAGTAACACTTTCTGAATGTGTTAGGAAATAGTTTCTTAGAATGGTACCAAAGTACAAGTGACAAAAGAAATAAAGTTGACTGAGCCTCATCAAAATTGAAATCTTTAGTACTTCAAAACACACCATTAAGGAAGTTAAAACACAAACTACAGAATGGAACAAAACATTTCCAAATATGTATTTAAAGAACGTATCTAGAACTAATTAAAGATACTTAAAATCCAAAACAGGAAGAAAAGTAACCCAGTTTAAAAATTGGCAAAGATTTGAATAGATATTTCTCCAAAGACAATGTAGAAAATAAGTAGTTAAGTACTTGAAAAAAATTCTCATCAGGGACTTAATATTCTGAAGAGGATTTTTATTTATATTTAGCATATATTGGTGTCCAGTTTTTCTTTATTCTCATAACATAATGTACATGATTTTGTTATTAGAACAACGTACTAGTCTTATAAACTTACTTGGAAGTATCCCTTCTATTATTTTATGGAAGAGCTTGAAGAACAATAGCATAAAATTTTTCTTAAATGTTGAGTAACTCATTGGGGAATTCATCTGGGTCTGATCTTTTATTTTGGGAAGGTTCTTAATTATAGGCTGAATTTTTGTTAATAAATATGAACCTATTTGGCATGACTTGGTGGTGGAGTAGTGGTTGAATCAATCACCTCCAAAGGAGTGCAAAGCCACATACCACTGGGTTCGAGTCCTGGGTCCTGGGAAAAATAACCAGTGTGAACAACTAAATAAAAATAAAATAAAAATATTCTTTCCTGCTTTCTCTTTCTGCCTTTCTACTCACCTTCATTCCTCCCTGCACATTTCCTAAAATATATATATATATATATATATATATATATATATATATATGGAACTATTCAAACTATTTCTCATTTTGTGAATCATGGCAATATTTTCTTTACTTTCAAGAGATTGGTCCATTGTGGTCCTTTTTATTTAAGCTAATTGTACAATTTTCCTTCCACCTGAAAAACTTTTTTGGCATTTCTTTGAGGACAGATTTGCTGCCCAGGGAATTCCCTATGTTTTTGTTTGTGATAGTCTTTGTTTCTTCTCTTTTGAAGAATATGTTCATCCTACATTGAACTCTACATTTCATTCCACTCTCTTTTTGATGCATAATTTACTTAGAGAATTCTGCTCTAATTCATATTCTTGCTAATCTATAGGTAAGAATTTACCTCTGCCTTTTCAATATTTTATTTTTCATTTGTTATAGATTAAATATGATATATTTAGGTATTGTTTTATAGATTTATTCTGACTAGTGTTATTCAAGTTTCCTGGAATACTTGTTTGGTGTCTGTCAATAATATTGGAAAATTCCTGGCTTTTATTATCTCAACTATTTCTATTCTATTATTTCCTTTACCTGCTTCTAGTATCCCAAATATGCATGTGCTTTCTCTTTTAAAATTACCCAGCAGTTCTTGATTTTACATTATGGTGCTTTGTTCCTCTTTCTTCTCTTTTCTTTTTAGTTTGGAAAGTTTTTAAAGACGTATTTTTAAATTCATTGATTCTTTCTTTGACTACATCCCATTTAATGAGATTATCAATGAAATTCTTCATTTGTCTTTTTTTTGCAATTTTATCTTGATTCTATCTTATTCATATCTCCTCTTTACCCTCTAGTTCTTTCATATTGTCTACTTTTTCATTAAAACCCTTCACATGTCAATAATAGGTATCTTAAATTTCTTGCCTGATAATTCTAGAGTGTGTCATATCCGATTCTTGCTCTGCTGCTTTTTCTTTTCAGCTATTTTTTTTTTTTTTGGTCTTGCCTAATGATATTTCATTGAAAACTGAACATAATGTATTGAGTAATATGAACTGAGGTGATAGACTTTTTATGTGAGGTGTTATGTTCATATGGGTAGAAGCTGGCTGCACTTAATGTGGCTATAGGTTTCATATATTTAAAATTATTCAGCTGACCTATTTTTGTGTGCCAAACCTTTTTGATATTGAGATTACCTTAGTACTACTCTCAGAGAAATTAGATTTTTTTTATCTGTTTAGCGGTAATCCACTGGATCCCTGTTGGGGTTAGCATAATTTGTTGAGCAGAGGAAATATTCTGTAACATGATTGCATCTTATTTTCCTTCTGCTGTGATTTTACAAGTGTTTCTTAGCTTTTCTTTTCCCCTGGGTGAAATGGAATTTTTCAACTCTTACTAATGAAAATGCCCTTCTCAAAGATAGGATAGGCTCAGTTAAACGCCATCCCAAAAGACTAGGATTTTGTTGTGGAGAAGCCATGAGAATATTTTAGAACTATTTCTGTCTCTCACACACACTGGGAACCACTAGGAGATATTTCTCAGCTCTTCATTGTGGGTGCCTAAAGAGCCCATGAATGTATATTTCCCTCAATCAAGACTGCAGCCGCCTCTGATTTATCATTCTCCATCCAGTTAAACCACAACTACCTTCAGCAATTTGCTAATATGATCGCTTAAGTGTTCCTAGGAGTTAGGGCTCCAGCAGTTTCTTCTGGTTTGCAGGTATCAGTTCCCATTATCTGCATTGTCTCTCCAAATTTCAAGATAGCAGTTTTCCTTGCAACATCAATTCTCTGACAGATCCAAGAACATCACTGATTTTCAGTTGGTACAATCATTTCTTGTTATAATGATGGAATTAGTGACTTCTGAACTCTTTAGATGTTAGAGCTGCAATTAAAAGTCCATTAATACCCATTGATAAAGTGTTAGCTTTACTTTTGAAATGCTTTTGTGTCTTTGTACATTTAATTTTTGTCTCTTATGTGACATTTCCTCTTTCTGCTATTAACTTTTTGGTTATTTGACAAAAGCTCTTGTAATTTAATTCCTGTCTATGTTCATTTGTCAAACATTTGAAATATTCTTGCATTAAAGTCTCTTCCACTTTCTTCATCATTTTACACTTGTCTAGAAGCTTACACTTATTTTATATCCAGTCTTCACTATCTCTTTTCTTTCCTAGCCACCGTAGAAGTACCATTTCCTTAACCCTATTAGTGGTGCTTAATAGGGTCTTGACTCATGCCATCATGCCAGGCAGTATGTAACAGAATATATGCTCAACAGTATGTAAACAGCAACAAAACAACAGTGGGTATTCACAAAAGTTTATTAAAATAATATAACTTTATGAAAGCAGGAATATTTTTCAAAATTTTATGAAAATCTATGAGATGGAAAAGTACATATTTCACTTAAAAATACATGCCATTAAAAGTCTATTATTTTCCTATTGCCCAAACATTAACCTCACATTATAAATCTGAAGTTCAAAAATCAAATAAAGTAAAAGAAACACCTTATTCAATTCTCTCAATTTTGAATTCACTCACTTTAAAGACAGAAAAGTGAGTTCCAGAGAAGTAAACTGAATGGCACAGCTTGTGCAACCTACCAATTTACAGGTCAGGGTTCTTTCATTATAGCACCCTGCCTTCTGACATCTCTGAATAATTTGCTAGTTGGAGACAGATAAATGGAGACTATGGATTGCTACAATATTCTGTCAAGGCAGACTAAACCACTAATGCTACCTACAATATCCCCCAGAGACATATTTATTACAACTATTCCCTATTTTGTTCTGCATCAGCAGGTCCATCTGGCTGTAAAGGATTGACCAGGTGTTCTGGGGAAAACTTGGCACAAAAATGCCTTGAATATTGTCATACGAGCAGGAGGGAGAAATTTAGAAAATGAATGGAAATTAAATTATTCTTGGTATATATGAGGTTACAAGACATTTTTAGGTGGTAACAATTAGGGAACATCTTTGCTTTATATATAGATGTTTCTTGGTGTGGTTTAACAAATCAGAATGCAGTGCAACTATTTAAGAGAAATAGAGTGTCCTATCCATCAGTGCAGTGAATAAGCAAAGTTTAAGTAAGCATCTTTAACAACCTTAGTAAATAAAAAAGGAAAAGAATGTATGAGCTATCTCTTTAATACTATTTATTATAAATAAAAATGTACTAATGTGTTTCTATTAATTAGTTTTGATTCTTTGGTACCTGATTCAAGTTTTCAATCAAGTGGTCAGAATATAGCTTACATGTAACCTTTGCTTTACTAAATTGAATGTGGGGACTTGAAATAACTAATCATGTCCTTAATAAGAACAATTTCCTGTGTATTTTAGCTTATCAAATTCATTAAAGGTATTGAGAGCAAATCTCATCTGAATTTTGTAGAACTATGATTGAATAATAAATGTAGTACATTTAGAGGTTTCAGACATCCTCTAAGATGCTTTCACCAGGTAAAAGATATTGTTTGTTGGGTACATTGAAACACATTAATTGAATAAAGAGAAATCTTTATTGTCCATACTAATTCTATCCAGTGTCTTTGACTTTTATTATGTGAGGAGTAATGCCATGGCAAAATGCTTTTATTACTCATGAATTTTCATATGCTGTGTTATAGAAGACATAACCATAACAACAATAACAACAATTTGATCTTTTAAGATCAGATAATTTAATTAATGGTATTTGTTATGTGATTTTATTTAACCATTGCCCAAGGTCTTTTATTTAACTTATTTTACCTTAAAATATTATTTATTAAGTTAAGAGAAAAGAAAATATTCAAAATTTTTTAGTTCACTATTCAAAAATAACGTTTAAATATTTAACTCTTTTTCATATATATGAATATGTGTCCTTTCTTACGTTTTTAAATATGGATTTCATTTTACAACTTTTCTTCAACAAGTTTCTATCATTTTCCATTTACTGTTTGTATAAAGATTTTATACTGTTATTATAAAAAAAAAATCACACTGGTGAGAATGACCTATATAAAAAGGACTAGAAACAACCAGTGCTGGAGAGGGTGTGGAGAAAAAGGAACACTTCCACATTGTAGGAGGAATGCAAATTAGTGCAACCTCAAAAGAGCATGGAAATTTTTCAGAAAAATAAATATGTATCTGCCATTTGATTCTGCAATCCCTTTTCTAGGCATGGCTATAGAATATAAAACACTGATTAGAAAAATAACATGCACCCCAATGTTAAGCATAATTTCCAGTAGTCAGTACATGGAATCAACCTAAATATCTGTCCACAGATGACTGGATAAAGAAGCTATGGTATATATATGAAATTAAATTCTGTGCAGCTATTAAAAAGATGAAATCCTGCTGTTTGCAACAACCTGGATAGAAATGTAAGTGATTATACTAAGTTAAAAAAGGCAGAACAAACAAACAAAACAGAAATACAGGATCATGTCACTGACATGTGGACTGTAGAGAAACAAAACAAATTAAGAGACAAATCTCAACAAAATTCACAAGATACAAGACTGTGGCTACCAAAGCAATAGGAGGCAGGAGGGAATGAAGGAGGGAGCAAGATGGTAGTAAAGGGTGATAGAATTCTGCTGGTAGGTCTGATGTGAAATATGCAGACTGAGGGGCAAATTCTATGGTCTGAAAAAATAAAAGAGATAAAAAAACCACAAAAAGTAAATTGAATTAAATATTACCATGATTACACACACACACAAACACACATTAAGTAAACAAATTTAACGACTCCTTGCTATGAAAGATGTCTTTACTGATCTGTTAATTTTGTTACATATACTTTAAAAAAATTTTTTTAATCAAAACATTACATTATCTATTCAGTTTCCCTCCAGGTTTTATTCTAGATTCTACAATTACCTGCAGTTTATGATCATTACTTATAAATCACTCAAGTCATTCTTGAGTTCTTCATGCTATCTTGAAGATTGTTGAATTTGATTACCAAGAATATTTCTTGAGAAATATTGATTTTATATTTCCTGAATCTTTTATATTTAAGAGTATCATCTAGTTCCTTTAATTCTCTCATAATTAATTGGATGAGTCTCATCTTCTTGAATTAATCTGATCTTGCTCCAGGACTTGCCAAATCACTGTTTAATTCTTCTCTGATAAGAGTAGCTTTGTGAAAAAATCTAAGGCCCAATTCTTTGTACACATACAGGTGACGTTTTCCTACTATTCACAGTCAGAGAAATTACCTTTGATATTCAGAGGCACTGATATATACAATATAATCTCAATCTTTATTTTCCTGTATCACTTATTTTTAGCATATAGTTTATCCTGAATTGTTATTTGTTTGTGGTATTCTATATATTTATTCTTTTAATCTATTTCTTATACAATTTAAAAGGTTTGTCCTATGGTATTTCTGTGAATATTATTTACAATGTTTATTTTAAAGACAGTAGTTACATTGTATCACCTCTGGGTTGTATATAATTATTTTTGTCTTGATTTGATATCTTTGATTTCTATTCTGTGCTCACCATAATTCTTGACATCTTTTCCCCCTATCAGCAATTAGTTCTCAATTGTATTCATTTTTTTTCTCTTTCTAATGTATTAAATATATCTAGCATTGTTTGGCATTCAAATTATTTACTTAATTCTGTTATCTACTTCTACATAATATATCATTGAGAGACTTGCTTGGGTCCTCATTTATTGAAGAAATATAATTACGAACTTCTTTAGTAACTTACTGCATCTAAGGAGCATTTTTCATTTGCTTTCTGCTTGTTTTGTTATTGTTATTGTTAATTGATGTGATAAATTTATTACATTTTTTCCAGGTAACTAAGATTATTTTATGGTTAGGGGAGAAGGTTAAGTATTTATGTGAAAACCTGGACTTCAGTAAAAGCCAACGTAGACTAGTAGTAGAGGAGAGGATAACACATAAGGGATATCATCCGCTTCCAGTTCATCCTTCCCAAATCCAACAACATGAAAGCTGATATTTTATTTTCTGATTCTATCTGAGCCTAGAACCAGCTAAGTTTGACTGTGAGAAGACTTCAGAGTTTCTGTTTCACAGACAAGGTGGTTACCACTTTGTTCAGTTCCTGTCCACTTCCTTGAACCATGAGTATTCAAGTACTCTTCTCGCTTTATCAAAGCTGTTGACCTGGGTGTTAAATTTACTACATATGTATTTATAATAATATTTTTCTTATAATCATTACTAGCAAAAACAGTTTTCTGTAAGTCCTATTTTTTATCACGTGCCGAAAAAATTCTCTTTGACACACTACCTAACTTAACTGCTGTTTCTAATAGGTTAAAGTCTGTGGTTAATGAAGGATTAAAGTTTGTTAAACATTTCCAGGGAGTCTTCTGTCTTCTGAGAAGTCACTAGCTGTCCTGGGTTAGGGGTTCCCTCACAGGGCCAGGTGACTGTTTTCTTCCGGTGAACTTACTTTCACTCATTCTCTGTTAGCCCAGTGATGTCTGGTGAATTTAAATGATTAACGTAAAGATTTAGAACTCTGGAATAAATTAATGATCTCTTGAACTTGAAGTTAAAATACAATGCAGGATGACTTCAAATAAGTTAATAATTTCGAAGGTATTAAAATGAGAGACATTAGATAATGAAAGTTACGTCAATAAAAATGAAATTAGAAGTTAGTTACATTACATAACGCTGAGAGGATCAATACCAATATTATAAAGACCTCAATGCTTTAATAACAAAAAAGTTAGCAGGATTAATGAAATATGGTCAGAAAGAATGTGAATGTTCTACAATATAGTCAATGTAGATGACTAATATAGAAATATCCAAAATCGTTGGTACTGAGGGAAGTGAAAATGAAAACTCAGAGATATTTTATATTCATTCATTGCCAATAAGACCTCTGAAAATGTCAGATGTTGTCTCAGATACATTTTAAAGAATCTCTCATACATTTAACCAGAGTACAAAATTAAACAATATCTTTGGATCAAAAAAATAGGTCATCATCTCACAAGGATGATGATTCTTATGCTCTATGTGACAGAGATATGGTAAAATATCTATGTTTTAACAAGTGTTAGGGCAGTCAGGAAATGCCCCCATTGTATTAGTTTCACTCAGGTGAGTAATTTATGGAATCAGAATAAAAATGTATTATTTTCCTTGAGCTGTGATAACAAAATATGACAGAGTATTAAACAACAGAAATATATTTGCTCCTAAATATGGAAGCTGAACATTCAAAGTCAAGTTGTTGTTAGTATGGTTTCTGCTTGGGACTGTTCTTAATTTATAGAAAACTGCTTTCTTACAGTGTTGTTGCAGTGTATTTCTTTTCTCTCTGGATGTATTTTTTAGTGTTCCTTCAGTTAAGAAAACCAGTCTGGATTAGAAACTCATCCTAAGGGACTTATTTTAATACATTTACCTCTTTAAAGACTATCTCCAAAGATATTTTTATTCAGAAGTCCTGGGGTTTGGAATTTCAACATACGTGTTTTGTGATTATGCAATTCTACCCATAATGGTTAGATAAATCATTTCTGGGTCAAGTTTTCTAAGATACAAATGTGCTGCTTCCATTCTCTTTTGTGCTTATGATAACCATAGGCATAAAGCAATGTGACAAATGAGGAGGGGAACCTTGATCCTTGAATTAATGTATGGATATTAATTACCAATTTGAAATTACTAAATAAGCAAGGAATAAAAGTGTAAGTATATTGGAATCATGTATACATGCATAGATCCATATATATGTGTGTGTTTATTTGTTAATTCATATTAAACCTACCATATTTAAATCATATAATCCAAGTCCCATTAATGTCATTTTAACACCAAAGCAACTTTTCATTTAGTAACAGTAGATGTAAAGAAGAATGTTCACAACGATATTATTCCTGAGGAAAGACTGAAATAGTCTAAATATTTATCAGTTTCGGAGTAGATAAATAAATTGTAGATTATTAAATGAATGAGATATTGAACAACACAAAAATAATTAATATACCAAAGTTATAAAATTCAATAATGGTAAATTTTAGAAATATAAAATTGAGGGGAAAATTCAGAGCAGACAACATATAGTTCCTTGCTGTTTTTATAAGCATAAGATCAGCAAATCAAGATATGTTTTAAGTATGCACAAATCTGTGATATACTGAAAAGAAACAGAAGAGTATGATAAACAAAAGTATCAGTATCATTATCTCCTCTCTAAAGAAAGAGGAAGAATTGCTTAGGATATTAAATGGAGAGCATTTTAATATTGGCTACATTCTGTTTCATTTCTTTTTGTGATGGGTTCTATTGATTTTTCTTTGCTTCCCTGGTTGTGTGTGTGAGATATATCTATTATCTTTATCAATATATTATATATTTATACACATATATACTTATTATTTTAATTGTGAATATGTCAATGAAAACAGCTTTCAAGTAAAACATTATTATTCACCATTGACCCATGTGAAACTGAAAATAATATGTATAAAATGATTAAAGCCTCTTTTGCTCTTCTCCTTTAACAATTCATTCTTTTTCCCACATAGTTAAATAGCAGGCAAAATTAGATATTTTAGTATCCCTCTGTCATTTGCTTTTTATGCTTCACATATATTTTAGATTAACCCAAGAGTATGTGTTATTTCAGGATAGTCATTTCTACTCTGTATCATATTCCATTTGTTTAATATACTACATTTTTCCACAACATTATTAGTTTTTCATTCACAATTTTATTAGAGTTTCTTTGGAAATAGCCCAATACCAATTGTATACCATTTCATAATAATAGAAAAATATCATAATATGTCTAAAAAGTGTTGCATTGTTAAATATTAAAGTAAGATGCTCTCTAGTTCTCAAAATTTATAATCTTGTACAGTATATCACAGGTGCTTAGCAAAACAATTTTAATAGAATTGTTGAGTTATTCATTATAATCAATGACTATATATAATTACACATGAATTTTCATCTAATTTTACAATAATTTTTATGCTATATCCTAGAGAAAATCATTGTGGATAAAAAAATTATACAATTGATGACATTTTCTTTTCTATTCTTATACCTTGGACATTGGAATTGGGAATTGTATGCAGTCCCCTAGAATGCAAAATTTTGGAAAGAAGTTAACTACTAATGACTGAGCTACCTTGACCTGCTGGCAGAAAAATAATTAATATCATTTGGTTTAAAGGTGTAGACCTGCTATTCTTAAAGCATAGTAAAAGATTTTATTTCAGCTTTTAAAACTGAACGCTCTTTGCCGCTTTTCTAATGTGCTCAGATCTTTATATCGTAGCAGGCAAAAACATACCAAATTATGTTGGTTTTCTAAAAATAAATTGAATAATTCTAGAAATTAATTTATAGGAACACTTTTCCTCCCTGTGACTTTAGTTAAAAAAAAATAGCCCTTTTATTTACAATTCAGGTTGGAGAATGAGTTGTTGTAAATAAATCATTTCCCTGAATTATTATAGAGCAATATATTCTCACTTCTAAAAGAAGGCTTTACGTCATTATTGTCCAGCAGAGATCAACATCTTAGGGAAAGTTAAAAAAAAAAGTTCACCTGAAAATTGTAAGGATTATGTATATGTATTTGGAGAAACCTGCATCCCCCAACTGCTTATTTTAATTCTTACAGTAAATGATATGTGACCGGTTTTCTTAATCATTTTGACTTGCAATGCCATCACAATGCCAGTACATTATTTTCTGTCTTTGAAAACTGTGATCTCACATTTCTTTCGTAATATATTTACAATACGTTGGACATTCTCTAGACTTGTCATCACAGTGTCATCTTGGGTGTGCATAACTGAAAGTGGCCCCAATGATTTCTACCTCTTGGTGTTCACAACCTACATAATCATCTTTCCTTGAATGTGGCTTGTTTCTAATCAGTAGAATAAGGAAACAGGTGAAGGGGCTTCATGATGTAATTATGTTATCGAATAGATTTGTTCAAGGTAATCAAAAGGGCAATTATTTGAAGTGAAACTGACTCAAGCAGGTGAAAGACCCTATCTAAAGAGAGACTGAACCAATAAACCAGTCACTGAACTCTCTCTCTCTCTCTCTCTTCTCCAGTTTTAAATAAGTACTCTTTTGTTTTATGATAGCACATGGAGAATGTCATGTGGCAAGGGATTGTGGGTGGCCTCTGTGAGCTGAAATCAGTCTCTAGCCAACATTCAGCAAGAAAATTTGGACTATTTAAAGTTTCTAAATTTGCTATGCAGCATAGAATACTAATATACTCATTCTTTCTGCAATATTTATTCTCTGTCAAATTTGCATTTTGAATCAATAGCTATTTTATGAGCACTTTTTTGGTACCAAGTCCTATTAAGAACTTATCTCACTATTACAGTAAGTCAGTAAATAACAGCTCAGATGTGAGCTCAGAATTTTTTATTTTTAAAATTTTTATTTTGATTCCTTCCCCCAACAATAGTTAGGGGCTTTAATGGGTGCATTGACTAAAACTGTAAGTGTGTGACTGTCTCAAATACTTAAGCTAGAGTAGGCTAGAACTTTCATCCCTTCATATGTGCCTATACTACCCAGCAATGGGTTCATGCCTGATATGCATAACAGCCAACACTAGGGTACTGGATTTTGAGGAAAGAAAAGGTATTTTTGTGTGTCTATTGCCAGAGAGATAGAGAGATAAAAGTTTGAATCTATCTTGACTTTTGAGGGTCTGGAGTGGGAATTTAAAGGGCTAAGAGAAATTCCTGCTTAGCAAACTTTGTCTTTTGAGAACAGTCCATTTATGGTAAAATATATGTTAAGCCTGGTCTTCCTTGCGAAGGAACCTCTTATTATCTGAGTATGCTCTGAATATTTTCTCCTCAGAACTTTGGTTCTGAGGCAATGATTTCCATTCCAGGGAGCTTGAGGCTCATTTGAGTGAGGACTGTGGAGCTGTGTAGTCAGATCAGGATGCCCAAAACTGCCATATATGAAAGGGAGCTTTTCTTTTCACATTTAATAACAAACAAACAAAAAAACAAAGAAACCATTCTTATCACATAGGCCAGCGTTTTAAGAACAGAACCAACTCATGCCGGTCCCCTAATCTTTCGAGAGTCTATTATAAACTTGTGGAAAGTCTATAAGTTCTGAAAAATAACCTGTCAAAACAAGCTTAGAAGGTTAGTAGTAAGACAGTAATTCTTGGCTATAATTAAGGCTAAAGTAAAAGGTAAGAACTTGTAAGAAAACAAAGTTAACAATTCTGTCATTTGGTACTGGCTTCACCAATATATGCCCCAAATTTGAAACCATAGTGATATTTATGAAGTAATAGCCTAGGAATAAGAGGTTAAGCAAACAGATATTTTTGTAAGTAGTCATCAATGTTTATGGAATCCATATGTTTTATTTTGGCTTTCTTTGCTGAGTAAACAAGAAAGAATCATGTGGCAAATATACCTTCTTAAGTAGAAAGATACTTAATGATTGCCATTTACAAAGCTATTAACCTCTATAAGTTCTGGTCTATAACACTTCTGAATATCATCACTTAAACTCCCTATAAATTTCATATATTGCTTTTGTAGCTTTGTGAGATTTGATTATTTCAAGTTTTGATGAGAGCTTGGATAAAGTGATTTTTTAGTCAAAATTATTTGAACACATACAGCAAGAAAATAATTTGAACTATATTAATGGAGTCACAATAAAATTAATGGCAACTTTTGTGTACAAAAAAGCATATGAGAAAAGTTCAAGCTAGATTTTGTTGTAATATAATAGCTCTGCTAGAATATCTGTAATGTTGTAATAAAATATTGTTAAAAGAGTTATTTTAATCCAATTTCCTAGTTGATAGGATCTAATGATTATGTGGCATAGAGTAAAAAAGTAAATTATAGATTTCTCTTACTTTTAATTTCATTGAGAACCACATTTTACAATGCAATAAACCAAATGTGAGATTTAGAGAATAATTGCATTTTTTGTGGTAGCAGCAAAAATATTAACTAGGGTTTACAATAGTTAAAAATTTCATGAATATCAGCAATGGCACTGGAAAATAATGATACTAGTCAAATTACTTATTTTAGCCATATTTGATATTTTAGAATAATTGATATTGGAGAATACAGGAGAATGTGTATATGCTTGCAAACATACGTGTGGCTGGTTGTAGTCAAATCTCTTCCGTTAATTAGTAAATCAGCCAGTATAATTTCCTTAATGATATTGGAGGCTGAAATAATTTATCCATGGATACGTATTTTTATAATGGCTTTTTTATATAAAGCAAGGATGCTATCCCTTATGTTACATTCTTACTGACATGTAGACTATATTGTAATTTAATATCAGCATGATTCATTATTTAATCACTCACAATCCAGAGAGTCAACTGGGAAAATGACAGTATTCTGACCAGGATATTAAAATTGTTCTAACAGACTGAAGACAAGCAAAAGCTGAGTCAAACTGTCAATCAGCAAATTTCTTTTCAAAAGACTTGCTGCTCTATCAACTTTTATAATAGAGTGAACTTAGTTTATATAAATTTTGTTTCTCTGACAGCATATAATTTTTTGTCATTACTATTTTCTAGTTGATGTTTCATGATTAAATGTTCATACAGTTTTAGAATAGTGTCGCTAATCTTAAATCTTGAAAAAGTCTTTGAGAAAAGGAGACAAAGGTTGGTGAAATTCTATTCATCATGAAAGTGGATAAAACCAGTGAGAGCATATAAGAACAATAACATGTTCACATAATAAGCTTTTAAAGTATTTTCCAGTTACTTGACATTTTTGTCCCATCTATTACATTTCTTGAAGTTAGCCCTGCACTTATTCCCCTTTGTCTTTTAAATGATTTAGATAATACCTGACCTATATATTTTGATTAGAATCAAATTATATTCTTACAGAAATTTTGGAAAGATGTGAAATTTCAATCATGACTGGGCAGTAAACAAATTTGTGTGATCTTTGAGATATTAGAAGTAACATCTTTGGCTAGGGTCTTAATTAATCTACTCTGTAGTAATTAACTGCTCTTTATAAAGCTCAAGATCTCTAGCTACTCGGGAGAAGGATATTTTCTTAAATGTAATAAGTATTGTATATGTCAATCCTTATTTATTCAAAAGTTTCATTTTTCTGAATCTTAACTTTTTCTGACTCTCAGATAGTTCATTAGATATTGCATATTTCTTCAGACAAAGAGATCTAAACTGCTGACTCAATAGTAACTTGTTTCCTGGTTTCCAGTGAATGAGGTCCAATCGATATGGCAGAGGAATTTGAATTCCGATGTTAGCCAAAGGTAAATTCTGCAAATTTGGTTTGTTAGATTCATATCCATTAATTCTTTAATTAACTGCCAATGTGATGGAAAAAAACTGGGCTCTATGTCAGGCTCCACAATTTCTGAACTTGTATGGCAAAAGCTTAGCAATGATAAAATGCTCTATAAAATAAAAAAATGAGACATAGATCATGAAATTATAAACATTACAATGTGAATTTGAAGCATATAAGAAATACAAATAAGTATTATAAGATATAGTATTACGTTTGAAATAAGTCAGAAGATGAATCTTTAGGAAGCAAACTTTTATAGAGATGTTTCATATTGATGTTGTTTAAAGCAGGTAATGACGAAAACCCTTGGTGAGACAGAAAGCTGTCTATGGTCCTTGAGCATGCCTGCATGTTATCCTGAGTGTGTCACACTGACAAGTTTCTTCGTCTTCTGATACTGAGCATTTTCTGCAGTCAGTCACACAGCAATAAAGTAGTTCAAAATGACCTAGTATGGCTTATAACTAACTGCTCCTCTCCTGGGAAGGGGGCTGACTTATTTGAAGCTGCACACAGTGGATTTTGCTGAACTGCTTGTTGCTTGCTCAAAATAAATGCTGAGTTTTGGCCCTGCCTTCCTCACTTGCAGCAAAACCCACTGTGTGCAAAGCTTCAATCTGGGCCTATAGATTCTTCCCTGGGACTTTTTGGGGGGAGTTGGGAAAACAGCTATCTGAAGCTCCTGATTCTGCCTGTGCTTCAAGAAATAAACTGCCTGACTCTGATTCATTGTTTTCTTATCCAGCTTCCATGAAGTAACCACACCTTTGTGGTAAGCTGAACTTGCATGCTTAATTACCTGCTTTGTCCTTTTCCATCTGTTTGCCATCTTCTTGATGTTGGAGATCTTCCTAGACAATTCTTCTGGATTTTTCTCTCTTCGCAAAATGTCTGTGTGTGTGTGCGTGCATATATATATAAATTATCATTTAATAGACTTACATAATATATATTTCACTTCAAAATTAATTGTATAAAATTGTTCACAGCAAAATGGAAAGGCTGACAAGTAAGCCCTATTAACATTGACTTTAATACTCAAAATAGCATTGTCAGAGAAAACATGATTTCCTTTAAGTAAAAGAACAAAAGATATGACTCTTTAATATCAAAGTCTGAAAATGAAGCTGTGTAGTTAAACCACAAACTAACTAATCCTATGATCCTGTAATATTCTGCAATTCAAACATTTCTTGGTGTTCATGTCTTGAGATGATTTTTTGAACTTTAATGGTATAGATACAAGTTTTAATGCATAGCTACCAGGTGTCAGGTCCTATTTTATGCTCGACATCAGAACGAGGAGGGTAGAATGCAACATTTAAAATTTTCATAAGCTCAAGCATCTCCAATAAATACCAATTTAGTAGTTTTAGAGCTCTATATCACAAAACTACTGCATTCCTTTATTTGTCTTTTTTTGGTATTAATTAAATCATGATCAATCCTATACTAGATACTCACCTAGGCGCTTGTAATTCACTCATTGATATCAGCATGATGCTTCATTTCATAGTGCTTTTCATCTTAAAGGAAGATTTTTATAACTATATTATAAGGCTAAGCATTGAGTGGAATTATAAGGGAAGTATAAACTATTATAATAATGCATAAAGAGAAAATACAAATATTTGAATATCATATATGTGTGCATATATACATATATCTATAAACATGTATATATACATATATCTATAAACATGCATATATACATATAAATATATATTATATATAATATATATAAATGTGTAAATGTGTTTATTATATACCTATAGATTCTATTTCTGTTGGCCTCAGCTCATGATGTTTTCACTATTGTTTTACAGTGGAGTTGCTTTTAAAACACACTGGTTTGCTAGAATCAATCAATAAGTCTTCGTATTTAAAAATTGACTGTAATTTTGCAGACTTCATTTTTTTCCCCGTAATAAGATCTTTCCTCTAATAAGATCTGTTAAGGAAAAAGGTGACATTATCAATGCAACGAACCAATGTAAGGCTAATACTCTGGCTATATTTATTGTGAAAAGGAATACATTCTTCTTTGTTTTGGACCCTGGAATTTTAGGTGTTCTGCTAACTTCTTTGAAACTTTGTCATTAGATGTAGGGTAAAATCTCATACCCTTTAAAAATAGTAATAGTTATATCAGAAGCATCAACCACTGAGAAGAGCATATATGAGAGTTTTTCCAAAGTTATAGTACCAATGATGTCGATAGAAAAGATATAGAGGAATAAAAATGTTAAAAACTGGTCCAGATGTCTGAAATGTAAATCAGTAAAAAACCATATTTTCAAAAATATTGAGAGAGATAGCTATGCATGATACAGGAATCAAGATTTTCAAAAGATTTTTTTCAGTTGCATTTGTCCTTTCTACCTTTACCATTCTATTCTCTTTTTTTTTTTACTGTAAACATACAAGGGCACCTACATGATTGAATCTGATTAGAAGAGTGTACGTGGTGAGTTCTGGCATGAGACTAATGCTATATCCTCATAAATTTTAACGTTTTTTTTTATGTACATACAGGTTTAAAATTTTTAAACTCTTCACATTGCTCTGTCAATCCCTTAGGATTTCTTATGTATGTTAATGAGAACATTCAGAAATGGACTTGGTAGACTATGGAGCTCACATACAAACTTAAACTAGGCTTGCTAGTCCCCATGCTCATTGCAGCATTATATGCAATAATCTAACAACCTAAGTGCCCATGAACAGAAAAAAGGCTAAAAACAAGCTATACTATATAGGCAAAATGTTATACTTTTCACTGTATAAAAAGATGAAATCATACACTTTACAACAACACATACCTAGAGAGTATTATATTTAGCGAAATAAGTCAAAGAAAGACAAACACTATGATTTCACATTTATATGGTATATAGAGAAACTAAACAAGTGAATGAACTAAATAAAACAAGAATAAGCCTTTAGACCATAAGTCTAATTTAGTGGTTACTAGAAGAAAAAAGGAAAGGGTGGGTAAATAATGTAAAAGGGGTCAATTGTATTTTGAAGGATAGACTTGGATTTTTAGTGATGAACTTCCAGAAGTATATAGACACAGATATTGGTTTATAATGATGCACACCTGAAATATATATAATGTTATAATTAATACTACTTCAATATAACAGTATAAAAAGATTTTTACATGCATGCATTCATAATTATTTGTACTCTACTTTGAATTAATGTAATGAAATTAACACTTTTAAAGAAGAAAAGCAAAGCACAACATAGCTTTTAGAGAGAATTTGCAAACAAACTTAACAATTCAAAAACTCACTTAATATTGAGTGAAACCAACACATTTATGAAGCTTTGCCTACTATTAGTATGATGACATTGGTGACTCTATCTATATTTATTTATCTCTTAATTTTGAAACTTCCTTTATAAATTCTCACCAAGCAGATAGAAGGACAATTTTGTTTTAAAGTACTACAGTCTTAGATTACAGCAGAGCTCTTCAGAAGCATCTAAACTGTGAGAGGGAGGAAAGAATATCATTTTATGTTAATTCTACACTTTTAAATATTGACATTCAATTTCAGATAGTAAAATTTCTTGAATTTTTGGTGAAGAATCAATTCTCAAACAAAATCAATTCCACTAAAATTACTCTACGAACAAAGGACAAATGAAATGCATGATCATCTCGCCACATTGGTAAGGTTGTTCTGTTTTTTAGAGCTTATCAACATTTACTTGGTCTTGTCAAAGGCAGTCATAATTAAAATCCAATAGTGTATGATTTATAGTGTTCATAACAGTTGCTTTTGATTGTCTTAGTTACTCTTGCTCTAGCTTCACGTTAAATACATTTCTCTAATATTTTATAATTTTTTTTTGCAGCATTTCTTAGGAATGCAAAAATACCCTACTAGTATTAACTTTTAAAATTGGGTTATTTATTAGGTGTATAATGCTCAGTTTAGAATGTATATCAACTGTTTCTTTGCCATCACGATTATTCAACTCTGATTTTTACCTGCATTCCAAAAATAGAGGATTGCTATGAGGTTTTAATGAACCATAAATGTAAGATCATTTCTCAATATTCATTAGTACTATAGATATTACTGTATATTGATCATTTTTCAATCATTTGTTATTTCAAAGTTTAGTAAATTCAAAAAGTATTCAAAACTTTTCTAAAGCAACTCTTTTTTGCAAAATCACCATGAATTTATACTAATTTAAGTCATTTTAAAGAACAATTTCAAAATAAATGATCATAAAAGCATCAAAATAATTTAATGATAAAAAGTTCAACATGCCAAGCACTGTTAACAGATGTGACAATTCATGACAAATAAAATCATAATCATGCACATCTGATAACCAGTAATAACCATGTATAATCATCTAATATTCATAATAAGGCTAGCTGATGTTTTTGAAAGAATACCATTTTAACTGAAACAGATTTTTTAAATGATTTTAAAATGTAATAATCTTTGGATCTTTCTTGAACATATTGGAAACTACTGTCTTTCCTATAAATAACTATATCAAGCTCTACTTTTTTAAAAACATGAAAACATATTGATTTGTTTAGCAGCATTCATTAATTAAGGATAGAGCGAGGAATGCTATCTAAAATTTGCACATTCATTTTAATACTTTGGGAAATATTATTCTAACTCTATTGTAGTCATTTAATCATCACAAGTTATTTTTATCCAACCAGTATTGTGACTAAATATTCAGTCAGCCATTCTTATTTTGTTAGCATAGTTGTTTCTGGGAATGAGTATATGGCAAGATCAGTGGTTTGCATAATAATAAACCCTACTCTTGGTTTTTTATCTGTAAAATCACTGTCTGTTTCAGAAAGAGTTTTGTGAAAACCATCATGTAATTACTAATAATGTAGTTACTAAATCCAGGAAGGTGATGTTGAAAAAATTGATGGCAGATAAAATTACCTATAGCTTTCTAACAATTCCAAAGAAGATCAGTTATTGTCTCTATCCTTTTCCCCTGCATGATGGAAGGCATTCAGTATAATTTAATTGCCATCAGATAGCCAGCAGGACCTCTTGGATGATCAAAAATTCATGTTAGCTTGAGTTGTACATTGAGTAATACTTAAAAGGCTTGGATATTTCTGTTTTTCTAAAACAAGATAACTTTAAAATGATCACCATTCCCACTGGGAAAAGTGGGAAGACTATTTCCATTACATCTTTACATTTTCTTTTTGTTACTTTGAAATTGAAATTTGCATTTTAACTAGGATCTACCTGGCAGGGAATCAAATTTCTCTTTTACAAAAGAGTTCTACCATCTACAGATAGGTTTAAATCTGATAATTAAGTTAGAGATCCTTGCTTTTCCAAATTGATGATGATTCTCAATTTTGCTTGCATTCTAGTTAGATTTGGTTTTATTTATTTATTGTTCTATTATAAATTTTAAGAAAAAAATTACTAGATTTCCATCTATTACAGTCAGGTTTCAATCCATGGAGCAGAATTAGTTGGATATATGTATTGTATGAATGGTTTCTGTAATTAGGGGAGGTGACTAAATACTTTCTTCAAGGGTGCTTCTACTTTTAATGCTGAAAACAAATATTAAGCAGTCAGACAGGTAGAGGAAGTTGGAAATATAACATAGGCTGATAATCATACTTGTACATCCTGTCTCTAATCTAGGGGATAAAGGCATTCTATAGAAATCAGAGCATATTGTTATAGAATTTAATACACATACACGACTTGGCCTAGAAGTTAGAGCAAATGGAGGAAGCTCCACAGGGAAAGGAGAGCAATTGAAGCACACTTTTCAGAACATGATTCATTAGGATAAGCAAATAATGCATGAAGAACCCATAGTTTCTTTTTAAAGCAAAATTTCTCCCCTGCATTATATGTCAATTAAATACCAATAGCTCAAATTATTTAATATAGAAGTGAATCTCATTTTTAGTTGTACATATGGTAAATGATTACATACTTATTGTTTAAGCCACAATTCATAAGTTAACCCCAGATAGTGTTATAAATTTTCCTCCCTAAAATAAACAGATGCATAATCTTTTTGATTTGTATAAATAGACAAACATATGAAAAATAATTTGATATTTAGTTTATCCCTATTCAGATAATAATTCATTTAAATTTTTTGTGGACATGCTTATCATTAAATTCTAGATCAAAAATATATGAGATGGTATTTGTCTTAAAGACAATTTGCAACACCTTCAAAGACATCTACTTCAAATGAGGTTATTAAATAGTCTTAAAACAAAAGAATGCTAAAAAACTCAGAAAAGATTTTCCTTCATAAAAGTAAAGTTAAAGCAGATAGAAGGTGATGGTGTAAGTAATCATATCTATCAGACTCCATAAAGTTCAATTCTGAAGGTTCATATTTTTTTTCTAATCATGAGCTTCTATTTTATTTAAGAGCCCAAGAGAGACTCTGAGTTTTGTTTGCATTAAAAATCTTTGCTTATAAATCAAAAACTGGTCCATGTATTTAAAATAGCAACCCCAAGACTATCAGAGATAAAAATATTCTTTTAGGTCAGTGACAGGAATTTACAAAATTATATATTTCCTTTATGTTAAAAATGATCTCTGGCCTTTCTCTCCCATGACTGCCTTTGTTCTTCATTTACTTTCTTCCATGTCAGTTTTCAAAAATGATTTTAATAAAGTTCAAAGTGTGATACATAATTTATTGTTGGAGAAGATATGAGATAAAACTTTTCTGGTGATAATATAAAAATTATAATGAACTAGCGATGGGGATGCCATATTTTAATATTTTTTCCACCTGTATGCCATAAATCGATGCAAATATATTGTCTTCGTGTGGTTGAAATAATTATATTCTATGATTGCTCACAAGATTTCCACTCTTTGGCATATATGTCTTATTTTTCCTCATCAGTGTGTGCAGACCTGTGAATTTGTTGGAATAGTATTCTCATACTTGTGTTACATCAATTAACAAATAGATTTTGCAGATATAAATTAAGGTAATTAAGGTTACTAACCAGTTGAGCTTGATTGAATAAAAAAGGAGATTAGATGGGTGAATCTGACCAACATGAGCCTTTTAAATTTGGATTTGGATCAGAGTAAAAGGAATTAATATTCAGTGTCTTAAAGGAGCAACTGACATTATGTTGAGGGCAGAAAATAGTAGGCAGCCTCTCAATGCTGAGAAATACCTCTGATGAACACCCAGAAAGAATGTCAAATCTGTCCTCTAATAGAATTGAGTTTTAACTACAACTTGAATAAAATTGGAAGAGGACCTTAAATTTCAGAGGAAATAGCCACAATCAAAATATTGATTTCAGACTGTGAGCAAAGGACTCAAGTACTTTGCAGTTATTGCTTTCAACCACATAAATTATGATAAATCAACAGATAAAAAGAACTCCAAATATCAAAAACAAATATACCTAATATAAATGAGCAAACAGAAAACTCTTAGAATATAAGAACAAAACAGTGGTTTCCAAAGGGAAATGACAGTGAGGGCAAGTAAACTGGAATCACTGTGAATTTCCTAATCAATATTAGCTGTTTTTTTCATGGAATAATAACCAATTTATTCAGCTATAATAGTAAACAATAACACAGGCTTTTTGAGATGTGTTTTCAACAAACACTTCTGTGATTTACCAAAGTTTAGAGGTAGGGAAAGAAAGGGAGTTGAGTAGCATTGTCTCTATTATTCATGTTTTGCTTATTAGACCAAGGCTGTTGACCATGTCTGACTCAGAATAGAATGTAACTTTCTTATACATCCAGAAAAGGGAACTGGATATTGGTAAATAATAGTAATGTCTTCAAGAAGTTCTAATGTTATCAGATATCGCTATCTTTTCTAAAAAGTATTTTCCAAATGCAGTAATTTATTTCATTCACCATTTAAGTTTGCTTAACACCATGATTCCTAGAACGGATTAATATCACTTCATTCTGAATGCTTTTTCTGACACATTCTCCCTATTCTTATGGCTTTTTCTAACAACTGCAAGCTGATGACTCAAAGTAAATCTCTCTTTTCATCCTTACATATACTCATCTGCTTGTCAATATGAATTTGTTTACCACAGGCCCAACTAGATCATCACATAAAATAAAATTATCTGAAACTTAATTTGACTTTATTGTTATTCAATTTATATAATTTCTATATTACAATCTTTTTTAAGCAAGAGCAATGACTTCCCAAATTTTTATTTTTCACCTCTTTATACTTCTATCCATTTATAACATAACTGACATATCTATCCAAATTGATAAAAATCTGCCCATGATATTGTCGTGAAAAAAATGTATATAAACATTTTATTGTTTCTCCTCAAGAATAGGTAAATACTCAAAATTTCTAATAATTTCATTTATGATTTGACACTTATCAATCCATCTAGACTCTCATTTTCCCTCCTAACTTCTCAATTTACATCCAACTATACATAATTGTTTCACTTACATTATACTATTTCTTGACACAGTCTTTTACTCGCTGCATTTTTTTCTTAAATTGCCATGGAACTTTCCCAATTTAATTTTCTTCCTTATTTTTTTCAACAAACATGAATGAAGTCTAGCAAAGGCCAGAAGAGAGAAGAGGAAGAAGCATTCTATTTATTTTATATATTTCATCTTGGTTTATACCCCTGCCCTAGGACATGAACCCCATTCCTTGGGATATATGTGAACTGTGCCTGCTGAATTCAGCTAACCAAACTGCTATCAAACTAGGACATGACTTATTTTTTCATCATTTAAAATTTAGAAATGGTATCAATTTTCTGACCAATCGATATTCAGGTCTTCCCCATAATTCTTTGATGTTGAGTTTTGTTTCACTACAATCTGTGTCATAATAAATCTTGAGGAAAGAGACATTTCTTTATTCATCTTTGATTCTGAACTGTTTTCTGTCATCCTGTTAATGATATAAAGACAGCAAATATTTATTTACTGAATAAATTCATAGAGAACAGATTTTTTTCAGCATAAAGTACCTGAGAAATAAGGTTGTTGTTAATTTTCATGGCGCTTCTCTTTTAAATATCATTTTATCAAGTTATCAACAGAGAAACCAAGAATATGTAAAAAATCTCATTCTAGGTTAGAGATTTGATGTACCTAGAAGCATATTTTGGTGCCAATATTTTACACAAATATGCTTCTCCCCTTCTTTAAAATACACAAAATTTATCTTGTCAGATTACCCAAAACCAGAATCTTGAAAATCATCTCAATTGTCTATTGTTTACTTCTCCTCTATATTCAGTCACTGTGACTTTTTTCATATTTTCTAAAATTAAAAATGTCCTTTCTTTTTCTTGCCAACTTACATAGTTAATTTACATGTTATCATGTCACCTGAATTTATTCTTTATTCATTAAAATATCATCCCTCTTTGAATTTTTTCACTCAAATTCATCATGCACATTTTTCCTCTTCTCTCTCCAAATGAAAAATGATGCTGAATAATTACTATATAAAGTGCTTGATTTTCAAATATCTATATAACTAAGTTAGGAAAATGTTAAAAGTGAAGATTGATGGAGACATTTTCCCCAAGGGTCTGGGTTTAATATTCCTTTCCTCAATAATCTCAACTGGAAACAACAGTTAAGTTAATTTTTCATTGTCGAGAAGGTAGGCAGTAAACAAATATCAAGAAGCGGAAAGGATTCTTCTATTTATTCCAGCAGGGAGGAGACGGTCTGTCCTTAACTCATAGCTCCCTACAGAAGTTCTATTTGCCTCTGATATTCTGAGGATTCTGGCCATGAAAGATATTAAAACATTAAAATCTAAGTTTCAATTCATTGGCAATATAAAGTTGCAATTTATCTGATATGCCTCAGGAAACAGAAAAATAAAACGGGGAGTTTGAAATACATAAGAAGAGAAAAAGAACTGTTGGAGGAGACATATGGATACCTGATTTGTTTTATGCATTTAGGGAAATACATTCAAGAAGTCGGATTAAATGAAAAGAAATTGAGACTGAAATTAGTGAGTTAACAGGTTCAGGAAAATTAGCAGGATAAGAGTAGGAGTATCAAAGGGAAGAAACAGGACATATGGAGGATAAGTAATAACAAAACAGTTGATTGTAGAAAATTCTCTGCGCTGAATGAAGAACTGTTCTTAATGTTGAGTGTTTAACTGAGTAAGTCATGCTAATGAAAAAAGAGCATCTATCCTGATAAAATTCATGGTCTCTAATGATAATGGAATAATTCTCCATATGTAAGCATATGTTATCAGCACAGAAAAAGAAGTCTGATTGACCCTTTTGCACTATCAGCTGTTAAACATAGAATATCACTTAAAAGCTATAAAGAAAAGATTTCAGTTGAGGAATTTCAAATTACTATAGATATTATTTGCACCTCAGATGCAGGAAGATGTTTGAAGATATTCAAAACTACAAAAGTATATCCATTGAATATTCATTTGGCAAATATTTGGAAATGAAAGATTATCACTAAGGAAAATATTAACCAAAATTAGACCTTAAACTATAGCTTAAAGATAGAATAATAGGTTAAAATCTTGATGTAAATCAATTTATAGATCTAAGAGCATTATATCATGCATTTGTGTATGAATAAATAAATAAGTTTGCATGCAAATATATGTGTATGTTTTCAGAATAAAATCTGAATGGATGAATGCATCTACGTTGTGGGTTTATTGTTTGAATATATATAAGACTCACAGATGGCACATATTATAAGGCTAGTTCCTATAATAAATATAGTATCTCAACCAAAAGATAAAGTTGGTTTGAAATATGAGAAAAAAAAAAACTTCAGGTTTTTCCATAGGTCTTAGGGGAAAAGAGGTAGATTTTAAAGAATACATTATCTAAGTGTAGTATCTTATATAGAAAGCAAATAAAATAGAATTAAAGCATGAATAAGTACATTATCTCTCAATAACAGAAGCAATGCTTATTTTGTAACAAATAATAATAAAAATCACAGGCTATTGGCATGCTCTTATGGAGTAGTGTTTAGTTCAGTCCACTTACATCCAAAGAACGTGGATTCTTATCTCGGGCCAAGGGGAATATTAAGGCATACCACTAACATAAAAATTAATAAATATGCTTCAAAAATCCCATGACAAAGAAATAAATGGCAAAGATCAATTAAATTGGAAAAACAGAAAACAAATCTGAAAACTAGTTGAAATTTTATTGTATAGGAGCTGATAAAGACACAGAGTAAAGAAAGCTCTAAAATAAGTAATAAATAACTTGGAGAAAATCAAGTATATCAATATTTAAATTAAAAATGAAGGAACTGAATTAACACATTAATAAGCCTTACTTGTGGTATCAACAAACTTTCGAATAAATGGACACATTTCAGTTAAAAGAATAATTATACATTAAAGCAGATAAATAAAGACTTAAGTATTTTAACTCGAGTGAAAAGTAATACATATATACTGTAAATTTTTTTAACCTATAGCAGATGAGCAAACAGCTGAGAGATATGGGAGTGCAATAGTTTGAATAAATTGTACTATCATATTGATAAGATCGCCTGATTTCATGTATATAAAGTCAGAAACCCTTACATATCTATATGGTAATGGGGTCTGGAAATATTTATCTTAATAGCTAATTTAAAAACTCCAGCAATCATGAAAATACAAGAATTACTGAAAAAATATGCTGGGGCACTTCATCAATGCGCCATTATTTCCAGTGATCTGAAATGTATTACTATCTGATAGTTGGTAGTACGCTAAACCTGATAGATTTGGGGATTACAAGCCATTGCGACCAACCAGGTACAAGCATGGCTAAATATTCTGATTAGTATAATTAATTTATTTTAAATGAAAGGTGCAGGCAGGGAGCAAGAGAGCAGAGGAAGAAACATTTATTTTATTTTTATTTAATTGTTCACAAGGGCTGTTTCCCCTGGAACCAGGACTGAAACGTGGGTCTTTGGGATGTATGTGAACTGTATTTTTCTGGTGGCAGCTAACCTAATCACTACTTCATGAGGGCAAGCCAGTATAACTAACTATAGGCTACCAGAAGCAATAGAAAATACATATTTAAGAAAAATTGGAAATCAAAATTAAGTCTCTAAAAATGAGGTTGGATTTATTACATTCTTTGCTAATGATTTATGGGAAAGTGCCATTGTAGCATGTAAATAATCTGATTTCTAAGCCACTCAACAGTTTATTCTAATCATAAAATTACATTTTTGGTATGGTAAATAAATTTCTTTAAGATATGCTAAAGTATGTTTAATAAGGCATTTGAAACGGAGTGAATGCATTTCCGATCTCCTGGTGCAATGTATGATTCAATTTCACATCCGTTCAGGTAATGAGATTGATAAGGGAAACACTAAAGAAGTCAAATATATCCTGAACCACCTTGTTGCCCTAAATTATCTTAGCTCCCTTTTGAAAGCTGTTGAACTTCATTTTAGCTCAATAGTGGTAAACTTATGATTTGTCTTCATCGCCCAAGCCTTTTGAAAAAATACGTGTAAAAATGGTTTGTAGCTACTCATAACCTGACAAATAACACCTGTAACATTATTGAACTATTGCACTGCTGATTCAGAAGTTCCCTTACAATTAAATACTGCTTCGATACATACTCTCAAAAAGAAAAATTTAAATACAACAACCATTTATGTATGACATCCTATGTATTAAATTCTAGATTGTTTTCACTGTCTTTTACTTTACTACAAATTCAATGTTTTTGTGTTATTTCACATTGGAATAAATAATAGAAAATTGAAACTTTAAGGAAATCATATAAATAAATAAAACTTTCTGTATAAAATAAAACAAAAATTTTAAAGAAAAAAAGAGACAGCAGAAGGTAAAGAAGGACAAAAGGAAGAATGAAAGAATGGGAAGACTGAATTGACCCAGAAAAAGACAAAAACTGTATTATTGAGTTAAAATCTAACACCCTGATATGTTACATTCAAAAGGTTTTTTTAATTTAATTTTTAATTTAAGCTGAATATTTAAAAGTTGAAAATAAAGGAATCAACATAGAAACAAGCACATTCAAAACAAAGACGTGGTAATGGAAATACCAAAACAATTTTACACTTAAGATTATATATCAGTACAAGGATAGAGACATCATTTAATAATAAGATCCAGTAGGAATGAGTTAATAGTCATAAATCTATTGGTATGAAACACAAGTAGTAGCTAAATGCACTAAAAACAACTTGCAGAATTAGAGAAAGAACTTAAGATAACTTTTTAATTATATCATCTTATAAGAAAAAAGAATGTCAAATATTTATTGAATGCTGTAATGAATAAACCTGATTCAGTAGTTATATAAAGAATCTTAAGTTTTTTTCCAATTTCAAGATATATGTATTTTATATACTTTTGCTCTCATTCTTCCACTCCAGTAAAATTTCTAAAATAAATACATTTAAATATTTGTTCATAAGATGTTAATTGGCTTATAATAGGAGCAAAAAAATTCTATGCTCAAAATAATTTCAAGAAAGTTTTTATATGTTTCATATTCTCTCAGAAATGTCATGGTTTATAAATGTATATGTATGTATATACAAACATGAATTTATGATTTTATATATTATATTCATGTGTAAATGTACTTTTATGATGATCAAGGTATCCAATTTCTTACTGTTGTTTACTTAATCTCTTCCTTATATCCAATATCTTTCTCAGAATTTTCAGTTTTCTATCTTCTGGCTAATATTTACCAATCTTAAGTCATAAGAATTAACAAATGAATGTAAATCATTGGCAATCTATCATCATTGCAGAAGCGAATAATAGTTTGGCAGTGTAAACTTTTTACAACATATATGACTTGTATAAATTTATTATTTAATCTTGTATGGGATAAGTTTGAGAATATTTTCCAGCAAATAGATTATTTCAAACAATTGGTAGATCCAGTAGCATATTTAATTATCTCATTTTATGAACTAGACGTTATGAATTTGAAAAAGTATTGAAAAATAACCCCTATGTAATATGCAATAGTATTTTTCTTCACCATTTTTATATTGCTAAATAAAGTTGTTATTCTCTGATAGTTGCATGGGGAATGTTGTTAGGATTATTAGAATCAAAGGAACTTATGTTCAAATTGTTTTGCTTACTAAAGAGTTTGAAAGGTAATACAAAGAACAGGTATAAAAATTGTCACAAAATAATGAGAGATTTTAAAAATAAAGGCAAAGCATTGATGAGGCATATCTTGAAAAGTTGCTTTATTTTAAACATAGTACATTCTTTAATGAAACAGTATATAATATCAAGGGCTTGAGATTTGCTAACTAAAGTGATCAAAGGTTTTATATACATTACTTCCTTTGGGTCTCTCAGTAGCATTTAGATAAAGTAGTCACTGTATTTGTCACCATTCACAGGTAAAGAAATTGAATTTAGAACTAAAGTAAAGGACTAAAGCATTAACACTGAGTTCCATCTTGAGGGCAAATGAACTACAAGATAGGGCATTTACTTTTACTGAATGAATCCTGCTCGGATACTTTTACTGTATTGTCCATTCTCTGTGAATTTCTAAGTGAATAGTTGAAGGGATTTCTTAGATTTTCAGTTCCAGAAAAAACTGTTTTGTTCTTCTGCAGTTGATTTGCTCCATGTGGACATTCTGAATCAGTTTTCATGGTATTCTCCAGCTTATGTCAGAAGCTAGAAAGTATAGATGCAGACCAGTGGCCAACTTATATCAGGAATATTGAAACTTACATTATACTGCTTTTCTCTCTCTCTTTATTTTTCTGAAGTTTTGATGCCCTCATTTACATATATCCTACTTGTGTTTGAAATTTCCCTCCTTTCTATAATTAGTTGGCATTAAATAAAAGCATAACCTATTTATTATCACTAAAGATTTTAAGCACGTCCTTCCAGGAATCCATCTTTTTATAAAATAATTCTAATAAAATTGTTATTTTTAATTTCTTGTATTGGGTCTTTATAGCATGGCAGTGAATGCTGAAAGTGTCTGCCCTATACTTACTGCAATACTTAGTAATTGAAAATGTAATTTAAACAATCTACCTGAGTCAATATAAGGATAATAAAGAATGAAAATACTTGCCAATAGGTTGTAGATTTAATTTTAATAATCTATAGCTTCTGTGAACCTTTAGGAGCACCTAATCAATATCCACCTTTAGAATTTTTCTCTCAGGGATTTTAGCATCATGACTCTTTTTTGGTTATGATGTACTGAAAAATACAATAAGCAATTACTAGGCACAGCTTCTAAAGTGTTCATATGTAAAATCTTATTTTTCTACAAGATCTTGTTTTTTTTCTGGAAAAAAACAAAAAAACAAAAACAAAAACAACATACTATTACTACCAAAAAGCTCTTTCCTAAATTTATTGTTCTGCAGGTTTTAGTAAGAGAGGAAACATCAATAGCCTTATAGGGCATTCATGATATTTATGTCAATAAACACCATTCAAAACCTTTATTGTTTCTTTCAAAATTTAGATTCCAAGTCTTTTATCTTGATCTTTAGTTAGAGAGTCAAACTGATTTTGCTTCAGGTCTGTTTTGTTGTTTTCGGTTTGTTTTTTTTTCTCATTTTTCATTTTTTTATTGTAGTAACTTATGCAAATTAAAATAAGCTCTTATGTGTAGATTCCCCATTCCTCAGATATATGTTAGCACAATCTGCCCTCCACCAAATCACCAAGTGTTCTTCACCATTGTCCAGTGGGATCCATCATTTGCCCACCCGCATCCCATTCCCACCCACATCCCATTCCCTATTGTTAACTTCAGTTCTATTGTAAGTATCCATGAATTGGTTTTGTTTCACCTGCTCCACTGTTTTGTCTATTCACAGCCCACCTATGAAGGAGGTCATCTGGCATCTGTTTTTCTTCTTTTGACTTATTTCACTTAGCATAATTCCCCTAAATCCATCCAGATTTACTCAAATAACAGAATTTCATCTCTTCTAAGGGCTATGTAGTATTCCATTGTGCGTGCGTGCGTGTGTGTGTGTGTGTGTGTGTATATCAATCACAACTTCTTTATCTGTTCATCTGATGTTAGGCACTTAGGTAGTTTCCAGTTCTCAGCTATTGTGAATAAGGCTTCAGTAAACATGGGGATGCATAAATTTCTGCAAATTAGTGTTTTTGTATCTTTTGGGTAAATACCCTGTAGTGGGAGGTAGGATCATATGGGACTCCATTTTCAACTTTTTGAGGGATCTCCAAACTGTTTTCCACAGAGGAGGCAACAATTTGCTCTCTCACTCACAGTGGAAATGTGTTCCCTTTTCTCTACATCCTCACCAACATTTGTTTTTTCCAGATGTTTGGATAACAGGCCAGTATTTCAGCTACAATGTGATAACTCATTGCTGTGTTTCTTGTTTCTTTGTTTTGTGCCACAGGAGTTTTAATATACTTCTTTGTATTTGACTCATTTTTTTCTTTGGATGATTTTAAGATTTTTTTTTGTCTTTTATTTTTGATATTTTAATGATGATGTGTCTTGTGTGGATTTCTTTTAATAGGGAATCTTTGAGCTACCTGGTTCTGGAAGCTTGCTTCTTCAGGTTAAGGAAGTTCTCAGCTATTATTTCTTTAAATACAGTTTCTGCTCATCTTTTTCTTACTTCTTCTGGGACCTTATAATGAAAGAGTGTTTCTTTTGATGTTATCCCTTAGATCTTGAATACTGTCTTCATTTCTTTACATTCTTTATCTCTTTGCTGGTTTGCTGGAGTGCATTCCTCTGCCCTATCTTCTAGCTGACTGATTCTATCAGAGGCTTCATTCATCTGTTATTGAGTCCCTCTATTGAATTCTCTAGGTCAACTTTTGTGTTCTTTATGTTTTTGATATCTGTTTTTAGTTGCTTCATTTCTTCTTTCTCTTTTTTGCTGTTCTCTTTTTCTTTCTCTCTCTTGTTTTCTTGAATTCCATGAACATGTTTATCACTGTTGCCCAAAATTCATCCTCAATCCTCAGGTAGTTTGCAGACATCTGTTGCATTCAAATTTTCCTCTGGGTTTTGGATTAGAGCCATCATTTCACATATATATCTCTGTGTCTGCTCCATTTGGCATTTTGTTTATGTTTCTGTGTATTAGTTTTTCCTGCAGTGATGGTCTTGTGTAGGCTATTGATTTGTCTTGAGTACACTTGTATCTTGGTTTTGATACTGGGATTTCTTGAGTTTTATAGAATCACCACTGTTTGGATTTGTTGAAGTTCTTATGTGGGCCCTCTGTTGCATCTCAAAATTTCAGTCTATGGGATTGAAGTTTATGTGGGGATAGCAGAGTCTTCCCTCAGCGTCTTAGATCCCAACAGTGTGCTGTTGGCATGAAATTGGCAATCAGGCTGCAGTATCCCCTGTACCTATAAGGTGATGTTAAAGTGTAGCATTTACGTTTCCCCTCTGGGAAACTCTTTTATCCCTTTAAGCTTGAGGGAGGGATTTCTGGTGGGTGTGTCCTGAGGTTCTGGGACAATGTGGTGGTGGGGGGGGTTGGGCCATTCCCCTAGCTGCTTCTGGTCATGCTGGTGCCCTGCATAATTGTCGTGAAGGGCCTCCTGTTCAAACAACTGGGGCACTGGTCCTCTCTACCCTGTGCTTAGAGTCTCACCCACATCTCTGTGTCAAGGTCTCTGCTGCTTTTGTGATTCCTGAGGGCAGGTTCTTTCCACACTTCCACCCTCTCCACCATGGCCAGAATTCCTATTCTGATTTTTGTGTGTAGCTCTGAACCAGAATGTTTTCACTTACCTTTTGTTGTCATGATTGCTGCTGTGTCTTTCCAGCACCTGTGCCTGCTTTTCCTTGGCATTTCCAGAAAATAGGTCAATATCTAGCTCTTTGTGGAAGACTTGAGTCTCACTCCTACCAGGTTGCTATCTTGGTTGGAATTCCTTCAGGTATCTTTTTAATCTTCAATTTAAAATAGGTGAGAGGTGGTTTAATTAAATACACATTCATGAATTATTTCAATAAATATTTCATAGTGTTAACTAAATGCTTTGTAATACAAGTGACCATGTTAATGAATGACTGGATTGATGGATGTATGAACAGTTAAATAAAGGAAGTTTACTTTGCCAGCAAATAATATAAATAAGTTTATAAATAGTCATCTTATTTCAGACCTCTATAACTGAGCATTATAGACTGGGTGTTTTGTAAATACGGGGACATTGTTTCTCACAGTTCTGGAGGCACTAATGGATTTGGTGTTGGTGAAGTCCCACTCAACATAGATGGCTTCTTTTCTCTGTTTTTCTCTGTTTCCTCATATGGTGAAAGGGGAAAAGGAGCCTTCCTGCGTCTCTTTTGTAAGAGCATTAATGCCAGTCATGTAGGCTCTTCCCTCATGACTAAATCAGGATCCAAAGATCTTGTTTCCAAAATGAAATGTTATCACACTGCACCTTAGGTTTCACCATATGGGTTTGTGGATCTGGGGAGAATATACACTTTTAGTCTAAAGTTGTGGTACACTTATATTACCCAAAAACGTCTTCAAGAAGATATTATATACCTTTATTGGTATTCAAACTTAACATTTTATTAATATATTTTTTTATAAAAATAATAGGGAATTTTCTTATAACAGTTATAAAAGGTCAAACTTCCTAATTAGAGGTCCCTGAATGAGCTATTCATATGTATATGCATGTTTTCATGAAGGCAGAGCATATTACATGGAGATGGAGCTATGAATATTTTATATATATATATATATGTATAAAATGCATGTATATATGTATCCATTACTCTGGGGAGAAAGTTTCATTTAAAAGGAACAGAGCTTTTTATCACCTACTGTCTTGGCACAATTATTATTTTTAACACCTCTTTTCATTTTCATGAGTCTTAATTTGGCAGATAAATTATAGAAGCACCCTACAAAGAAGTAACAAAGATAGTATAATTAATAAAGCTAGCAAGGCAGAAAATCTAGCAATCTCATTGGTACAATTTTCATATATTGAACCTAAGAAATCATCAACTGCAATATCATTTATTACACAACACTAAGAAAGACAAAGTAGTGTCAAGTTAATCAATTTTAATAGAAAACTCAATTTCAGAGGTATTTAACAAAGAAAAAATGGGCATCCTCAAATCAATTATATATATAGCTTATAACATATATATCTTTGAAATTGTTGAAAATTTGTCTTAGAGAAGTATATATAAGTAGTTTTCAGCAAGTATTAATGACTCTTCTCCAAATATGAAATACGACATTATAGTATCAAAAAAGATCATCAAATGTATATTTTGTAGACTTGTAAACAAATCTTATCCATTATTTTCAATTAAACTTTAATGCATTCAGGCATTGTATAAACTTTTCTCCAATTCTCTAAAACATTTTTCTTTCTGGGTTCAGCAAATGTAAAGACTTTGACAAGAAGATTTCTTTGAATAATTAAAGAGGAATATCTGTCATGGTGGCTTAAGCATCTCACAGAGCACTGTGCCCTTTGAATGCAGCATTTCATTCTGTCTCTCCTTTACTTGTCATGAGGTCAAAGGATTGTTCCTCAGTGCACTAAGTTCAGTCAAATGGCCTGACAAGCATCCTTTACAAGTGGAACCTCAAGGTAGACTATAACTTTTCTACCTTGTTGAACTCACTGGACAGGAGAAGATATACTGCTCAGAAGGGTTGTAGCCGGTAGCACTTAACATTCATGGCCAGACTTCCATTTTACTTCCCAGAAGCAATAAGGTTCCTTCAGTCAGATACCTTCTCTTTCTAAGATTTCTTTTATTCTGCACTGTAAGATCATAGTAAGACAGATTTAGAAAGTACTGCATAATAAATAATAGCAGCCAAAATGATACTTTGGCTGATCTTAATATATATATGTATATATGTATATATATACATATATATAAAAGCTTCAATAAAAAACTGAAACAGTAACTCTCAGTTTTTCTTTACAACCGTGTTTAAGTCTTAAAGTATGAGCCTTTTAATGTATTAACAGCAAATTTGAAATAATATATTCATTTTGATTGTATTTTATCATCAATTTTTCTTGAATAAAGGAAGCAAGAGGAGGAAGAAGCATTTTTTAAGACCTGAAAGAAAGCAAAGAATGAAGAAACGTCTTTATTTTGATTCTTCTCCCCAGTCCTGAGTTGTGGACTCAGGTCTGTGGACTTTAAATGGTCCACAAACCAGCATTTCAGTTACCTGAGACACATGGGCATTCCCTGAAATTATTTTTAATTTGAACAGTAACTGTTGTTTTAACCTTTATTCTGTCAAGCTGCAATTTTCAAAGCGCCCTCTTATACAGTGAATATTTGTCAAAGTATCACCTGGTGCTTTGCTCTGTTCTCAAAATGGTTAAACTGCAGCTAAAATATGGATGAGTTGTGCTTATTTTTAGCAAATTGCTGAATCACAAAACTTTTATATCTGGTGAAGCTATAGAGGACGATGAAATTTACAGTCATAGATTAGAAGATGATGGCAGCTGAACTTTCTCAAATCCAGAATATACATGAACAGAATAATAAGAACTGGCTAGAACCAAGATCAAGCAATATGGAGGCAAAGATGGGACTCGAGTCAAGAATAAGAACACATAAAATCCCTACTCTTTCACACCATGACAGCTATTTTCCAAATCACACATTACTAGATATAACTTACTCTCCTATTCTTGAAATTACTAGCCTCTTTCTTGCAACTTTGCAGATGGCAGAGACCTAAAACATTTCCTTTTATCTCTTCTTTCTTTGAAAATTCATATAACTTCTTATTTATGTGTCCATGATAAGGAAGTACTTTAAAGCAAGAGCTCTTTTCCCCCTTCCTTGGTCAAAGAATAAGTATTTTTTTGTTGATTTCCATTTGTGGTCCTCAATCTTCATTAGATGGCAAGAAAAAGAACTTAGAGAATATTGGTATCAAAGTATTTTATTCAACTAATCTCTAATAAAGTGGAAAGTAAGGTATATGGCTAATTATAAAATCATTTAGGAAATATGTTTTTTTCATATTCCATTAGGAAATTAATTTAAGTATAATATTAAGACATCATTAGGTGAGGTGCGTCTTGGTGAAGTAGTTCTTAGTCCACTGCCTCTGACCGAGTGCAATCCATATACATGTCAAGGACTCAGTTTCTAGTCCTGGGGCAGGGGCAACAATCAAGATGAACAATTCATAAAAATAAATTAAAAATGCTTCTTGCTCTTCCTTCTAAAATTATTGGCAGTTATGTAAAATATCTGAGAGGAGAGGTCCTTAAAGTCTACCAGATGGACTCCTTAGATAAGAAGAGATACTAACCTGCATCAGAGCATGAGTGGCATATTTCAAAGTTTACTTCTCAGAGCAACTGAAGTTGCCTTTTTGGACCCCTTCCAACTATACTTTCTGTTGTCTATTAAATTCTTGTATGACTTTACCTCTCCTGTCTGGTATTGAATTCTTTCTCATACTGAAGATAAGAACTTAACCAAAAACCACTCATTCACATGGAAACAGCAACTTCTTTGTGTAGACATAACGTCTTTTCATAGATATTCATTCTCTTGAGCACTGGTCTTCTCAGGGTGGCAGACAATGGACCTGGGTCTGGCAACAGATTTGGCAAGATAGCCTAAGAGAGCATACACCAGTCTGGGCCACCCTCTTGGTAACTGCTTAGGGAAGCCTATTTCTGGTTGTCAGCTGATCCCATGCCCAGGAGTGCAGACTTCTCAGCTGCTGCACAGATATTTTTGTCTTGGGGAGTCTTCCTTCCCTTTTGAGTCATCAGCTCCTGTACAGGCCTTACTGATAAAAGGAAATATTTTTTGGTTTTGGGTTTGAGTCAATGAATTCCAGCACTGTGTAAATCACACAAGGTGTCACACTAGGAATCCTCTGCCTCTCATTTGGAGCCTTATTGTCATTTATACCCTATTTTGTCATTTGTCAGTACAGTTGGTATAAGGAAAGAGATTCTAAGGAGTAGCATTCCAGCTTCCTGAAAGAGAAGCTTGGTTTGAGGTATGTGCTCCATTTGGTTGCTTATTTCTTTGTTTCTTGGTTATTTTGCTTTCTATAAAGTGTGGGTGGTGTTAAGGGACAGCACAGGGAAAAAGGATACATCTCAAAGACAATGAAGCAGGATTGCAGATACATAAGCAGTAGACTAACTGGTCAAGTCTCTGGCATAATAAAATAAGGCAGTACTATCTAGGTAGTAGGCTATAACCTATAGCCCTAGGCATAGTGGAGATGGGTTTAAAGAAAAGACATATCCTTAGTGACTGATTCTTAGCCATGCCCCTAACACCTCCTGGCTAAATGCCAGTCATATTGAAAAGGACATTCAGTCCCCAGTAATTCATAACCATGCCCTTATTTGTACTCACCAAAGGAAGAATTCCATCGCCCTCCTCTGTCACTTCCCCCCACCCCTCCAGACCAGTGTATAATGAAACTTCTTAACTTACAATTCTTTTTTTGAATATTTCCTATCAGAGAGCTGGGTCTCTGTATGTTTCTTCTAGTAAACTTGACACATGGTGCTATCATGTTGTTATTTATCTTTGAATTCTTTTCTACTGGACTTGGATGCACTCAGTGCTTTATTGGTGCATGAGCCTACACATGTACACTTGCGATGCCATCAGAGAGTTTTTTGGGCAATCCTAAATGACCCATGTATATGTTGGACTCAAATGAAAGGTGAATATCAGATTTTATGTGTCTGGGATTGAAAATTGATGACAGATCATTTGACTCCTTTAAGGGAACTGTTTACATAATTTGCTTTGTACCTTGATAGACTGGACTTCGAGCACTTAAAAACTGAATCAACACATCTATGAAAATTACCTGGTTCTGAAGATAAGAAACATTGGTTCCCTGGGTGACTGGAGACCCTGGGAAGGTGTCCAGAGGTTGCTCCAAGTGAGAAACATTTCATAGTGGCTTCCATAAATGAGCAACACCCACTGCTTGGTCAAAGGGAAAATATTGCCGCTATTCGGAAAATGTCATCAGTGGCTTGTCACTGTGTTCTGGGCATCCCTGCCTCTAAATAAGTCTGGAGGGTAGGGGCAATTGGTCTCAGGGGTGACATACTTTTTTCTGACTCAGCATATAATTTCCCTAGTTCTTTGTAACTACTCAGAGAAAATATTCTTTCATTATAGAAAAATCTTAATTTTAATTCAATCACAGATTGTGCTTATTGGGCTATAGCTTTCAAATTTAAATCTCCTCTGAATTCAGACAAGTAAAGTAGTTGTCTTTACCACACACTCAAGGACAATTTCAAGAACATGTGATAAAAGAATCTTTTACTTCTCTTTATATTGATTAGAAGAAAATATTGAGTAACTAATTTCATGCCAATTTTGCTTGTTTTTGTTTATTTTTTATGACTTCTGGATTCTCTGAAAACTCATCAGTTCTCTTTTTTTCTGTTCTGCTGTTTCAGTCACTCTCATCTTGAGGCTGTGTTTGTGCACTGAGTGAAGTGTATTACTAAGGAAATACTGGAAGCAAAGAAACTGCAAAATTGATGGGATAATATTGCTTCTAAAAGAACTTAGCCTTGGATAAATCCATGCATGGACACTCTCTCCTTTTGTTATGTTTCTGATGGGAATACATTTATTTAATCTTTGATCAAACTATGAAAATGCTTAGTGATTTGAGTTACTATTGTGGGGGAAAAAGTCCTGCTCACTGCTTCCAGCAACCATGAAGCAAAATCATAAAAACATGCTGTGACCTGAGCTTCCTGGAATGTTGCCAGCAGACAAAGAACTTCCCATGTTTGAAACTCCCTCTCCTAATTTACATCCCTCTCTTCCCGTGTTTGCTCTAGCCTATAAAAGTGTGCTCTGACCAGAAGCTTGTGCTCAGCTCTTTGAGGAAGAATCCCAGCTGAGACCACGCGTATAATAAATTTGCCTAAAATACTTCCAAAAGAGTGCCCGCTTGGTTTTTTCTGAAGAGATGTAACAGTATATGTTTGGAAAACATCCAAATGCAAAGAAAAAAAAAGTTTTCGAAGAACTTTCCACTTAATTTTGACTTATTGGAACTTGTATAAAACCATAAGTTGGGAAGAAAATGTTAATAAAACACATTTACTAAACTTAGGGAGTCAAAGATCATGGCCTTGCTTTACAAATTCATGTTTTGCTTGGTGATAACATGAAATTAGTGACCACTAGTAGAGCCCATAGATATAATATGCATTCATGTATCTATGTATCCACGTATGTATGTGTTTATGTATGTATATAATGTTTTTGGCTAAAGAATGAATTCACAGAATGCTAGAATATTTTGTATTTTATTATTTAATGGCCTTTTCCTTAGAATAAGGTGGAGATAATTTTGAATTAGAAATTTAAAAGGGCAACTTACTCCTTACTTGGATAAGGAACTATAAAACAAAGAAAAAAATAGGTAAAATGAGATGATTTAAAATCTTAGTGCCTATGAGAAATTATTGGGCCACAATGTATTCCAACCATAATTTCTTTTTCCTTTTTTAAGGAAATGTGCAGGGAGAAATGAAAATGATTAGGTAAGCAGACAGAAAAAAAGAGGAAGAAACTTTATTGTATTTACTTATTTTTAATTTACTTACTCATCTTGCTGCTCCCTTCATCCCCAGTACATGAAACTAGGTCCTTAGGATACATGCAAATAGCACTCAGCAGGAGGTGGTGGCTCTAACTATTACTCCACCAGGGCATGCCTGAACTATCAGTTCTTTTATAATATGTGAATCTTTATCTAGCACATGGACATAATTTTGAATGAAAATTCAGAAATGTGTTTGTGTATCATTACTGTTATATATGCTATGTGTTATTGCTAGAAGTTTTTCATGTCACTGGATCATGAATGAGTCATCCTTATTTGTCATGTGAAGACCCCTTTCTTCTGTCTTTGTTGCCCCCCACCCTCGTTTCCATGTCCTGTCTGTGAAGAAACTCAGAGGAATGACGGTGTTTTTTTCTTCACCCCTACAAATTCTATTTCAGCTTTGAAAACTAAGAGAATATGATCATTCCTTTATTCAGAACATGACTAAAGAACATGAAACAAAGGGAGTTTTCAATAAAGCATCATGCAGGACAGAGAATTTCCACATTAATAGGAAAAATTGTCTACATGTATGCTTAGATAATCTTGCATTATATATATATATATATATATATCATATATTTACAACTTCTAACAAGCTGAAGGGCAAGTTTCTCCAAAGAAAAGCAAACTAGTTGAAGTATCCTTGTCAAAATAAGGCTGAGTTAGTGTTTTGAATTGTGATTTACACTGGAGATGTAAGGTGACCCTGCAGTATATATTTCATGCTCTAATTATTTTGCCTCTGCTTGTCAGTTAGTATGATTGTTGAACTTAACAGGGCCTGCTTCAAAATATACTTATAATGGAGCCTGGGCTGGTGAGAGTGAGATTTATCATATAACTGAAAATTTTGACAGTAAAATGAATGTGACATCTTTCTAAAAAATTAGAGTGAAACTAGATGCGAATTCAAAAGAAATGAAAAAAGTAAACATGCAAGGGGAAAATTGAGATTTAAATCTATAACACCTAGTAGAATGAACGGTACATATGGGACCTTTGCGAATGCTTGAATGATAAACAAATTCAATACAATAATTAATAGAACTGATCTGTCCTCCATGGAAAAGTTACCCAGTGTAGTAAGAGGAATAAACATGCAAACAACCAATTGTCAAGCTCTAAGTTTCTTCTTCAAGAAATTTCCTTCTCCTTTTTTTGAAAGCAATCTTGACAAAAGTTTCAATGTAAATTGAATGAAGGCAAAATTTTCAAACACCGAAGCTCATTTATTTTATAATCAGAAATAAAGTGTGGTCTGGTTGGTAACTTCCTTTCTTCTGAGTGTGTCAGAGGGGATGAAGACTTATGTCTAACATTTCAAGGGGCCTTTGTATTTCTGTTGTTTTATTTCTTTGTGATCTGAATTACGTCTAGATAAGCCTGGTGGAGAGAACTGAGAGACCACATGGGGAAGAGCTGAGCTATCCAGGAGCAACTGAGAGTCAGCAAACACAAAATATGTAAGAGACAGCTCAATAACATTAGTCAGGCCACCTTCCCAGTCTATAAGCAATTGTGGACAGAAAACTAACCCGAGAACTTACCTGTAGACATATGAACAGTAAAAACTAGAATTGTTTTCCTCATTTTGGGTATCCAAGAGAGAAAACCTGAGATATGAATTCCTAACCAAGTTGATTATTCATGGAATGTTACTGGGTAAAGAGGAGTAAAGGAAGCAGGATAGGACTAAGGATAAAACAAAGCAAGGATAACAGTAGGAGAATTCACTCTGCCCTAGGGAAAGACTGAAGCACTAAGAGCAACAGAGAGTTAATCTATGTTGAGGAAAGGTGTGGTCATTTCCTTCCCCAGTGTAAGTCAGTATAAGATAGGCAGAAATCTTTCTTCTAATGAATATGGAAGAAGATGAGGGAGTAACTCCAGCACTAGATTGTTCCCATGGCCAAAGGGTGTTCATTATGTTACCATGAGGTTCTTGGGGTCTTGCTTCAGGGTAGTGTGAGTCTGAGGGAAGATTTCATCAGGCCTTACCTGCTCTGGGAACAAAGAAGATAGCACAGATAAGACTAAGCAAAAGCAAGTGAGATTTATAGAAGACAGTGCACCTTTTAAGAGAAAGGATAAGGACAGGCCATATTCCAAAAGAGGAACACTATACAAGGAGCTTCAGACTGAGGTTTTAAGGAGACTGATAGCCCTTATTCCCATCCAGGTGGATATGAGGAGAGACAAAGGCATTTGATTGGTCTTTCAGTGGTTACCCTTTTAAACTGATTGGAGGAATTCAGATTGGTGCCCCTTCACGGTCTGCTGCCTTTTGATTGGAGGACTTTTTCTCTTACCTCCCCCTTGCCTCCCACTCCAGCAGACTCACTACCTAGCAATTATAGATAGGGCAGATGTGAAGGCTCAGTCAAAACTCAAAACAGCTAGGGCTGGACATATCTGACTTGGAAGAGAATTGTGTTAGAACAGCAACATCTGCTACATTGTTTAACAATTAAGTTAAACAGAATAACTAACTGATATAATAATGATAAGATTTTTCAATCATTAGCGTTACTTAAGCTAATTTTTATAGGTTTAGCCATTTCATGCCCACTCAATATTAGAAAAGGGAATTTAGGTTTCCTTTACTATATGTAAAGGGAAGTTTATGGTGAAAAACCTTTCCTTGATCCCAAGGCAAGAGTTAGTTTGCCAGAGATTTTACATAATTTATGTGACCAAGGTCAAGCAAGCATAGCATTCCATCCCCTGCAGCTATAACCACTGATAAGAGCTAGCAATAGAGATAACCTTCTATTCCACTGTATAAAAAAGAAGCTCCCTCAGACACGCCCCCAACACCTGGTCAGCTTTGGGTAACAATGCGCCTGAGCCAGCACCAGTGCTGATAAAGTGATGTTTCTCTGTCTTCCAGTGCCTGGCTGTCAAGTCTTCTCACAGTCTGGAGACCTAGCCATAACAGCTAACATATATACATATATATATAACGTATATAACGTAACAAAAGTTTTTTGCAGAGGAATCATTTAATCAAATTATTTTCTGGAAGGTACACTTTAGTGATGTTTTTATAGATAAAATATAAGGAGGAGATACAGTTAAAAGAGGAGGAGATGCAGATAAAAGAGAAAATATTGTCCATGCAGATGCTGGAACTAATTTACACAGAGTACATTGCTGAAGGAAAAAAATAGAAGATATGATATCTTATTCTGCTTCTATTGCTGTAACAAAACTCCACTGATTGAGTGACTTAGACAACAGATTTTGGGAGACTGGCAAATCAGAATATCAAGGTGCCAGCTGATTAGATTCCTGGTGAGAGCCCTTTTTTTCTGACTTATTTTCTTCTTCCTTCGTCTTCACTTGTCAGAGAGAGACAGAGAAATCTCTTTCTTTCCCTTTTTGTTAAGACTCTTTATCCCACAGGAACTCCACCCTCCTGATTTCATCTAACCTTAATTATTTCCCAAAGACCTTATCTCCAATAGAGTTCCATTGGGGCCTATGGCCTCAATATACAGCTCTTGAGGGAACACAATTAAATACACAGCACATGATAATTAGTATGCATGAGGAGACTAGAAGAAGAGATTTAGTAAAAAGAAATCAGAGCCTGCTATTTAAAAAAAATATCTTTCCTATCTTTCCAGATAGCAATATGTTAATGAATAGATGGACTACAGAAAAGAGAGCTGATTTGAGGAAGGTTATGAGGACTTATTTGGAATTTCTCAGTTTCAGCATTTTAGAATATCCAGCTAGCAATATGTCACAGACATTTGAAACAGAGTTTTAAAATTTGGGTTAGACTATGACCTCAAGAGTTAGAAATAATTAACTAAGTATGTTTTTTGTAAATGAATCTTTTCAATTTAGGATTATCATTTTGAAAAGATAAGAGGATAGTGTTCCTGAATATTCTTAAATAATATAAAGGCAGGAAAAGGCATAATACTTTCATCATGAAAAATATGTATTATATTCGATGCAGATATTTCAAGATGATATGTTTTTAGTCCTCACAAAAACTTATTAGTTATAATATTTTCTTAAAATAAAAAAATATTGGAAAAAAATGATTGTAGGGCTTATATCTCCAGATTTACAGAACTGTTGATTGGATGAGTCAAGATTTGAACATGAGACATCTGGTTCCAAAGTCTGTAAAATCAATGCAAAAAAAATCCCAAGTGTTTTTTTCTGTGCTGACAGGTGTGCTTCTACATGTTATATTTATCTCTCTCATTATATGCTGATTTGATAAGTTATTTGATCATTATATTATTCATAATCTTTTTATCCTAACTTTAAATATAAATAATTTTAGTATTTCATTAGTCATTCTTTTATAAATATAATTTCTAATTTTCTCACTTTTCTGAATAATCCTGCAAAATACATTCAATTTGATTGAACTGCAAATAGAAAATCTTACAAATGTTTTATATGATTTTTCTATGTAATTTAAATTACACTAAAACCTATGAATTTTCCAGTTCATTACATAAAATAGCCATATTAACATGGTGGCACAGAATTCATATAGAGCTAAGTTTATGTGTAAATGGCAGAAGGTATTCATCTCTTTACAACCTGGCAAATAGATAATTGCTTTCTTCATAAACTGTCTTTGCAATAAATCATTCATTAGCTAGAATGTTTTGATTTTGGTGTTATTCAGGATAACTAAGAGCTGAACGAATGCAAAATTAATGTAATATGTACAAATTTAAGCAGTATAATATATAAATATATATGCTGATCATTAAGGCATTTATAGGATTAAATAAGTAACTTGACAGTCATTTTTCTATGTAATTTAAACCTCTATAGATTTCTGTAAGTATTCATGTACTTAACCTTAATACCAAAAAATGAATCAGAAGTTATCAATTTAAAGAATTTTATTCTGTCTGAAAAAATGAACTATTGAAGAATTACATTAAGGTTACTTTTTTAATTATCGAAAGAAAGTAAAACAAATAAAAAAGTGTAAAATTGTATATTCAGTATTATAATTAAAATATAAAATTCCAATCTACTATAAATTAATTTCTATATGGAACTATTCCATTTCTAACTGTAGTCTTCATTCAACAATTATCTTCTTACTATAAAGATTATAGAAAATTAGGGTGGAATTAAAACAAACCTTGATAATGTAATAAAAATATAATTATGTTCTTTCTTATTATATTTAGCTAACATTTATTCATTTCTATTTTAGTTGACTAGCACATATTTTTATTTTTTCTGTCGCCTACAGAAAACATTATAACTTTGACTTCTAAGAGTTATCTAAATCTTCATGTAAACATTGATACTTGTTATAAACATGACTGAACTTTCATGCATTAACTGTATAACATTAAAAAGGTGTCAATAGGCAATATCATTTTGGGATTGCTTTTTCTATATTTTTAATTATAATATTGTTGGCCATGCCTTTTTCTATTACCATTTATTCAGAAAAAATTGAATTGCCTTAGCTTTACCATGTGTAGTAGTTTTTGTTTTTTTACTACAGTAAGATGCTAAATGGATATCAACCATAATGTGGGTGGTCTATATTTTTAAGAGGTATTTTATTGTGGAAGTTACTAACTCCAGATAAGAAAAATTCAAATTAGGTATTTTAGTTGAAAGTATTGCCTGAATGAGCTTAAAATAAAATAAAATGAAATAAATAAAGAAAAGCATTTTTTTTTTTTTGACAACCATGAGGGAGACAACTGTTTTCTACTTGAGGTAAGAGACCAGGGAATTTTTTGACGTGAAATGATATACTATCTAAATAAGACTTCTATATTAGAGAAACAACAATCATGCGTTATTGACTTTTAGTTGTTTTAAAATTCCCACTTTCATCTTAAGTGAAATAAAAGATAAACCCTTATTTGAACATAGTGACAGTTATAAGGAATTGAATGTGTTAATTTAATAAACTTTATGTATATTTTTCACTTTAATTTTTATACCATGTCACTCCATGAATATTTGCAATGTTCTTCACTACTGGCTCTCCTGTTGCCCAAACTTCATATTAAATTGTATTTGTTTCTTGCTTCCCATTCTCCTGCAACTCAGTGATTGTCAATCTTACAAAATAATTCTTGCATTTAAGCTAATGCTGCATGTTTATATCACTTTCTGTTTTTTATTTGCTTCAATAGACACTTGTCAGATCAATTTCTCATGTTCCAGTATTTTTAGAAATTGTGCTAATAGCCGTTTGTCCATCCTACCACTGCTTATAAATTTAAAAGATGCATATGTGGTTTTCTCTTTTTCCTCAGTGCCTCACAATACTTCCAGTATTTTATAGGTAGATAGATAGATAGATAGATAAATAGACAGACAGATAGATAGATGGATGAAAGATAGGACTATGTTCAGTTTTAACCTGTTACTATATAAATGAAAAAGGAATAGATTTAAATCAAATGGAGGTTTTTGACCTCTTTATTAGGAAGACAGGCAAAACAGTGGATAAAATGAAGTATAATTTATTATTAAAAAGGCACAAATGCAAATAGAGGGCAAAAAAGAAGAATGGTTAAGTGTGTGGAACCTCTTGGAAAAGGCCTATTTAGATCAATTTACTTTTAAATTTAGATATTTAGATCAATTACTTTTAATATAATTATTGACATGATTGAGTTTAAATTGATCATTTTGATGTCTGTTTTCTCTTTATTCCATTTTTCATTCACTTTACCCTCTTTTCTGTCTTCTTTTGGATTCATTGAATATTTCACATGACTCCAATTTATATCATTTGTTTACTTTTTGATTTCATGGTTATTTTAGTTTTTATAGTAAACATCTTTAACCTATATTACTCTCAGGTAATATATTACTTCAGGTGTGATATAAAGACCTTGCAACCTGTTTCTTCATTCCCAGCATTGAAGCTACTGCCAATTTATATTTTCTATTTTTCTACCTTACAAATACAGCTAATTTTTGCATTAAATTGTATTTCAGAGAGTTTTAAAAAATCAAAATACTACTTAATATTCACCCACACACAGATGATTTCCAGTGCTTTTAATTCCTTTCATGTTTCCAGATTCTTATCTGGAATCATTTTCTTTCTGCCATTAATATTTCCTTATGTATTTCGGTCATAAATATTTGGTTTTATTTTATGTATACAAAAGTTATTCTTTTGTTTAGTGTGAAATGATGCAACCATTATGGAAAGCAACATGGTGATTCCTCAAAAAGTTGAAAATAGAAATCTCATATAATCCAGTTATTCATGTACTGAGTAGTTAACCTAAAAACATAAGAACACTTATTTGCAGATATATATACATTCTCATGTTCATTGCAGAATCATTTGTAATACCCAATAACTGGAAACACCCTAAACACCTATCAATATATGAGTGGATAAAGAACACGTGGTATCTATATGAACAATGGATTACTATAAAGCTATCAGAAGGTAAAACCTTGCCATTTGCACAAACATGAATGGACTTGGAGAGAATTATGCTTAGTGAGATAAACCAGAAAGAGAAAGACAGATATTGTATGCTATCATTCATATGTGGTGTGTAAAGATAACAAGCAAACAAATGAATTATTTTAAACATGAAAAAAAGACTTTAAAAATGGCATGAATCAGGAATATAATTTTAGTCAAAAAAAGTAGATCAGTTGTTACAGAAAGAGAAGAAGGAGGGTAGGGATGTGGGCAAATGGAGTAAACAAGATTATATAGGGAAGAAAAGTATCAAATAGTGGAAACCTACTGTAGTATACAGATGTTAACTTATTATGATGTATATCTTAAACCTAGTCAATGTTAGAAAGCAATATTCCTTCAATAAAATCAGTTAATAATAAAATATTTTCATTAGCTATGAAATTCAGGGGTGTTTTTTAAAACACTTAAAAGATGTTGTCCAACAATATTCTGGCCTAAGTTGTTCCAATGGAAATCATGCTATTTTTATGAATTCTCTTCCTCATAAATGATGTGTCTTTTTTTTTCTGTTTAATAATCCTAGTTGCTAATATTGCTTTGTAATATATTAGGGTAGTTTATCTCTTGTTTCTAAAGAATAAGATTCATTGATTTCTGTATCTGTGAGTATACACATTTCATAAAACATAATAATTTCGGTCATTCACGAATTGTCTTTTGCTTCCATTTCTATGTTTCAGGGACTACAATTACGTATGAATTAGGTCACTTGAAGTTCTTTCACAGTTCGTCCTTGCTGTGTTCATTTTTTCAAGAATTTTTTTTATTTTTGATATTTATTATTGTAATTTCTTTTATTTTTTATCTTTTATTAGGCAGTGTCTAATCTATTAGTCTGGGTTAGTATATTTTTTAGTTGGGATCTGAAATCTTCATCTGTAGTATTGCAATTTGGATTTTTTTTGTCTACCATGTTTACTTATTATGTTACTTAATAAGTAAAATTTTCCAATTTCTTGAATATACTGTATACATTTACAACAACCACTATAACATTTCTGTTATATCTTTTTAACAACAGTAACACTTCTAAATTTATTTCAATTGATTGTTTTTCTCTACATTATAGATCATATTTTCCTGCCTCTAACATGTACAGCAAGTTTTTATTGAATTGTAGACACTGATTTTTACTTTGTTGAATGATCAATTTTTTTTTTTTTTAATATTCTTGAAGCATTCATGAGCTTTGTTTTGGGTGAAATTAAATTCCTTGAGAACATTTTAATCCTTTTGAGGATAGCTCGCTTCTGAGTATTCTATCCTCTGAAATACCCTGACACCCTAGGAAATATGTGACTTTTCCACTCTGTGCGGCTTTTGACACTTTTCTTTCTAATTCTTTTAAGTTTTTGCTTGAAATGTGAATAATCTGCTCACAAACATTTTCTAATTAGGTTTTCAACTGAAAGCCTGACTCTGGGTACATTTTTAGAGCTGCCTCAATTTTAGCTCTCTCCTCTACGCTAGTCTTCCCTGTAAACTCTAGCCTCTGATTCCTTCCCTGAATGCCAGCTCTTGTCCTTCAGTCCCGGGAGTCAGCCGGGCTCCACATGGATTACTTTCCTGGCACTGTGACCTACATAGTCTCTTCAGACATTAAGTTGGGCTAATTGCTAGACTCACTTCATTTGTTTCTTTTCTCTTAGGGATCATTAAACTTTATTACCTGATGTCCAATGTCTTGAAAACCATTATTTCATATATTTTGTCTGAATATTGTATTTGTTCTAGCTGGAAGGAAAATTTCAATTCCTCTTATTACATCCTGGTCAGCAAAAGGAAGCACATTCTTTATTTCTGAATATTTATTTTATAAGTAAATCATTTGTGGTGTATACTATACCGATGCTTGTAAAAACAATGATTCTTTAATTCTCAGGAAATCAGTGATGACATGGCGCTCTGAAAACAAAAATATATGATTTCAATTGTGTTTTGAAACAAAGCGCTTATTTAAAAATCATTAAGATTTTGTTAAATGATTTAAGTTTTAATACAGTTGCAATAATATCTAGCATTACTAATGTGATTATGATCTTCCTGTATATTGCAATCTATATTTTCTGCTGGATGATGGGACTTTATGATTCCTATAAAATAATTCTAGTTTAATATTCTGGATTGCTACATAGTAACCCTCAGTTCTTGTAGCCTCATTGTTTCTTATTCCTAGCAAGCACATAAGAGATACTTCCTGTAAGTATGCTGTGATATTTCTTGCTTTGTGCCTCCTTATTTATGCAAATAATTTTCTGTGTACTTTTCTACTAAAATAATTTATTTTCAATATGTGTTTTTGTACTTTCTGAGCATTACCATCTTTTTACAGCATCTATACTTTTACCAATTACTGATGTTCAAGATATAATATTTTCAGAGAAAAGAAAGATATCATTTTTGATACTAACAGGTTAATTATAAAAGTTAGGAGGAACAGTCTTAGCATCTGCCTGATATTGTGAAATAGCTAATCTTGTAAAGAAGAAATCTGTGGGACTACTAGAAAATAGCAAGTAATCTATAATGTCTCAAATTTGGAGGACTTTCTGTAAGTATAGTATTAATAAGCCTTCTTGGAAGAAAAATAATAAAGGGGAGAGATACATTTCCCCTTCTTTTAAATAACACAGATGCTGGCAGAAACATAGCAATACCCTTATTTTGATGATCTAAAACCTGCAAATGAAGTTTCATATTGATGAGGACAAAAAGTTTGAACTTAAAGCCTCCTACCAATGCTGAGGAAAAAAATATAAAAGTAGGTAAGATAAGAAATTCAATGATGATAATGAGTAATTCATACGAAGACTAATCATATTCCAGGAACTGTTCAAATATTTTAATGCATATATTCTCAACTGAACTGTAAATATCCCTATGAAATGTGTACTGTTGATATCAGAGCTAGACTCAAACAACAGTTTGATTTCAGTGTGGATTTAATTGTGGAAAACTTTGATCTTTCTCTTTTACCAGAATCTTTGTGGGAGACCCAACTACTTGACAAAGTAATTGTAATTCGTTTCTTCAGCTGACCCCAAGGAGGCGTGACTTTTTTAATCCAGTATTTTGTAGTTTTATATTTAGCAAAGGATCTAAGTCATTAACAAAAGAATGAGACTAAGTTCTGTCTTCTAAACAATGATCTCCTCAAACTTGGGTGGTGCTGTGTTAGAACTAAGGTTAGATCACTGCAGCATCCTCGTTAGACTTCTGATGTCTGTTTAGCTGAACCACCAGTGAATATGGCCCAGGTATTTATGGAAACTCTTTGTATCACACAATCCCTGAGCAAGTTGCTTTGCTTCAGGAGGTGTGGTGGTGGTGAATAAATTCTTCATACTACTAAGGAAGCTGCCACTTGGTCATGTAAGGTTAAGAGGCCACTGAAGCCAGGAGCTGTATTCTTGAGTATATCATTTCCATCTGAGACCCATCATATTTTGTTAATCATTGTAATCATGTTCATCTCCTCTAAGACTACTACAAATGGAGGTACCAGGTCAGAGAGTCACATAGGTCAGCTATTCAGTCAAAGCAAGAGCTCAGTAGAGAACGAATAGTTGCTTTTCAAAAGAGGTATACCTCCTAGCTGTATCAGAGACCCTAAGTTCAAAATTCCAAGGAGAGCATCTGTGTGGAGAATGCCTTCTTTTTCTTGAAGCACCAATCACCAAAAATTTAAGTCCCAGAGACTTTCTCGTCTTTTTTTCCAAAGTGACCCAACACGGTGGTTTTTTTGATTGTAGGGACTGAAGAGGCAGCAGTTTTTCCTTGACTAATCATGAATCTGCCTTCAGAGTCTAAAAATCTTTGGTCTTTTTCGAAGAGCCAGGGACCAGATCCTAGGGACTTTCTCATATTCCCTAACCTGGTGACAGAGGACCCTTGTACTTTCCTCATTCATAAAGTCTTGCATCTAAGAGAATCCCAGCCTCCAATTAACTCCAAAGTTGTCACAAACTGTGAAAAATCTGAGATTTGTACCCTATTTGTGAACTAGCAAGTAAGGCTATTATAAATCTATGGATGCAGAAAGAAGATATGAGATTTTTGGATCAAAAGAAAATAGGTGTGTTATTTGTAGAACTGCAGAAGCATGAGTCCAGATTAGCTTTGCTTCAGCTTCTTCCACAAATCCCAAAGGGTATGTACTGAGAAAAGCATAGATAGATACTAAACTCAGTACTTGTCGGTCATAGCTAAGGGATCCTTGTCTTGAGGATCTTGCTCCCAGTTTTATCAAGGGGACTTCAAGCAAGCTTACCAAACATTTGACTCAAAGGGAGACTTCATCTTTGTTATTCTGGTAAAGAAGAAATTCTGCCCTCACCATTTATCATTCTATCTTTTATCTTTCAAATGAGACTTTATCTTCCAAGCTTCTGTTACACAAATATCCTTGAGAAGATAGTCTTACATGAAAACTGTCATAACACAATGACACCAAAAAACCCTCAGAAAACAAAAAACTGCCTCCAAAACAATATTTTCCATCCTCTTTCCCCAGTAAGTGAATCTAAAAACGGGAAACTAAAATGGGAGCGATCTCTGGGCAGTTTTTTAGAGTCTCTCTTTCCCACTTCAAATGGGGAAGCATTTTCTTTTTAAAAGTGCTAGAGCTTTAGGACATAATGATTGGTTACATAAAATTTTTGATAACGAAAATAAAACTAAAATGGTTGATTTTAGAAAAAGGTAATTTTTTTTGATAAATCCATAGACTATGTTCTTTGTAGATATCTTTATTTTATTTTATGCATTTGTTTGCTCATTAAGCATTTGTGTTTATATATGTGTGCATGTATGTATCTATATATTTATATAAAATGCAGTCTTAGATCTTGTTGCATGCTCACAAGATTATGAAAGATAAAGAGAATTCAGTGAATATCATGATAAATTTTTGAAAAATTTAAATATCACTATCAAAATACAAGTGTGAAGTAATATATATATAATTATTTCATGAACATCACATACTTACAGACATGCATAAAAGAGAAAGAAACTAACTTGACAAAGACAAAGTCCACTACTTACTGCCTCTATAGATCCCTAGAGACTGAGTAAATAGAAGAGATGAAGAAGTTTGGTGGTAACATTTACACAGAGAAAGTATTTTATAAATTATATATGTTTTCTTACTACATGTACTAACTTACATGAGTAAAATCAATTGTGAAAATTAAAAGAAGGTTGTAAATAGTACGTAGCCAGATTAAAATATAAAAGAAAAGAAAATATTGAAAAAAAAAAATCATGGGGCATTGAAACATAAAATAAAACTTTTAATGTGTACTAGCCTCTCCTTCACTGTGAAAAATGGATTCACTGCTGCCATTGCTCTCATGGTTGAAAAAGACAATTGCTGCAAGGAAAACTACCATCTTTGAAGCCCAAGATATAAGAGACAGAGGTTTTTTAACTTTTGCAACTCCAGTGTTTGCTTTATTATAAAAACTCAAAGATGGATAAAATAGGAAACAGAAGGGTACTTTGACTTTTTAACTGACAAACCCCTGAATGGGAAAATATGTTTGTACTCTGCGTGAGATTACCTGATAAGTTTCATTGCAAAGTCAACCCCTTCCCATTAATCCCCAGCATCAAGGCATACTGTCAGCAAATTCTACATCAGTGCCAAAAAGATGTCCTAAAATGAAGAATTTATCATCTTCTCTTCCATTTTCTACTAAATAATTATCCTATTTGTTGTACTCTCTCTTTTCCCTATATCCTAATAGAATAAGAATGATGGAAATGCCAGAAATAAAGATGTGAGTAATTTTTCTTTTCCAGAAGTGAGGATATGGGGAATGGGGATTCATATACTTGTGTTTATGAATATAAATGTTAATGATTGCATCTGATCTTCCTAAAACATTATAAGGCATTTAAACACTATTTAATTTTAATGAGACATTTAAATCTCAGCAAATAATCTTGAACACAATAAGCTAATTCTAAATTTAACATAAAAATGCATACCTTGGAAAATCAACAAAATATACACATTCTTTTAGGTGCTCTAGAAAAATAATGGAGGTAAGTGGTTTAAAGAAAAGCAATCACCAGTCAGTCGCTAAGTAGTCAGCTAACATATATTCAGTACTAATTTTGTGATAGATACTGTTTTCTATATTGATGATACAACAATGGACTAAGGCAATATCTGTTTTAGAAGTAAAATTTTTACAAAATTATGTCCACTAATATGATGCTGTGTGTTACATAGTAGCTATTGAACCCATGTTCATCATTTTCCTGATATGTGGCATATAATGAAAATTTAGTAGCTGAGTATTATTTTGAAGAAATATATCAAAGACAACTGTATTTTGAACAATAAATTTTAATTTTAAGTAATATACATATATATTAGGACAAATTTTTTTATATTTTAAGAACAGCTGGAAGTTTAGGAGTAGCAATTATGTGTTTGACAATAATATACATTACAGAATGTACTTCAATTAATGGCAGTAGCAAATCAATACATAAAGGAACAACAAATCACAGTAGTAATTATTCTTCACATTAATAGAAACATAAATACGGTATAAAATAATGAGAAATTTAATCTGAGTCTTTCTTTCCTAAAACATCTTTATTAAGATATACTTCACATATCAGAAAGTACATTCATTAAGAGTGCAAACTTCAATATTAGTCTATTCAGAGTGGTGCCACGATCACCACAATCTAATATAGAACATGTCTGTCACTCCCCAAAGAAACACACATTCATTAGCAGATATTCCATATCCCCTCCATTCCTGTTCCTCTACCATGTAAGCATTCCCAATTTACCTCCTGTCTCAACTGACTGGCCTGTTCTGAAAACTTCACACAAATGTAACCATGCAATTTGGTGTCCTTTGTGACTGTTTGCTTTTACTTCTAAGTAATTTTTATGGTATCCAGGATATTCTAAAGTCACTAAATGTGATGTCTTCAACTAAATTTGAAAAAAAAAAAAAAATCCAGTTAGTGCTTAAAATCATTTTTAGGTTAAGATAAATATATGAGAACATCTCTTTTGTGGTACTGAAATTCAGAAATTGTGTGAATTTCTAGAGACACCAGGAATATGTTTTGTATATCAATTCCACAATAGTTATTAGGAATACCCTGAAATTCAGATGCTTATAATCAAAATTCTTATGTAAGCAAAACTGACTGAAGGCTCTCATTGCCTTCATCATAGCTTTCTTATTGATCTCACTCTTTGCAAAAGCACAGATGAGCATTAATATCTGTCAAATGCAGAAAACGAAATATGACTAAAGCGCAGTATTTCAATTTATCTTCATTTGTTGTGCTATTTGTTAATTTCTCTTTACCAGGAAACCCCAGAAAATATCAGCTGACATAGCATACTCTAGCTTACTAACTTACTGGTTTTTTTTGTTTATAAGTTGTACATGAACTTAACTTTCCTAACTGTATTAATAATTTAGTTGAAATTTTATAAAAAGCTTAATAAATTAAATGAATCAGTAGGCAAATGAAAGACACTCAGGGTATTTATTCAACAAATAATTGTTATATAATCTATGCCAAGTATTTGTTAGTCACTGACATTGTGTTACTGAACAAGATGAGTATGTTCATCTTTGAAATACTATAATCAGGAAAAAAATGTAAGCTTCAACAAAGGCTAGCAATATCTTAAGATAATGAGCATATTAGGGGTGTAAGAAGATGTGTTTATAAATTAGCAGGTAAGAAAGTTAAAAAAAAAAGTATTTGTATAGAAAGTATTTGTATAGGGAATTTGGGATGGAAAAAATTTGTTAAGTTTAAGTGGTAGCAATTATTAGGTTCCCCAGAAAGTTTTGGGGTTTCTTGGTTTAGAAGCATGGAAGGAGTGACCTAGAAATACTTTGAATATCCAGAAAGGGTTTATTGGAGCCTTGAATTGGGCTGGAGCACTAAAGGAATGCACCAGCTTGAGGGAGAGCTATTAGCTATTTTTATAGGCAGGTGCGGGTAGTTGCAGGTAGTAAGAAATGTAGGAGGCAGACTGGGCTTTCAAATTCAGGCCATGGTACTGCTGCAGTTCACTCAAAGTCCAGAGAGGTTGTCTGTGACTGTTGAGACAGAGTCTGTTAAGAAAGTCATTAAAATATTAATACAAGAAATTACTCAAAACAACATGAGGATCTCATCAGAAAACAACCTAGGGTTAAAAGTCACCACTAGGAAAGACTGAGACAAAGACCCCCAAGAATCTTGCCTAAATACCACACAATGAAGCTCCCAGTACAAAATGGCACCACCCTTGCCTTTCTGGGAGCCCTTGTCCTATCAGCAGCTATGGAAAGAAGAGAAGTAGGAACAATGCAAGCAGGAGCAGAGCCACCAGACCAACAACAAGTAAGTATTATGTGATGTTGATCAGTGATTGCACAGTAACAACGTGTGGTCTGGTTAGACTTCATACAAATGCCTAAGACTGGAGTAAGGAATTTTTGCACTTTAGGCAAACACCAAATTTGGACCCCTTTTATATACCTTGCTCTGAATGTCCTGCCTAAAACACCTGCCACTTTAATCATCTCAGTGACAGAAATGCCCAATAACTGGTCCAGTGACAAATGTCCGGTATCCCCCACAGTGCCAGAGATAACTCCCTTTGTGCCAGAAATAATCTCCATTGTACTTAGCTACAGTGAGACCACACTATAGTTTTCTGCTCCCTTTGGAGAAACAGGTGCATATGGAGTGGGGAGAAATCCTCTCCCCTCAGGTCTGTTGTTTCTTCACCGTGGTTGGGAACTGCAATAGCAGAGTAGCCTGCCCCTGTCAGTGCCATCAAGAGCTGTCTTTAAAGTGGGACAAAAGGGGCAGCTTCTTTGGGGCCACTCAACAGACTGGATGTGGGGTAACTCAACTACCCCTTTTGCCCATGCTAAAGATGTCTCTGATTTATTAAAACTGGAACAAAATAGACATTTATGAAAAAACAATAGCATGGTTGGGAAACATGAAAAAAATAGTATTGCCACACTTAAAATTGTTAGTATGGTCTTTCTACCCTTCACCTTTTTATTATGGTATTATACACTTCATACACTGAGAGAAGATTGGAATAAAGACTAATTTTTCGAAGGATGAATTCTAGAAACTATGAATTTGGTCAGCAGGGAGCACAGTTGAAGTATTCTCATACCTGGAAGTCAGTATATTGAGTGACAAAACAGTCTCCATCCCACTTAAGATCCACACAGTTCACATTCTGGTCTATAAATTTGAAAGTCTAATTTAGAGCACTGATATTTGAATGTAATTATTTATGTGTCCTTCCTCTTGGGTTTATCATTTTTTGCAGAACACAAAGAGCCTCAAAATTGCATTCTAGTATTATCACATATAAGAATACATGATATCAATAAAGCAAAAGCAGAGTCTGTAATAAAAATAATCATTGGATTCTTATGGAACAGTCTAAAAAGTATCAATTCTTCATGCATATGTTTCATGTCTATCTAATTTTGATGTGAATTTATAGACTGGCATTTTAATGCTTCTTTTGGCATTCCCTGTAATTTAAGAAGGTTGTTCAAGAAACCAAAAGTGACATCTTGACTTGGGCATAATTCAAAAGATTGATTAGCATACTTTATCACTGTGGCTCTCATCACAGATAATAGTTAATTTAAAAACTATCTTCTTCTTTAGTTATCTGTTCATTCAAAACACCTTATAAAAATAGTGTTTTCTACTTAATTGATAATATTTAAACTTAAATTGTTTCCTATATACAATGCCTGTAGATATTTACTTTACAACCTTTCTAAACCAGAGTTTCTTAAATATGTGGAAGAAATATAATATTTTCCTCATATGCACTTTGGCCTTGCCTTATGAATGCTTTAATTTTATAAACTCCATTGACAATATGTACTACTTGAGCAGGACAGCACTTGGTTTTGCACTCAGATGGCATTAATATTTGTTTAGATGATGTAGAATATCCCAGAACTGTCTTCTTGTGGAGTCTCTTTTCTTTCCAGCAGCCAATTCCTATTCTGGGTGTCATTGTTGGAACAGTAGCCATAGAGTTTTGGGTGCCTCAGGCTACCTGAAGGATATCCAGAAAATGTGCTTGCACATCAGGCCTCTGATTTAATTGCATGGCATTCCTGTAGCCTGCTATCTTCCAACATGAGCCACACCCACCTTAACTAAGGTACTCAGAAATAGCCTCCATTTTCCCATACTTTCTAGTACAGAATGAAATGTAATTTTTAAATATTCATATGTTAATTTACCAATCCTAGTCCCTCTGAGTATGATTGAATTTAGAAATAGACCCTTTAAAAAGGTAATTAAATTAAAATGAGCCCTAATTCATTGTGACTGATAGCTGTCTTTATAAAAGGAGGAAATTTGGACACATAAGGAGACCCAAAAGGCATGAAAAAGGCACTTAAGGACAAGGCCTGGAGGCAGCTATTTACAAGACAAAGAGGGAGGCCTTAGGAAAAACCAAACTGTCAGCACCTTGATCTTAGCCTTCTTGCCTCCACAAACTTTGAGAAAATACATTCTGTTGCTTATGTCATTCAGTCTGTGTTATTTTGGTGACATTTGCTCTCCATAGAAGCCTAATGTACTTTACTTAGAAAATGGATATTCGAAGATGAAACTATTAAGAATCTTAAGAACAATATACCAAGTAGACTTTAAAGCAAACTTTCTCAGAGGTGGGCTTGTGAGACTTCATAGGTTTAAGTCTCCTGCTATAAAGCCAGTTCTTACTCAACCAAAGTTATTCTTGGCAATACGGTAATATAACTTCTATTTTTCACTCCCAATAGATACTTCTATTCCTTATCTTAAATACCGGTGTTCTGAGACTGTAGTCTTTGACCCCGTGATCTAAATATACATTTTCCTGTTATTTCTTACCATTCTATAGTTTTGGTTACTGCTTATATGCTAATTAAAATAAGGCTTTATCTCTTCATATTCCTATGCATAATAGAGATTGCAATTATATCTGATGAGGGACAGGATAGGAGAGAAGACACCCTAAAGTCTGTAAAGCAGGTATGCAGATATATAGGCAGGAAATTGACAGATGAAACTAATATTGAGGGAGAATTTAGAATAAGATGTGGATTTCTGTAGTCTTCTAAGCATATCCAGCAGCATGGAAAAAGATAGGATATGCCTCTCAGAAAAACAAAACAAAACAATAAAAAACCGCAAAACATTAGGACAACAAGTCATAGGCCTTTTTAGCAAATTATTAAACATCTTCACAGGATGTCCTACTTCTGTCTCACCTAAAACAACTATTTACTTAGTCTTTGATTATTAAAGTGTCCCTTTCATATCAATAGTTAACTAGTCTGTTCAAAAAGCCCTTCTTAGACAAGACTAGAATGTGTATCTAACCATATTTCATCCTAACTGCAGTTTTCTTCTGCTCACCCAAGAACCCCTTTCCCCAATGCTAATTCTCTTTCTTCAATAAATTTACTAAGTTCAACTGATATAAAATGTCTAAGAATTCTTCTTGGCCATTTTGCTGCTGAACCCCAAAATCCTACTTCATTAAGACAGTTAAAATAAGTTACTACTACCTACACATGATGGAGATGGACTTAAAAAGACCTTCCTTAGCAGCCAGGTCTGAAACCACACTCTCTACTTATTCCCATCACTGGCAACTCTTAATGGTTCTGAGAACTCCAGGCGGCCCAAAGAGCAGTCCTGAGAACTTCAGCCCCTGGTTATGTCTGCAAAGAGAGATCCATCCATTCGTATATGTGAACCACCTTTATGATGATGAGCTGTTTTCTGCAACCTTCAGGCAACGCAGAAGCTAGATTTTCTGAGTTGTTTCTGATAAACTGCCACATGGTGTTTAAATAAGGCTCATCTCCTTGAACTCTTTTCAGGACAGAATCTGCACTTACATGTTTCAGATACTCGCATCAATACCTTAACACACTTTAACTAAAATTCTCTAAAATTGAACATGTTATTATTTAAAGCAACAATGTTTTGCTTCTCTGCACACAAATAACTTCTATTATTAATCATATCTTATTCAAATGGATTGTTTTACAAGAATTATTCCATTTAATATTTGCAACTGTGCAAGCAAATTACTAATAAAAATCTCTGTTTTAAATATCATGTAGTTTCAGATCAGAGATATTAGAACAAACTGAACTTAACTATAAAAATTTGGAATCTGAAATTAGAAGGAATATGCTTTCACACAAGTTCTTCATCACTATGCCTTTCTCTTTCCTTAGAGAGTAAAAAAGGGACATTGTATGCCTAATTGCCCTCCCAGAAACCTAAGGCACTGCCCTGGACTTATGCTTACACAGTCAATCAGGCACCAACTAATTTTTCCTAACATCTGCACAAGCCTTAAATCTCAACCCATACCATTTTCACTTCTACTATACAGTGCTCCTCTTTTTATTTTTTTGTCTCAAGTACTGTAAACCTAACCACTTGTTTTCTTGAGTTATAAAAAATTATTAGATTCATAATAATATAAAGGAAAATGCGGATAATAGCCAAGTAAGCTAAAGTTCAAGCAAAGCATATGGGCATTTTGTGATCCTATTTCTGCTGACCTGTCCAGATATTTCTTAGCATCACCTCCATTTCCCTCCAACTACCTTAAAGTTGCTATGATGATTGTGCCTCTTTCATTCAGTTTAAGCTTCTTGTTCTCAAGGCTGCCCTCCATATCTCTTATGTCTGGTTAGTTCGTATGCTAGCTGCAAAGCAAACTTCCTTAATTCTCCTCATTCCAAAGCAGAGTTGGTGCCTATTCTCTATTATTTGCAAATTACATAGTATCATCATGTGAACAACAATCTTTCTATTTTCTTCATGGTTTACTTTCTTCTGACATTAGGGAAATGATTTTTTGTTTGCTTGCTTATTTAGTTTCAGAGATAATATATCCAAAATTTGCTTTAGCTTAGGAACTAGAATATGTGTTTTCAGATCTCCACTATTGTACTTAATCCTGTGCATTAGCACTAGACAACTAACTTTAATGACTCTGCACCTTAATTTTCTCCTATGTACCATCCATCGTGGAACAAAATGTAAAAGATTATTGTGAGGATGTAATTGAAACATTTACTACTGTATATTAAGCAATCTAAACCTCTCATACACACACACACAGATAGCTAGTACATGCCATATTATATGCGAGGAAAGAGTCAGATACTCTATAAACTGTTCTTGGTTAAATAAATATGCAAAAAATATTTAAGGAAAATTACTTGTTCATCTTATCATTCCTTTCAGATACACCAACATAAAATGGGTTGTTGGCATAATCAAACTGCTAGCAAAACACTCAAGAGCTAAACAGATAAAACAATTAGTATTATTCATTTGGCTCTGGGCAGTAGAAACCAAAATGTGGAGATACTGGTGCTCAATGATAGGAAAATATCATTAGAAAGCCAAAGAAAACATCTGTCCTCTGGGAAGTTTTCTGTGGATCAAAACATTTTGTAGTGAATTATTGATTACAATTTTTCCCGTCTCCTAGATTATATTCTTGTCATGCCTTCACAAAATAAAATTCTCAAATCACCTCAAGCTGTTTTGAAATTAAAAAGTCATATAACTTACCTTACATTCAAATTTAATTCCTATAAACACATGCTTTGTCACATATGGTATCAATATTTGGTTATTAGAATTACACTGGTATCAAATAGGAAGGTTTATAATCATTAGCTATAACCACACATAATATAAACCAAACTCACAAAATAATGACTGTAAGGCAGAGGGGAAAGTGCCCTTATAATCATGTTTCTTTTGGGGTGAGACAAATAATCAAAGCAGCATCAGACAAATTAGCAGGAGGCAAAAAAAAAAAGCAATTTAATTAAGTTTGTATGGGAAATCAAGTGGATAATGAGGATTTATTTTAATAGAGAAAGGATATTTTCTCTAGAATGGTATATATCCTCAGCTGAAAAATTTTGGAGTGGCACCTCAGGTTTTGCCAGGATTTCGGTCCGGGAGAGCAGGGAGAAGAAAGGAAGCCATAAAAGATTGAGAAAAACAGAAGACTAAGATAGAGTGAAAGCGGGATAAGGGGGTGAGCAGTCTGTGATGACTGTCACACCCAGGGTCTGACTCCTTGCATATTTATTGTCATTACACAAGGAAGTTGTTTTTCGAAAAAGCACAACATATAAATCATCCATATTTACAACCATTGTTCACATAACTGAAGTCACACACAGAAGACTATGTGTACAGTTACACAATGTCTTAGCTAACTGGCTAACTTTTAGCTTCTTATTAAGTTTAAACCGAATGCCAGAAGTCCCTCCAGCCAAGGTTTTCCATACTGGTGGACCCGGCATTCCAGGTACCCGGGTTTGTTTCCCTTCCAAGGCATTGTGTTATCTAAACTAAGCTTTTCCCCTATTATTCCCTGCAAAGTTTCAAGGAGAAAAAGAGGGCCACTCACATGACAATAATACATATGTTTTATAACTACGTGTTTACCCTTCATATAGATAGGTTTCTCTGATAGAAAGATAATTTCTGCAGATAATGCTAAATCTAGGTAACAACCCTATTTTTCATTCTTCAATGTAGTTTAGGGAGTGGTATTAGTTTCTATTGAGCCTGCAGATTTTCAGTGTTTTCTCAAATAATTTACATGTTGTTGTGTGAAAAGATAGAGGTACAGAGGACATTAGAAAGCATAGTAAAGAAAGAAAAAAGGAACTCAATTACGTCACAGTGTTTGGCTCTACCTGCCTCTCCTGTGCATCTACCAAATTACCATTTGTCCAGTATGTCTCTGAAAGAATTTTGTCAAACATCTTCCCATGTAGTGAACCTTCCCTCCCACAGACATGGATGCTGGGAGTCACACATTTTGCATATTGTAGGTGTCTATTGACAAATTTATGGGCAAGAGGAATAGTGTAAGAGAGATGCCTTTGTTAGTATTGGTCACCATTTGGTTCTAAAAACTATTATAATAAATTTTCTCTTAACATTCTTAGCATTTACAGTTATAAAATGTGTGTTAATGATTCCCAATCTCCAACAAACATGTCCCATGATAGACACAAAGTTGACCTCCATAGGCCTTTGTTCAATAAATGGATATGAGAAGCAGAGCTCCTATAAATTCAAATAAGCATGCTTTTTTTATATATGAAAATTTGTTCATCCCTTTGACAAAAGTAGATAAAGAAACATTTTAAACAAATAAGCATTTGAACTGAGATTTTCTTCTTACTCATCTGATCCTTTGGTAGAAATAATCATTCTCTCTTTCATAAAGATATCTTAATGTTCTCAGTTCATATCATTGATAGAAAATTTTTTTGCACATATTTATTTACAAGTATGTCTTTACCTCTTGGCTGATGGGTTTCTTGAGAACTGGAATGCTTTTTCCTTCTGGAGTATCTACTACAGCTGTTTGGTATAAAGTAGATGTTTTGTAATTTGAATTAATGGGAAGTTGGGACTAGCAGGACATTTTAATGACTGTTGTCTATATTCTTATTCATGCTCAAACTTGGAAGAAATTATTGATTTAAATAATCTTTCATTCCAAGGGTTTGACTTAGTAGGTCTCAGACATCTACATTTGGGAATCTTCTCTGAGCTTGTGAAAATTAATACATAGAAGTCCGATTTAAATGAAGTCATGAGACTGGAAGAGATTTTTTCACGTGTCCTATTGTATACAATGGAATAACATGGAATCCTATGAGAAAAGACATTTCAGTAAGTGATGCTGCTTTGCTGCTCTACGGAGAAGAAAGAGGAAGCTCCTCCTTGCCCAGAAACAGCTCAGACAGTAAGATAATTCCATAACCCAGATAATTAGAGCCCACTATACATGGAACTACTGGTTTCCTTTTCGTAAGATCTCCCTCCAATGATATAAAATAATGTTTCAGTTTTTGTTCTGGGAACTTGCAGAACTTATTCTGCCATAAGATCACAATTTTCAAATTGTCTGTACTATTATTTCTGAATAAATCCCAAATCAATGGAGAAATAATCAGTTTCTTTATTGTTTGAGATCAACAAGCTATTTTGGAAAAATAATCCTCAAGTATTTGTCCCATATATCTTATGCCAGAGTCATTGTATGGAAGTCTGGTTCCCAAACAGGTCGCAGACACTGTTCATTTATTTATTAAACTTCCAGTCACTGATCAAAAATGACAGTGGAGAACACTCTTGATAAACATGGGTTTATGTATCCTTGAATCTTGTAAAGTTTTATATTCCCTGTGTACACCCACCCTAAATGAGAAAAACGCTTTACAATCTGACACCAAACACCATTAATCTGCCAGGATATGATGATATTTTTTGTTATGTCATTGCAAGTGACTTTTTTTTTCTGATTCAAGGTTCATCCTTTCAGAATCCTTATTTTAGATGCCATTATTGTTTTTCCTTTCCAGAAAAGTTTTCATTTTTTTCAAATTCTTCTGCTTTTTCACTTTGATTTTCACTTTAATCTTCCAGATTAAAATCTAAGGGAATAATGTTTATGTTTGTGTCTGCTTCTTAAGGATTTGATTCCCAGAGTATTGCTTTCTACTTTGTGCTTTATTGCAAAGGGAGTACATGTTTGCTGAATGAATAATGGGTTCAGATGCATCAGACCTTGTAGATCTTTATCCCAAGTACCCAAACCCATTTTAAATGAAATGGAAATATGCACTGGATTCTTGAGAATGGAGGCATAAAAATTCACACCTGGAACCACTAGGCATTAGGACAGTTTTTATATTTCTTTGTAGACTGTTTGCATCTTTTAAATTGTTATATTTGAACAGTTTGAGAAATCTTTATATGATATATTGCTTCAAATAATCAAAGACAGAATTATGAATGAATCAAGGCTACAGTGAAGGAAAATGTGAATGAAGTATTCAAAATCTCAAGTAGGTATGCAAGCACTTATTATATTTTGACAGCTATGTAAAGAAACATCAATACAACAACAAAGGTAACACACACATACACAAAATCTATAAACACTTTCTCCCTGGTGAAAGAATCAAACTATTTATTTAATGTCATAAGAGAATTATGGAAATACATTTTGTGTACATTGAAAAGAAAAATACTTTACCAAGTATTGTTGAACATATTCCCATTGAACCTGTAAAACTTTCCTTCTGGCTACCATTAATATTAAATTTGATAATATCTGGAAGAGTTCTTTGGGGACTCATTTTTGGATAGAAAATAGCAAATGCAAACAGCTTCCAAATGCTCAAAGTTGCTTTATGAATGATGCAATGTGATTTTAAGCCCCTTTCACAAGAACAGTGTTCTTAGCAAATGTTTTATTTGAAGTTCAATGAACCAGTGTGAATTTATTTGAAAAGTAGCAATTTAATAAACTCATGCCAAAAATTTAGGTTTAAATATTCTTGAAGATAAATGAAAAATATGGCATTTTTTGTGATCTATTTTTAAGCCTTCAAGAAAGCTTTCAATAAGAAAATTTTCTTGAAAATAAGGGAATAATAAGGCAATTTTTTTGCCTTTTTTAAATATTAACAAAATTATATTAAATAAGAAAGCATTTGGCAATTGAGACTATTTGGTGGCAGAAAATGAAGCAATTGAAGAGCATATACAGTGTGGGAAAAGAAAGTCAGAATAGTCTAAATATTTATTGCAATTTTATTCTGTCTATTCAAAAAGTTTTTCAATTCAAAAAAGTTCAATGGAAACATTGAAAACCAGTATTAAAATTGATTTTTAAGAAAAATATTCTTTCTTAAGTGACATAAGTGATCTCAGATGGATTAGTTAACTAAAAACATTGTTAAAGTAAATGTTTCCAAAGATTATTGAGATTCATAGGAAAAAATAATGTATTTATACTGAGGGGTAAGATTACACTGACAAGACAGTTAATATAAGATCTCGAAATGGAAGCAAATGGATTTTCTGAGATAGTAATCTCTTAATAATTTTACTTATACATTTAAAACCTAATAAAAGCAATTTATACTGGCTTAAGACTATAATCCTTTGATAGATAGTGATAGCTATATTTTCAAATATAACAAGTTAACACAATCAATGATTTTTTAAAAAATCTAAGTACATATCTCAATGTGTAGTGAGGCCAGGAGTCTCCATATCTCCCCATGCTCAAAATTCATCTATTGCAATAGATTTTATGAGAAGTTCTCTCAGTAAATGTAAAAACAAGCAAACAAACAAAAAAACAGAATTTCATGGACCTAGCTTCCTTGAAATAAAGATGGATATAGATCAGTACCAGTCATTTAGATATTGATAGAAGTTTATATCCCAAATCCAGGTAAATAGAGTCCTGGTGCACCTCAGTAGAGATTATGGACTCTCTCTTTTTCTCCAGTCTCTATGGGTTTAAAAGAAGTACTAGAGGTTAGTACCATGTAATTAAAGAAGTAGATACCCCTGAGTTATCACTTGGCATGGGCAGTTCTAGGATAAACATTTGAAATGATCTGACTTTTAAGTGGTCAAGAGATAGAAAAGTTGCTTATTCCACAAAGATTTTATTTTTATATTTTTCAATTTTAAAGTTTGGAATAACAGCAACAACGAGCAAACAAATATCCAAAGCAATCATGAAAAAAAAGAACCCCAACTGGATGTTTTGCACTCCCAGATCCTGAGCTATACTACAAAGCAATAATGAGCAGAACTGTATGGTACTGGGATAAAAACAGATACACAGATCAGTAGAATAGGATTGAATCACCAGAAATAGATCCACTGATACATGGTTAGTTAATTTATGACAAAGGAGGTGCCTAGAGCATACAATGGAGAAAGGAAAATCTTTTAAATGGTGACAGGAAAACTGGACAATCACATGCAAAAGAATGAATCTAGAACACTGTATAATACCATAAACCAAATTAATCAAAATGGTTTAGAGATTTGGACGCAAGAAAGAAGCCATAAAACACTTAGAAGAAAACACACAGTGCATTTCATGACATTGGTCTTAGACAGGTCTTTGGAGACACAACTCCAGTGGCAAGAAAAACAAAACCAAAGTAAACATGGGACTAAATCAAGCTAAAAATCTTCTTCACAGTGAAATAATATCATCAAATTAAAAAGGAAACATAATGACTGGGAGAAGGTATTTGTATATCATGTATCTGACAAGAGCTTAGTATCCAAATTATACAAGTAACTCATAAAACTCAGCAACAGAAAAAGAAGCAACTCAATCAACAAATTGACAAAACTATATAGATACAATTGTCCAGTAGGTATGTTAAAAGACATTCTTTCTCACTTTTTATTAGGAAAATGAAATCAAAATAGCAATGAAATATCCCTTTATACCTATAAGATTGATATTTTCAAATCTGGAAACAATAAATACAAGTATGTGAGAAAAGAGACTACTTTTACACTATGTTAGTGGGAGTGAAAATGATGCAACCCTTACGGAAAGCAGCATGGAGATTCCTCCAAAAATTGAGAATGCAAACCCCATATGACCCCATCACTCCATTTCTGGGTAAAAACAAAAATCAATAATTAGAAACTAATTTGTGCCTGTTGACATATGGAAAAAGAATTTTCACAACGCAATACTGCACAATTCTTATAAAAGAGGAAATCCTGTCATTTGAGACAACATGGATGGAAATAGAGCAGATTATGTTAAGTCAATAAGTCAGAAGGAGAGAGACTAATACCAAATGATCTCACTCATATATAGAATACAAACAAACAAGGCAAAGGAACACAATAAACAAAAAACAACACCTGGATATTTACAATAGTCCTGAGTTTACCTGTGGAGAATAGGTTGGGGAGGTGGGGCAAGTGGTGGATGACCCAAATTTACAGATAATGGTTAAGGACATTTGGTAATTTCTTGGTGGTCAGGGTGTGTTGCCATATATTTGAAGAGCAGGGAATCCGTACGTATAGATTTATTTTCTTCTGTAAATCAAAGTCACCACAATAAATATTAAATTAAAGCATAATTGAGCACTTCATGGATTTGCATATCATTCTTGTGGTCATAATAATATTATCAGTATTGTTCCAATTTTAGTATATGTGTTGCCAAAGTGAGCACATGCCACTTGAGATACTAGATTATTTATTTAAGCAGCAGACTAGTGTTACTTTCTAGACAAGTGTCACTCTCACTGTTTTGCAATAGTGATTATATGTGTCTTAGCACATATGAAATTGAACTACAAAATAACTGGCATGGCCTCCGGGTCTTTTCTGTCCAACAGTAACCACCAGCTTCTTTTCACATTTTTCTTTTTCATTGTTAATTTTTGTAAGAACTTATCTTAAAAAATGATTGATTTTGTGGTCATAGTTAATCAGTTTTCAGTCACAATTTCTTTCCCAAGGTGACAGAGGAGGATTTTCTTTTTTCTTTTAACCAAGTTATTAAAAATCATCAGTGTCATAATATCCAGGAAGCAACAGTAATCAGAACCCAGCTTGACAATGTATCCATTTCAGTGTTGTATTTCAATCACTTTAAGTTATGACTGAGGAGTCATTAGAAAACGCATATTATACATGCAACTTATAAGCATGTGAACGTCATAAAGACTTTATTAGGCAACTCTGCTTCAAGAAGTAAAAGTATTGAGATACGTTATGTATTCCTAAATAGACTGAACTTGTAAGTAGATGTTAAATATAAACAAATCAGTCCAATTCAGTTGCAACATATCCCATAGCAATCACTGGATGCATTTACAATGCTTAGTCAGAGGAAGAATTATTCACATAAATAACTCAGTTCTTCTAAATCTCAATAAATAATGTGATATTATTTGAAACATCGAGTTTTGTGCTTATACACTAAACAAAATAAACATCTTATATTTGCTTCAAAATATTTATATTCTTAATATTTCTGATTTAGCATAAAAAGTTTTATTCCCTGCCAGTATGATATACATACATATACACAAATATCTGGTTATATATATACATATATATACATGTATATGTATACATGTATATATATGTATATGTTTATATATAAATTTGTATATAGATTTATGACACACACTAATATAGTCTCCCTCATTAAATTGTACACTCACACATGCACAAACACACTCTAAAGATATGAAATTACTTAAATTACAAGGTCTGCAAACAAATAAAACAGGCACAAGAAGCCAGATTTGCACAACTATCTATCAACACAAGGTTTCAATTCAACATACCTGAGTCCTGAACACTTCATCACTAAGAAAATGTCTTACTTTTAGGACATAATATGTGTTTTCATTTATACACTCAAGAAACTAAATCTTAGTAGCTGTTCAACTAACAATCACATGCCATCAGTCTCTCTCCTCTTTCTACATATATATATATATATATATATATACACAAACATATGAAGTTTATATATTACACAAAATCTTTATGACTCGATTTCCTTCAAGGAAAACATTCAGATGGTTGCAGAAAGGAAATGTTTCAATTAACTTTATATTTGTCAATGAATTTGGCTATTTAAGTATTACATCACTTTTATTCAAGGTATAACAGAGACGGAATTTTAACAGAGAAAATAAAGATAAGAAATGTTTTATTTTCTTTCTTTTTTTTTTAGTAGAAAACAAAGTTCTACCAATACGTCTTTTTTGGCATGCTGGGCTACATTTAGTGGAGTCTATAAGCACCAACAGAAAACATTTATACAGTTTTTTCCATGTGTTAGACTCTGTCTTATGTTCAAATTGGATAGATAATAGATGGATCAATAGTTGATAGAAAATATATAAATAAATTAATAAAAGATTTACTCCTAACACAATACTGTTATTATTGAATTTTAAATATAAAAAAATTGAGGTCATATGGTTTTCCCACTATCATATACTCAATAAGAGGCTGAGTTGGGATTTAGAAACTAGGAAATACTATAAGTGTCTTTCTTAAGGATAATGTTATGCAGGATTTTAAAGAAAGCCTGTTTATTTTTTTTCCAAAGTGAATGTGCAATGTGTTAAAGGAAAAGCAACGGTGATCAAATGATCATGTTTGTTATAGAAGTTGTTTTTGGAGAAGTTGACCATTGTGCAAAGCTGAAGTGGGAATGGTCACTATTATGCTGTTTTGACCTCATTATACATGGATACTCTATCATAACACTAAGTCACCTCAGGTCTCTTTCCCTGGGGCCTGGGGCATACCCTATAAATCTTAGAGTTCGGAGAAGCAGTGTACAGTGCCTATTTACTGAGGACAATCTGTACCCAGAGGCAAAAAGAGAAGGACTGAGATATTTCATCTTAGCTTCTGCCTCTAAATGGAGAAAAGACTAGAATTTGCAGCTATAATGGAGATAACACATAGAAATTAGAGGTAATAGAGAAGATTGATTCTTCCTATTTCCTGTCATGAAATACAGGAGATTAGTGGAGTCCTGGTGGAAAAATCACTGACCAAGAGGATAATAAAATCACTGCTGTTATTTTCATAGCATAGTTAAACATTTTAAATCATTTGAGACATAAATTATCTCAAAAATAGTTCAGAGTATTGTGGATAACCTATACCCAGCTTCCTTTAATGTTAAAATTTTAAGTAATCATAGTGCAGTTTGTCCCACCTGAAGTATTATAGTTATTAACTGAATTGTAGACTTTATTAGGGTTTATTTATTGAATTTCTTATAATAATGTTCTTTTATTTTTCTAAGATCCAATTCATGATCACACTTAGTATTTAGTTATCTGGACACCTTACTTTTCTCCAGTTTGTTACATTTCCCCAGTCTTCCCTTGCCTTCCACAATCTTGTAATTGAGTATTCAAGTAATAGATTTATAGACTATAATAAATATGCCCTACAAATGCTAAAACTGGGCGAGTGCAATTAAACTAGACAGTACATTAGTACATTAAATACAACTGCTACATAGTTCATTGTAATTAGTATAATGCTCAAGGAATTATCAATATCAGTATTATTACTTACAATGTTAATGTAAACTTTAAATTAGATGAAATCTTGCTTTTCTTTCAAGCTTTTCACATTTCATGTATAATTCACTTTTTTTTTTAAGGTACAGGCAGGAATGAAGGTGAGCCAGAGGCAGTTAGGTAGAAAGAGAGAAGAGAAAGAACTTTATTTATTTAGGTGTTCATCTTGATTGTTTTCTCCAGCCCCAAGTCTTGAACTGGGACTTTGGAATGTAAGGGGACTGTGCCAAACCTCCACTACTCCAGGGTATACCATCGTCCATAATGCATTTTATCTTGTTTGTTTTTAGTAATGCATCTTGATTCTTTTTTCTTTCCATGTTTTTTGTTCCCCAACTCTCTCCTTATTCCTAAATTAATGTGTTCTCCATATCATTAAAGACAGTATGTAGTTATTAATTTAAAAAATGTCTATCTGGGTTTATTTATTTTCTAAGGTATGCTTTTTCACTGTTTCTGTAGAAGGAATGAATAACAACAACAAAAATATTACTAGGAAGATATTGTGAGAATTAAAGATTAATCTCAAATGTAAGAGCTAAAACATCAACAGGTATTGAAGAAAAAGAGCAAAAAATAACATTTTTATAAAATTAGATTTACCTTAGGTGATTTCTGTGGAATATTAAATAGTAGATGACAAATAAGTATTAACTAAGTATCTTAAAGAAAAATATCTGAAACTTACATTATATAGACAAATTATTCTTTATGTAAAAGTAAAGGCAATCAAATATGCTTAAATATGCAATGTCTCATATTTCATTCCTGAAATCTGCTTAAAGATTTAGACCAATTAAATGTGAATTGACTCAAAATCAAGAATGCATTAATAGGAAATTATAGTTTGCGATTTTTCAATCTAATAGTAAAATTATGTTGGCATAATTTGGGATGAAATTTACAAAACTTAATATTCAATCAAAATATTGTTTAAAATATTTGTTGATACAGCCACACAGTTATAATGGAATAAGAGAAACATTGTGAACACTAATTTTCTACTAAACCAAAATCCAAAATAATGCTTTGCTTTTGGAGTGTCTTTTAGTAAATTTAACATAATTTGCAGATGATTTAAATTATATAGATGAAGAAAATAACCAGTATGTAATAAGTCACTACATATATATAGTAACCATAGGAAAAATGAAAATCTGGAAATGAATTTGAATAATTCAGTAAATCTGTTGAGCTTAGTGGTAATGCATATATTTTATTTGAGTAGTATATATACATCAACTCATATAGATACAGATAAGGTTAAAATTTATCTAAACATATTTATATAACACAAACATATAATTTGTATAAAATAAATGTCTATGTGTGTGTGAGAGTGTGCGTGTGTGTGTGTTTGTGTGTGTGTGATAAGATATTTCTTTGGCCGGTGTTATAATTTTGGCATGAGAGAAATTTTAAAAAATTCTGGAGAAAGGTATCTTCTAATATTCCATTTTTCCTCCACATAAAACACATTACATAAAGAGAAAACACGACAAGGTCAAGGAGTAAGGGACAGAGAAGTGTATTTTTATGCTCTTCAAGGTACCAAGACATTTTTTTCTTAAAATAGACACAAAATCAATGATAGTACACGTTAAAAATTACATATAAAAGATTTTGTTTTATAGTATTATAAAAAATCTCCACTCTATAAATATCGAATTAGAGTGTGGACAATTTATGCAATCTCAAAGTCTGATTGCCAAGTTCTTTGTAAAGAGTCTTGGAAAATGGACTATAAAAAGTTGGCCATGATATGATAAAACATAAATGACACGAAAGAAGATTCTTGAACCCCAATCCTGTTGTTTTACATTCTTCTAATTCTCATGACACTTCTGACTACCATGTTTTTCCCTTAAAGTCATAAATAATGTGAGGAAGATAGCTAGTCATGAGATTCTTTACCTTGGGATGAAAAGATAAGAAATTAGAATGAAAGAAGTAGTACAAATATTATCATTACTCTTATCCCCTCCCTATTTACCTCAGCTTAATAAATTCTATTCTTTTTATATCTTGTTTAACATGTAATGCTGAAGGGTATTTATTTCATACAGACTACATAGCTTGTCAAAAGAATATCATCTGCAATAAATATAAACTATTCTACTAACAAAGTGAACTTTTTAATACAAGGTCCTAATACAGAATATGTGAAATCTTTTTAATAATATTTTTATTCTCATGTTATTATGTTTAAACATTTAAATATTTTATAAAACATTTGATAAATACTCCTTTCTCTATCTGACAATTATTAATATGACATGTAAAATAAAAGGACATAAAAACCCCAATAATACAATAATAACATAATTAATAAAAACAATAGTATATGCAAATAAAATGTATACATTTCATAGAGGAATATTCTTTCCATGAATTATTGAAAATTACTAAAAAATTCATGAACATATGGACTCAAACATAAACTAAGCCATAAAAAAAGCTCAGAGTAACCAAAAAATATAACCATGTGAAATTTTTTTATTTCTTTTTAAAAAATACTATTGAATTTAGTATTTTTGATATAAATATTAAAACTCAACAATAACTTATATACAAGTCTGTTGAGAACTATTTCTTATTTCACTGTTTATATAAGTATACAAACATTTATGTACATATGTAAGTGCATATATACTGAACTGGATGATAATATAGAAGATTGTCAACGATTTTTAATTCACCTTTTCTAGGTAACACATTATAATTTGATGAATCTCTTCCAAAACAACAGTGAATGAGAAGAACCACTGTTTATTTCTTATTCTTCTAATGACTGCACTTATGTATCCTATACGAAGTCTTTCAATCACATTGATGAAGTATATTAGTCAATATATTTTCCTGTATTCAAAGCTTCTTTATATTTTAAATGCAAGGAAAATATCTTTTTTTTTATAACATTAGAAAAACTAAATAAAAAGAAAGGACTGTTAGAATGATTGAAAGCAATCATAATGTGTTCAGTCTTTCTACATGGAAATACAAAATATGCTTCATCAAGAAATAAATCTCAAATGTTCATGACTTTTAGTCTTTAAAATCCTAGTATTTTTCTCTTTCTAGTAGTCTTGAACTTCAGGGCATAAAAGGTCTAGAGTAGTTTGTTTTTTTTTCCCACTTATTAAAATATTCTCCAAATCATAAAAATTATGTTTATTATAATGAATCAAAATATAGACATAAAATTATCATGTTCTTACTATACACTTTTACTTTGTCATATGTAACCAATGATAGCAAATCAATGTGTTGTATATCCTTGGTTATGCTTATAAAAACTTAAAACATATAGGTTTTGCTTGGTAATTTTGTTGCTGTACTCCTAATGTTTATTTCCAAACCAATTTATCATATTTAATTGCACTACAACCTGAATTTTTCACTGCATTTAGAAATAATTCACAAGAGCGTAACATATACAAATGATAACTAATCAACTAGTCCACTTTAAGTGAATATTAAGGTTGTCTCCACTGCTTAAATACAGCAGTAGTAAACAATAATATATTCTCATTACTAAATTTTTTCTGGGTATATTTGTTTAGGTAAAATTTCTGAGTTAGGGCAAAATACGTTCATAAGTATCCTTAATGAGAAAGCTAGAGAATGAAGAAATTATAAAAACACTGACAAATCAAATCTTGTAGAATTTTGAAATTCAAAATTTTGAAGTGCAGAGAATTTGCTTTATTCTAGTATACCTGGAAGTCTCTGGAGTTTTTAGGCAACAAAAGGATCTAAATAAGCATCTTTATGGGATTCAAGTAGAGGAAATACTCCTCTCATCAAACAGGGGACACATCTCTATTGAATTCAAAAGTTGATTTTGTTTGGGGTGTGTGTGTGTGTGTGTGTGTGTGTGTGTGTGTGTGTGTGTGTGTGTTTCTCTGTACTAATTGTAGGATATATATGATGCCAATGAAAGTATTCTTTTCCCTTTGTTTATCTGACTGATTCTACTCAGGAAACTTTGAAATCTTTGTATGACTGAACAAGATGTAGAATCCACTAAACATCTGCTTGGTGGATGCTGCTGTGAGTTCATCAAGAAAATAATCAAGCAGAAGTGATAGGAAATAGTTAAAAATATTGCATTTCTATATTGGCTGAATGAGATTGATGAAAAGAAAGTCTTTTCAAGAAATTGGCATTTTATTTTACATTTTATGACTAGGAGAAATAGACAATGTGGCTTTTAAGCTTAGAGAAGACCCAATACAACAGATTTAAGGAGGCAGTAAGCATAGCACAGAAAGAATAAGCACATTTGGAATCATCACAGATGTTCTCAGATGGTGTTAAAAAAGCAGATTTATCTTCTTTTATCTTCTTTCATAAATCTCTTCTCTTGATCTCAGTAAAAAGCACAGCTATATAGCAATTCATTCAAGTCAAAATCATAAGCTTTATTTGTCTTTTCTTATCTTCATTATTTCAGATGCTATCTAAGGAGGTAATATTAATTCATTCACTCCTAGTCCTTTGTATGCCAACATCACTGACTTTTAAATGAGCTGGAATTTGGTTCCCTTACTTATCTTTTGATTTTCAACTTAGTTGAAGGCATCCTTTGTAATACAACTTTGCTTAACTTCAATTAACATGTAATTCCTTTTATTTACTACTTTACACATGTAAATCATTCTTAGGGTAGGCACTCTACATCACAGGATTAAAACATTTAGTTAACTTCTTAAAATTTTAACCATTTAAAGTCTTGTTGAAACTATCCATTTCACAGCTTTAAATGATTTTTTTGTACTTTTGCCACCATAACCATAATTTGATTTCAGAATATTTTATTCATCCAGAAGATACCTCATGCATATATCCACTCAGTCTCAGTTTTTATTCTCTGTTCCCACCAATTTGGATTCAATTGTTATATATTTTTCTTTTAGGATGATTTTATAGAGCTAGAGTAATAAAGACAGAGTCTTAGTCTTAGCATAATATTTCTGAGGTCCAAATCTGTAGCCTATTCTCACTTATTGCTGAAGAATAGTCCATCGTACAAATAGACATTTTTATTCATTTGTTAATCAGTTAATGGATATTTGGGTCTCTACTTTTTAATTATTATGAACAATATTGCTATGAATAGTTGCATTCGTCTTTTTTTATTTCATTGTATTTATTAATTTTTTGCATAAATTTCTAAGAGTAGAATTGTTAGGTTATATAGTAAGTTTATATTTAACTACTTTAGAAGCTGCAACTTTTACAAAGATCTGTATTATTCTATATGTCAGCAATCACTGTATGAGAGTTCCAGTTTCTCCACATCAATGTAAATACTTTTTATTTTCACTTATTAATTCAAATCTTTCTAATACATATGAAATAATATCTCATTGTGGTTTTATTTTGCATTTCCTTAATGACTGATGATATTGAATATTTTTCTGTTTATTGACTGTTCTTATGTATTATGTAGAGAAATGTCTGCTCAAATATTTAACTCATTTTAACTGGATAGCTACCTTTCTTATATAGTTGTAAGTTCTTTTTCATGTTCTAAAAATAAGTAATTTCTCAGGCTTATAATTTACAAATATTTTCTCCAATATATGGCTTAGCATAAGTAATTGTAATACTCATGATTACTCATGTCTTATGAAGGACACGTTTTTAAGATTGATATAATCTAATTTATCTTTATTGTGTTATTATTTTATAGATATTGCTTTCAATCTTGCCTAAAACAAGATCTCACATTTGTGTCTTTTTTCTAGATCTTAACTATGATAATTTAATGCTGATAAACATTTTGAATGTTTGTGATATACTGTGAGATAGGGCATACATTCTGTCTTCTGCATATGGATACTGAACTGTCCCAACATTATTTAATGAAGGCATGAGCCTTTCTCTACTCATTTGCCTGACACCTATGTCAAAAAACAATTGTCAATACACTTTGTGGTTTTGTTTTTTGATCTGTCAATTTTGCCACATTGATCTATGTCTATCTTAATCTTAGTAACATATTGGCATAATGTCCTAAAGTAATAAAGTTTTATGGTAAATTTTGAAATTAGGAAGTTTCAGTCCACTAATTTTTTAAAGTGATTTTTTATCTAGTGTGTCCCCTACTTATCTATATGAATGTTAGAATAATTTTGTTAATGTCTGCAAAATCCTATCAGAAGAACGTGATAGAGATCCGATTGAATTTACAGAAGAAAACAATCCGGGGAAAATTACAATCATAAATATTTTGAGATTTCATTTAACGTAGTGAAATATTATCCCATTTATTTAACTGTTAAAAACTTATCTCAACTGTATTTTGTGTTATTCAATGTAAAATATTCGCATATTTTTATATATTCCTGAGTAGGATTTTTGATGTTATTTTGAATCGACTTATCCTTAATTTTAAGTTCACAGACAGTTGTTTTCTATAGAAAAAAATTCCTTTTCAATGACCAATATTTCTTCTCTTTTAAATGTTTATATGGAAGACAGTATATTATAGAAACAAATTTTCTAGTTACACAAATATATTCATTATCTATGAAACATTGATTAAGTTATAGTATTTGAGCCATAAGAAAAATTTCTAACTTAAAGGAATTCAAATTACTACTTGTGAAAAAATGTTATGTCTCCTACCATCTTTCTCAGAAACAATACATTGAATTCTGCTAAATTATATTTATAAGCACACACATATATACATAAATATTTCTGATATGGCTATTCTTAACTATTTAAAAAAATCCTAGGGAGAATATTCATATCCTTAGTTGTGTATCTATTCAAAATTTTGTATGGAAAATTCTATACTTCATAATATATCTTATATACTTTATCATATCAATCAAATTGATATTTATGTAAATATACAAAATATGCAATATATAAATTGTGCACATATGTGTGTATATGTATGTATGTGTGCATACATATATGTTTACAAATAAACATCAATGTATATTTAACTAATGATTTTAGTTAGAAAGTTAAAATAAAATTTAACATGATTTGAAAATAAATAAGATGATATTTCTTAATATTTGCATTTTTAAACAAATAGGGAGAAAAAACAATACTATTTTTTAAAAGTAGAAACTCCTTAGTCTTCCTTAAAAATATTTTATATATCTCTAAAACTGTTAGCTAATTAACTTTACGTTGATATAATCAGCTATTTTGTTTCTATAAAAATTCTTAGTACAGTCACATATTTCATTCCTGCTTTTTTTTTTTTTTCTAAAAATTCCTTTTAGAAAGGATTTGGAAGGATAATGTATTGTTGAAAAGCAGTAACCTTCTTGATTCGTATTTGTCCATTCCACTCCCAGGCACAGAATGACATTTTGACTTGTTTGCTACTATAAAACATTTGAATATCCCTCAGCAATAAAGAATCAAGTGCTCTGTATTCCCAGGAATTCAAACTTGGTAGAGTTCATACATCTATACTCACCCTTTTCTGCAAGGAATTAATTACAAGTGTTCCAGCCAAATTCATAAATCATGATGTGGGGAGAACTCTGGTTTCCTTCGATGTCCTCTTTAAGTGAATGCAATCTCAATGGTGGTTGAGATCCCCTAAACTGCTCTTTCAAACGGTTATTACATTTGAACTTTGAAGACTTAGAAGCAATTTGTGTTCTCTGATGGGCTTTTGTCTTTGAGATGCCCTTCCGCTTGTGATCCAAATTGAATGTCAATGTTAAATCTTTAGTTCAGTCACATTCATGAAAGCAGAAAAAAAATCATATATTTAAATACTGCACAAACTGCATTTTAAAAGTACCTATGTTTGCACATGCATGTGTGCATGCACACAAACACACAGGATTGCGTGGGTAAATAAGAAATAAATCAGTTTCAGATGTTTATTTCAATCTTCGTTTTTACGTACATTGCTATTCAGTATTAATTTCTCTCTCATGCTTTATATGTTTAGTAATTATTCATCCTAGTCCTTTTTCTTCACATCTCTAAGAGCAAAAGTTCTGAACAAAATCTAAACACAAACAGCAGAAATAAATGTATAAGAAATGTATAGTTCCTTGATTAAAGGCACCGTAGTTTGTATAAACTATGAGGTAAAACAGACTTGTGCTTAAAACACATTTGTATCACTGTCTATATGTGAGATCATCTTTGAAAAATTTCAGCATATGTTAGCTATTATAGATTATTTTGTAAATGAATAATTAATTTAGTAAATGATATTTAAAAAAATTCTTGGTAGAATAATATAATGTTTAATTAACTAAGGGAAATAACTATGTGCTGAGTTAGTGTACATGTATCATTTACCAATCCCTTGAAAAAGAATCAGCAGGTGGAGATATTTTCATAAGAAAAGCAATACTAGCCCTCCTTTTGAAAATGATGATGTATGCTTATCAATGATTTATTGTACTGAATTGATCTGCACATTTTTACTAAAGTTAAGTTGATAGTTCACAAGATAATCTCCCACTCTATTTAAACTCACATGCTCATTTTTGAGGTAATGATGTATAGAAATAGATGATAGTAAACATTCTCTGTTTCACCATTTCCAAAGGGTTGTGAGGATTAAAAAAAAACATGTTGTGGACCACATTTCCCACAACACAAATGAAGGGCAAAATTATGCCACTCCTTTCTTAAATTCCACTCCTTTTCCTGAAATTCTCCCTGGGAATTTGTTCTCAGTCATTTATGCTAAAGTGCAAGTGTTAGTTAACAAAGTCCCTGAATATTTTATTTTAAGTTGAGAAACATAAGGGATAAAGCTGCTTTTAGCATTAAACGAGGAAAAGTAATATTAATGTAATCGTTATGATAGGAACCCCTTTTTATTACTAAAATTTCCCATTCACCATGTTATTTATATGTTGTCTTCTTTAAATAACAGACAACAAACTCATTATCACAACACAGATTAGAAAAAGGAAGATCACGTATGTTAAAAAATGTGCTAGGGATCATGTAGGACGTAAATGGAAAAGCTGGAATGTGAATTCATGTTTGCTTTATTATCATGTTTGTTAATTGATACTTAGGTGATTTTTAACCCTTAACACCCTACTGCTCAACTACAATAGTACAAAAGGGAGCAAGAACGCAGAAGATAATCTGCGCCTAAAATAATTAGGGATTAGGAGATAGTTACTTAATAAATAATCAGTCAGTTAGGGCAGGGCAATGAAGACACTGAAGATAAAAACAAAGATGGAGGAAAATGAAGTAAGTGAAAAGCAAGCAAGCAGAGGCATTCAGTCAAGAGGCAGGGGTAGGCGGCAGTTAAGTGGGACAAAGAAAATAGATTTTAAGAACAGTATAAATCAGTTCATAAAAATTTCACAAAGCACTCATTTGCTATTCTGTAGTACTTTCTATGCAGGAATAAATGGCATAGCTATGAAAACTTCATTGATCCTACAAGTAGATTATATGTTAAAATAAAGTTTTTATTTTAGTCTTGAGTTAGCTCTAACAGTTTAGGTAAAAATCTACAGAAATTCTCTATTATCATTCTGTGGTAACTTAAAAGGAAATAGTACAATATAAGTCAATATCATTATACTACAATAAAGAAATTATTGTAAAAATAGTTCTAAATAATAACTGAAAATTTCAGGCACCAGTTATACAATAATGTAGGAGCATATCTGTCATGCTTTGAAAATGCAGAAGATTATTAAATTTGGAAGGCATTAAATGCAAATATAAAAAATAGAATTGCTTAAGGAACATTCAAATTTTCATGCTTGCCACAAAGTAACTGGTGATCAGTTATTTTAATAAATATGACTGCCTACCTCTCTGTGAAAGTTAACTCTTCTCTAAACTGCTTGGGATATTTCCAGGAAGCAAATTATCATCATTGTATTCTAAATTTTTTTAAATGAAAGTTGCTTAGACAATGATCAGTTTTTATTATTTATCAGTAACAAGTTTTAAGATGTATTGGGATGGAAAACATGACAAATGAGCTATACAGCCATAAGGTGTTCTTCACCTTCTTTATTCTTTATTAGTTAGATTCATCTTGCTCACCTTCTATATGAGATCAATTGTTCATATGGAAAGCATACAGTACTACTAAAAACACACCAATATCCTCGTTTCCTAAAAGGCTTGATTTGGGTGACTACTTTCCTTCTTCTACAAATTAAATTGTTGAGTAACTACAAGGTGACTTTCTGATTTCAGAGTTTTTAATTACGTGTTTTAGAAATAAGAATATTAGATTGAGGTTCATTCATGACAAATGTGATTATCAGTTTAGAAATCTGTCATGTTCATGCTTCGAAGAATTTTAAGGAATGTTCACTGTTAGTGTGTACTTACTGCGGACTCATGTGAAGAAAATTAGCTACAACTTAACGTATATTTTGCAGCATTCAGTGTTAAAATGAAATCAAATGACTTACTGAAATCGAAGCAATGCTCTGCTAAGATCCATGTTTTTTTTAAGAACTGCGTTGAAGATTGCATATGCTCTCAGGAATATTATTAAGGAACACCAATAGCTAAGGGGAAAATAATGGAAGTCAAGAGAGAATTTCTATTCTTGACTCTGCAAATTCTACTATGTTACAGTAAGTGATGCAATTATTTATAAATTTATTTTATAATATCCAAAAATAATATCTGTTCATCTTAGTTTACTTGGATTAATATACAGAAATTCTACTTAGACTGTATGAAATGATTCATTTTTTAATTAAATAAATGAGAATTAATAATACCCGAGCACTGCCCTTAAATGACCCCTTAATGTTCCCCTTAAGGCTTCTGAAATTAATGGAAACACACAAAAATGAGACAATTATTATACCATACACTTAGAGGAATAATAGTGAAGATCAGGAAGATGCTTGAAAGAAGCCTAGAGGTGTTCCTGAAATCTTGATTTGCATTTTTCAGCTAGGGGATAATGCTTCTCAAATATATAACAAGTATATTGTGTTATATTTTTCCTCCTGAACTGCAGACCTTAATATCCAACTTTATTTGTTCTTTTGGAATTCTCACAGACATCTTAAATGAACAGATCTGTAATTGAAATTATCTATCCTCCCAAAAATTACAAATAGTCATTCCTCTAGTTTTCCTTATCACTGTAAATAGCGTTAACATCTAACCAAGTGCTCAATTTCTTGTCTACTTTTCCATTTGCTTCTTTCAAGGTCAATATTTATTTTCTAAACTCCTGCCATATAGACTTCTGTTAGCTCTCCAATGTGCTATTCTACACAAGACATTAAAAATTATTTTCTTATTTTTTTTGTATTGCTGTATGATTTTAGTAATATTGAATTGATACCTCAATCTGTGTGTTTATCACACCACAGGCACCACCAAAGTTCCAGTGCCAATTCACTGTCACTGTATTTCTTCTTTATAAACAACATTATTTTTTGCTTGTAGATCTAGGTGCAGCAATCATCAGCATGATCTGTTGAGGGTCCTTTTCCAGGCTAAAAACTGCCAACTTCTCACTGTGTCCTTACAATGGTAGAATAACATAAGGGTCAACGGATTCTCTTTTTAAAGACTAATATCATTCACGGGTGTTTCAGTCTCTGAATTTAACAACGTACCAAATGTTTTACCTCCTAATATCATTATCTCAGGAGTTAGAATTTTGGCCTTCCCATTTGTGGGGGAAAGAAACTTTTCACCCATAGCAAGTGGTATCAGAGTATCTATTGGGGACAAATTAGTCAATATGAATACAATACTCAAACATATTATCTTTATCATTTGATATTCTAGGTTTCACTCATTTTCAAAGGTCAATAAGGTTGTTAATGTATGCTAAAATAACTATTTGCACAGTCTGCATTCCGTTTTAGGAACCTCTGACCTCTTAAATGACTTTTTTTTAAAAACATCTTTGTGCTTTAAGGTTTGCACTATTAAAGTTTACGATTATTTTAAATGCATAGTTTCAGGTTTTCACAAGTATACTGTTACACAGAATAATTTCATCAAACTAAAAATTTGCCTGTGTCTTATCTATTGAATCCATCTTGCTTGCCCCAAATTGTTGGTAATCATGGATTATTTAATTGATTCTAGAGCATTCCACCTCCAAAAGTACATTAAAATTAACTGAATGTCTCCAACAGTTTTTCCTCTGTGCAAATAAAATTTTCTATAATAAATTTACCTGAGTTCAGCTTAATGGTATTTATTTTTCTTGATTTATTTAACATATGGACAGTGTTTTAATATTTAATTTAATATTTAATGTGTTTAATGAGCTATATCAAGAGAGTCTTATCTCGGCACGTTTAGTAGTGTCTCAAAATGGATTATGCTACTTATGATATTTTGGGAATATATATATATAAACCTATAAAATACATACCCATGAATTCTTACTGATTCAAGAAGATACTGGCTTAAGTAAATAAGTAAAAAGAGAAAAATCATTTAAAGGAGAATTTTAAAAGATATGTAGATGATAGCATATCAAGGATATGGGCAACTCACAATTACTTTCCTCCAGACCACAGTATATAAAGAGGGAATGCATGGATTTAATTTTAAAGTGGAGAAATCTGGCAAACATAACTTGAGCCAATTGTTCAAGATTACATCAGCAGTTATAAATCATATTGGTAGTATTATAGTGTGTGTCCTTGGCATAGTGTGAGGAAAATGGCACTTTATTTCTGTGGTCTTCCACCCAAGGACACATAAGCCCAGTTTAGTCATCAGAAAATCATCAGTTAAATCTCAAATGAAGAACATTCCATAAAATACTTGACTAATATTGCCAAAATTGTTTATACATATCATAAAGTAGTGTTTGATTAATTATATAGGTCAGGAGGAGTTTAAAGACACGTGATGACTAAATGTAATCGTATATGACTGATGGACTTGGAACAGAAAAGAGACATTGGGCAAAAACTAAGAAAATATGATAAAATATAGAATTGAAAAATTATTACCAAGTTTTGGTTTATTAATTTTGGCAAGTGCACCATACTTTTGTCAGATGTTAATAAAAAACTGGATGTAGTGTGTATGGGAATTCCCATGACACTATTTTTGTGCCATTTTTCACTAAAACTCAAACTGTTGTAAATTTATTTTAGAAAACAATGACATATAAGTTAAATTTGCGGGGAGAGAAAACAAGAATTGATAGTGTGAAGAAGTCAAGTTTGTGTCTTACACATATAACTCATGAGGCTGAACATACCTGTAAGAGTTGAGAAACAATATTTAGTAGAAGATATCTGGCACTGAGAAATGTATGATCAGTTACAAGGTTTAGTACCCCAAAGGAAAACTAAGCAGAACAAAATAATGCACTTCAGAAAAAGAAAAAAAAAAAATACCCTCTTGAATACATGTTTATTATTCAACTTGATTTCTTATGGAAAGAAAATGTAATATTATAATAAATATCACATCATTACATCTTTATAGTAGATATACATTTCTCTGTACTGTTTAAAAAATTATAATTGAGAATGTATTTTTCACTTTCTTAGTGGAAGTATCTTGATTTGGTTTACTGCTTATAAATATAAAATCTAAGATAAAAAGCACTATGAAAGAGAAAGCAAGTTTCTCACCACACAATCACATCCAGACCATCACTCAAGTTGATCCATAAGAGTCTACATTTGAACTGAAAAAGACAAACTTTTAATAACAGTAAAATGGTATTGATGAAGGGATTGTGAGTTGGGGGATAAGATAGATGTGTTTAAGTGTACAAACAACAAAAAGTAGAGCTGCAGTGTGCAATAAAATGAATACAGACAAAATAACTGCACTATAATCATCATCATTGCTAAGAGATTAAAACTGAAATAGTATAGTTTAGTCATATGATAGTGTTTAAGCAGCACTACAATGGCAATCATATTGCAATATATAAAGTATCAAACAACATGTTGTACATCTTTATTTTGAAGTCATGTGTCAAATATTTTCAATTAAAAATAAATTTTGCAAATTCATGTAGACCCACAGAATTTTACTTATTTATATTTTTAATATGTTTTTTAATTAAGGTAACATTGCATTACAACATTATATGTATTCACAAAAACATGAGATGCAATAAATCTTGGCAAGGATGTGGAGGGAAGGCATGAACTGATGCTGGGTTAAGAAATTTCTGCTTATTTTTTAAATAAAAATAATATGTTAGGATGCAATATAACATATACTGTTTTCTATGTTGATTTTTTAAAAATTTATTCCTAATAAGCTTCTACCCCTACCTTGCATAGATACCTGCTTCATTTATTATTCTGGCATTTAGTTTTAATCATCCAATTTTTAATTACACAAATAAACTACAACTTAAGTAACTCCCACAAAATATTTATTTTGATATTTTCGGTGTATACATAGTCTGCTAGAATAAATTAATTAACATACATTTTGCTCTTTATAAATGTTCTCAGGGTAAACAAAGACCTGAGACACTACTTTCTTCCTTGAAGAGAAATTTTTTGTACTACCTTCAAATCGACCTCTAAAAATTGTTTCCTTAACTTTTGCTAACACTGCCTTCACTGTTTATTCAAGGTTATGAATCTTTTCCAATGAAAATGGTAAAAACAGATATATTTGTGTGTCAAATGCTTTTTTCTTTTTCAGGTAAACTTAGAAGAGTTGGCAAGCTCTAGTGGAGTTGTGGTTAGGTCACTTGCTTCTGAAGGAGTGCAGACCACACACCCATGGGTCTAGGGGCCATGTGGGGAGGTGGTGTGGGACAACCAGTGTGAACAACTGAGTTAAAAAAAGAAAAAGAAAAAGAAAAAGAATGTTTCTTCCTCTGTCTTCCTGCATGCCTGTCTACTTGCCTTCCTTCTGCACTTTAAAAACAAACAAAAAAATCAGTAACATTGCTCTAGAATATTAACAAGCATTAAAACAAAACAAAACAAACATTTCCTTGAATAGAGGCTAGAATAAATAGTATATATTCAATCTTTAAAGAAGGATAATATGAAAACATTGGCAATTTAAAATTATTTAAAATTAAATAAAATAACTGAAAAAATAGGATGTGGTATTAGTGTAAGACATATAGCTTTAAAAGTGTTGCATTACTATACTTTTTTGTACAGGCAGATCTGAAATGCCTGAAAGCTGTTATGGATTGTAAATACAAATCACAGACTCTGGCCAGGAGTACAAGTAGTAAAATCTATAACAGTTGATCCATTGATTCTATCCACTCAGGTGGAAAACAATTCTTTCAAAGTGAGCATGTTTCTGAATTTATATAGGAAACCAAAGCATGCAATGAGCAATGGAATCATTTTGCTGCAAAGATTTTTTGGGTGTTGGCATAATTTGGCAAGGAATTTGTAAGTATGGCTTAAAAAATGATTCTTTAGTAAATTCATTCAGTCTTTTGACCTTTTTCTCAAAACGTTGTTTTTTTATAATTTATAAGCAAATTTATAACACACATTATCTTCAAAGTTAAAAAAGATTCTCAAGCAAAGATACTATAGACTGATCTATAAATAAACAAAGTAGTAATCAAAGTATACTTGATATTAAATGTTTGAAATACCTTCGGGAATTATAAAGTGGCATAAAACTAAGTCAAATGTAATATCTATCAAAATGCCAAGTAGGGCTCCTATGGTAGGTAACAAGTAACTGATCATAACTATGTCAACCAACTAAACAAACAAATAAAACCCCCTAAATTCCTAATTTAGGAGCAAAATGGCAGCCTTGGAAATATTTTTGTATCATTAGTTTATTTAATACTCTTATTTTTTATACAATTTTTATATATTCAAACTATTTTACCAATAAGGAAAGATATACATTTAAAAACAAATATTTGTGGTACATGTTTTACTTTATATTAATGTATTATGCCTTGAAACATATTTTGTATTATATTTGTAAATTTGAAAAAGAAAACCATCCCTTAAAATTACCTTAATCTAGTTTTTTGAATCTTTTATAAACTTATTTTATATATATAGTATATCCTAAGCATGTTTTTATGAAATCAGACAGCTCATCTTTATTTTTTATGAACTATAATGATTAAAATTTTTGTTGTTTAATGTGTTCATTAAATTTAGGACTTTCATGTTTCCTTACTTCATTTATATTAATTTTTTTCATCTTTTTTGTTAAGCAAACATCTCTAAACATATGATGAAGCTCCCAATTTGCTTCTACTAATAATGTTTCATTCACCTCAAATTAAGCTTTAATGTTCCACTGTCCAAAGGAGGAAACGTCCTTAGTAGAGTGGAGAATTATTTATTATACTGTGTACCATGTGCTAAAAACTGTGTCCATTAAGTGTGTCACATATGTCAAATTGCATGTAGCTATTCTAATGGGTGCTTGGAAAATGCTAACTCAATTATTCTTTCACTTAAAAACATATTCCCTGAAAATTTTAGTTAGGAGCACCTGGTGAACCCAAGGATTGAGTCGTTTTCTTCCTAACAAATTAGTTTTACAAAATTAAATCTAAGGAGGCACTGAATCTAAGATATTCATCAGGATTTATATCTTAATCAATCAGTGTCATAAGACAAGCAAATTGCTATCTCATACTATTTCTATAGAGCAATAGGCAAAAGTCTATTCCCAAAAAGAAAATATATATCATCCATATCACTCATAATGACATTTCTTAGATCACCAGGCTACGAAAAGTAACGCCCTACCCCTGCTAAAGAAAATATTATGGTTATGAAAGGAGCATTTAATTTTTTCTTATAGTCAAATGTGAAATGTTAGGAGTAGAAATCCATTTCTTCTTGATATATGAAATATTCAAGAGAATGTATCTGACAGGGATGGAAGCAAATGAAATTATTATCTTCTTATTACTTTAAATTATTTTAAGAATGTACAAATAATTCTTTATTTATTCAGGGTAAAAATAACCCATTCATTAATTTTGTTCTTGACAGTTCTTTTGTAAGAATCTTCTATAAAAAAAAAAATTCCGCAATGTCAATAGAGTGCTGAATCCTTTCACAATAAAAATAACATTGCAATGATATATTTTAAAAAGTATATTTTATAGATTAAAATTGCTTTCTTTACAAATCATTCCATACTTCTCACACGCATCTTTCTCTTTTTTTTTCATTGAAAAACTGAAAGATCTGAATTTTAAAAGAAGTTAGATTAAAAAGATATTTCAGCTTCAAAATATTAAAGCATTTTGTTTTAATTCCTAATTGCATTCTTCTATTTGATATTCAAATCTAATACCATCATAAGATCAAATAAAACAGAGATTGTCTAACTATATTAATATCAGTATAATTATTGAAAGGATACAGTTTTAGAGGTCATTCGACTGTTGTTCAGGATCATTTCTTATTGATTGACCAGGAAATGGAAGTTTGTGGCTTTCTTAAAATTATTTAAAGTCACTCAACTTATTAGATATTTATAATGTTTCCAATTAATGATGGTGGCTAAACCTTCATAAGCATAGAAATAGAAGGTTATTTCTTTGCCAAATAAAGCTGCTGTCGTTCTTGAAAATATTGAAATAGCATAAAGTAAAAAACACAGCAACGAATTTGGAAAACCTACAATCAAATATAGTCATCCATAAGTAATTTTAGTAAATATTAATAATAATAATTTAACATGATAATTTAAAAATTTGCTTATTTGGACCAAGATTTCTATAATCCATCTATTTCTAATTTGGTTAATTTTGTGCATTTAAAAATGCTGTATAAAATCAAGATGCTATTCTTATCAATATTAAAGCCTTTACTCAAGGAGTTTGGATTCTTATAATTACAAGTTTGTTAATACACATACATTTTTTAGTCTTCTTTGGAAATTATAAAAATAATTTTAAACAAGTGATGCCCAATAAAGCTTTACATGTAGTTGGACTTTTATCAAATAAAATTTTATGAATAATGCAAAATGCAAAATAATACAAATATCAGCGGAGAAAATGGACCTGTAATTTATGTAAGTGGGGAAACCTTAACCAACCTTCTCTGGTGAGTTCTAATAAATTTCAGTTGAACCCACAGGATTCACTGAAATAAAGGTTTAAAGAGAAATTTAAATGAAATTGCAAATGCAAACAAATGCAAAAACAGTTTGCCTAATTGAAAAACATTTAACAATATTTATTAAAGTATTACTAAATTATTTCTGGACAAATAAGTTCAGTAAAATTTAATAAATCTCATATATACTGCTTGTTTATTTCTATATTATAATCCAATGCATTCAGAAATTGCTTTTTATAAAATTAATGGAAAAATTTATGTCTTAAATATCTGGAGATAAATTTTCTAACTTTTTTTTGCATTATTTTAAAATCTTGCAATACTTTCCTTACCCAGGTAATTGTATTATTAACTCTTTCTGAAATTATCAGGAAGAGAATGTAATTGTAAAAATGTAACATTTCTTGCCACAAAAAGAATTTTTGCTTTATGACAGTTTGTATTTAATGTGATGAAAGCTAATTAAGTATTCATTAAATTTTAGTTTTAAGGGAGACATTGATAATACAATTATTCTATCTCCTTTCTTGAATACTTTAAGATACTTTATTATTCCATTTCATTCTGAGAACTCTACAAAAACCACTAGTGTAATTTCTTTCTGTGATAATTCATTTTAGGTCTTTAAAGCAAAATGGTAGTTCTCTTTCTTCAGTGGTCTGCTGCTTAATATATTTTTTAAATATGAATGGTAGCTTAATATAATAGTTTATACATAAAGTGTAAATTTTTGTCCCTCAATATTCACCATTTATTTTATTTGTTCTCAAAATATGCATTCAGGATATTATTTCTTATCATGCATATATTATCCTTGCATTTTGATTTTAGTAATATCTCTCAAGTAATTCTTCCACTATTACATGGATAATTTTATGATTTGTCTAATATCAGACTCTTGCAAAATTCTGTAATGACTTCCAATTATAAAAGGAATGGGCATATATCTTGGTTAAGTAGTGGTTGAGTTAGTTGTCTCTGAGGGAGCACAGTTCACATGCCCTCGGCTCCCCGTCCTTCGTAGAGGGGGAAGAATTCAGTGGAAACAATTTAATAAAAAAAATTTATAAAAAAAGTAACTGAGTTCAAATAATTTCCATAAGTTTTAAAGCCTTTCTAGAGAGTTATTTGTTAAAAAGTAGAATCCCAGGAAAATGTATTAGGTCAAAGAACATATGTATGAGAATAAATACAAGCCTTAATTGTCATAGAACTCTGAGCAACATATAAATAACTATATATAATCTATATTTAAAAATTATTGAAGGGAAATTGCATTATAAAAGGTTAAGGTATACATAGTCATGAATCAAAATTTTATATAATACATTAAGTTCACTCCCACCTGTCCAATTCTTCCTTCACCATATAATTGATCCCTTCTATTCAACTTACTCCACACTTCCTTTCCTGTTTCCACTAATTCAGTCTTACAGACTAAAAATTATGAGTGGTTTAAGTTCCATTACTGAACTTGATAATACATGATGTCAGTGTATTATTTTAAAGTTGAGATCTAGAGATGCAGTCTTTATGTAAAAACAAATTAAACAAACCATTCTGTTCATTTTGAAATGAAACTATTTTTGACATCTATACATTATTTAAAGTGGAATAACTAATATAAATCATATATAAAAACAATAAATCAAATAGTGGGAGGATTTGAGAGCAGCTTGGGTCTAGTTGAAACTTTTATGAGGCAATTCACTCATTGGCAATTTGAGCTCTATAAACTTACTGACTTGCATTGTTAATTCTAAAAGTTATTATTCTTAAATTAATTCAGAGCAAGAAAAATATGTTACTGCTCATATAAGTTTAGCTACCCTTCACTCTATTTTGTCAGCTCTACTTTGAATATAACATAAAATTATGTCAAGGGCTTTAATTTGTGTTGCTTTATTAAAAATTCTAGAGCTTTGAAATAGTTATGTGTCCTATTAAATTGTCCTTACAGACTGCATTTGCATTTATCATTAAATCCGAAGGTCAGTAACATTTTATTAATATTAACAATTATTCATATTTGAAATAGAAATACTATGTTTTAAATATTACTCTATAAATACAAGTACACTTCTAAAGATTTAGGTTTGCATTCATTGATAGGTTAACGTTAAGATTTTTTTAAATTTACACTTGAGAGATGCTAATCTTTTTACCTTTTCATTCCATGTAACAGTTATCATGTAGAATTATCACATAATAGTAGTTACATTCCCTCAAAGTGACAACTGCAAACTTGGTTAAAAGAACACCAAAAATTAGTGTTAATTCTCTTTTAAAACTCATTATTATTTATGTGTATTAGTTTTTTAAGAAAAGACTAAGTGATATAAGCACAGGCAGACCCCATTCTTATTCTAGTATTATTCATGAATTTGTCAAAAACCTTTCTATGTCCTTCAAATTCAAGAATTTAATTTATTCAAATAGTTATGATATTCTTGTCCACTGTTAAGAAAGCACTGTTAATTCCTCTATCCAATAAGCACAAATATCTGCTAAGTGCAACACTTTGTAGGGGTCGGAGCCACCAGGAAGATAGATACAGTTCGTTTTCACATGGAAATGATAATTTAGCCAAAAATTCTGAAACTGAATTTATGATTAGGTGTTATGGAGTCATGAAAGACACTTGGAAAGTGTTCAACTGAGTCATTTAGCTACATTGGGCAAGAAGGTGTTTCCAAAAAAGCATGAAAATATCTGATCATAAAGTGAAGAATAATTTAAGTGAGATAGCTGATGTGTATGGAGTAGGGGCAGTGGGGATTGACTGAGAAGATGAATTAGAAAGAAAATGTTCTTTAGATGGAAAATAAATGGTGAATTTAAGATGAGGGTCAAAGGTACAGGAAAATTGAGGAATTGAAAGACATCTGGAGCATTAAAAAATACAAGAAGGAACCAGTGAGGTAAATACAGAAGAGAAAGTCATGGAGTTGAGACAACATATAGAGATAGTATTTCATCCAAAGAACAAGAATTTGCTATAAAGATGTTTGAATCTTAATGTTCAATCACGCTGCATTCCCAAAGATGGGTCTGGGGTGTTGAACAAGAGAGGATCTTGTGAACAGATTAGGAGTGATGATGCAGACTTTATTTCAAGGCCTGGTATTTTTAGAGAAGGAAAGATGTGGAGGATTTGAGAAATTTTGATACTAGAATGGTCCAAATTTGAATGGGGCAAGAAGTCCAAGATAAGTCCCAAGTGCCTGCTCGAGTAATTTAGGAGATGATGCTGACCTTTAATTAGGTAGCAAAGGAGAAATAAGTGTGATGTGCAAAAGGTCATTTGCCTAATAGGTTGCAATGGGAACCCTAATATGTATATGTATATGCATAAATACACACACATACACACAAATATACATATATATGCATCAAATACAGAGATATATGACTAGAAGAAACCAAAAAATGATTTTAAAGTCAGAAAAAAAATTACAGGATTTTCCCCTCATACGAGGAATGTAAAGAAACATAAGAAAACAGAAAGCACTTTGCAACAAAATTACAAAAATTACAAAATTACAAAATTTACAGGAGGCAAGACTGCTGCTTGTGGTGAGCATGAAGGGGAGGGAACAAGGAAAGAAATAAGTTAACAAGGTGCTGATACAGGGCATTAGAATGAAGGTGCTGGGTGTGATGTGAAAAGCACAGAGATCGAGGTGCAAATTCATTATTCCAAAAAGCATACAGCAACATAAACAAATAAATAATAAAAGAATAAATACAATGTTGGTTTTGGAATCAAAGCAAGCTTGGCATTAAACAAAGTTACCCTCTTTAATTTTTGGAAAACTTTAAGAATAATTGGTGTTTATCGAAAGTTTTATAGAATTCACCAGTGAAACCACCCAGTCCAGACTTTTATTTTGGGGGAGATTTTTGATTACTATTTCAATTTCTTTGCTCATGATCAATCTTTTTAACTTTTCTATTTCTTCCTGATTTAATCTTGAACATTACATGTTTCTAATAGTTTGTCTATTGCTTCTAGGTTATTCAATTTATTGCAATATGGGTGTTCATAATACTCTTATGAGCCTTTGTAGTTCTGTAGTATTTGGTGTAGATTTTCCTTTTTCATTTCTAATTCTGTTCATTTGTGTCTGACCTTTCCTCTTCTTTGTGTGTCTGACTAGTGGTTTGTCTATTTTGTTTATCTTTTCATAGAATCAGCTCTTCGTTTCATAGATTATTTGAATAATACCTTTTATTTCTATTTTGTTGATTTCTGTTCTAAATTTTACCTATTTTTCCTTCCACCAACTTTTATTTTCTTTGTTCTTTTTCTAATTTACATAAATAAGCTATAGTTTTGTTATTTTTTAATTCGAGATTATCCTTTTTTCCAGAGGTAGGGCTGTATTGCTATAAATTTCCCTCTTGGTGCAGCTCTCTTGCTATATCTCATAGTTTCTGATAAGTTGTCTTTATCTCAATTTGACTACAGGTACTTTTTAAAAATTTTAACTTTTATTGTTTCATTGACCTAATAGTTATTTAGTAACATGTTGATTATTCTCCTTTGCCATTTTCTCTTCTTTATTATTTTGGTTAATTTCTACTTTTATACCATTGTGAACCAACAAGATGCTAGATGTGATTTCAATCTTTGCAAATTTATGTAAACATATGTTGGAACACTTGTTTTGTGTCTCGGTATATGCTCTATTTTTGAGAATGTTTCATGAACACTTGTAAATAATGTGTAGTCTATTGCTTTGTGGTAAAATGCTATAGATATCTATAAGTTCATCTCATTTGTCATTAAAGCCATTATTTTCTTATTGATTTTCTGTCTGAATGATCTATCCATTGCTGTGAGTGGGGTATTAAAGTCTCCTACTGCTATTGTGTTGCTATCAATGTTTCCCCATAGATCTGCTAACATTTGTTTGATATATTTGAGTGCTCTTACATCGTGTGCTCATGTAACAAATGTTATGTCTTTCCATTGTAGTCATCCCTTTATAATTATTTAATTATATCCACTGCCTTTTGTTATCTTTTTAAGTGGGGGTCTATTTTATCTGTATTAATATAGTAGTTCCTGCTTTTTTTAGATTCTTCTTTGACTTAGAGTACCATTTTAAATCTGTTCACTTTAGGTCTATAATTAGCTCTGTTTCTTAAGTGAGACTCTTGTAAACAGAATATAGCTGGGTTTTGATTTTTAATCCATCTTGTCACTATGTGCTGTTTGATCGATCATTTCAGTACATTTATATTCAGGGTGATTATTAAAATCTGAGGGTTTGCTAATGTCATTTGACTTAATATTTTCTGATTTTCTTTCACTATAAAGCCTTGTTTAGTTTTCTGTGAATGTCTTTTTGACTTGGATGAAGAACAGCTTTCACCATTTCTCTTAAAGGATGTTCAATGGTATCACAAATATAAAAAAGGATTTCTAAGCAGACACTTAAAAATATACATATATATATAGTGAAGGTTAAACAACCTTTTTTGATTGCTTCTCTATTATCTGATTTTGGAGAAATCTAGAAAATGTATCAATTTGAGAATGCTGATGACTTTATAAATTGGATCCATAAGGATAAGGCTCCATATTTTCATGATATTCAATGGTTTTTTGTAATAATTCTTTTAAAGTTTGTCTTCTAGCTCTTCTTAATATAGTTGTTTTTTTTTTTTTTTTAACTTTTCCTTACTCAAAATGACCCCAAGGGAATTCAGTTCACAGAATAATATTTGTGAAGAATTTGGCCTTTGTATTAAATGACCATTCTACTATTACACATATTCTCTAGAGTCAGCCAAATCCTTTGTTCTACCTGAGTATGACATAGCCTCTCAGCGACAGGTAGTAGTCTCCTGAGAAGTGATTGCTGAAGTGAGGCTTGGTTACTCATATAAGAAAGATGTTGGAATGCATGACATTCCTGAGAGCACGTGGATTATCACTGCTCCAAAATACTTGGATATCAAAACTAAATTAGATGAAAAATGAAATAATGATAAATTTCATATGCAATATCAGCTTGAAATAGTGCATTGAAATGATATTGCTTAGTTAGTCCTTTAAATGACAATACGGTTTATACACACATAGTCACATAAATATATACGCCCAATTTGACTAAATATACATCATTTCTCTAGGTTGGTACCCCCTTGTAACTCAGATGTCAAGGTGGTGCCTGGAGAGCAGCCCACATATAGCCCAAGGACCCAGGTTAGTGGCCAGGCACCAAGGAAAAACAACAATAAACAACTGATTAAATAAAAATGCTTCTTCCTTCCTCTTCTCTTTTCCTTTCTTCCTAAATGCTTGCCTGTCTGCCTTCTATCCTCTTAAAAAGAAAAAAATCTCCAAGGATAAACTCTCCCCATAGCTTTATCTCTTTAAGAGACTGGTAAACTGTCTCCCAAAGGGACTTTTTCATTTTGTATGATCACCAACAATGAACGAATGTTCCTCTTTCTCCACATCCCTATCAGGATTCAGTGTCAAAAGTATTGGACTTTGCACATTCTATAGATGAGTTGTGGTATCACAATGTTGTTATAGTTTATAATTCCCTAATGACATATAGAATATGTTCTCATATAATTATTTTTCATTTGAATCTTCTTTAATGAAGTATTTGTTAAGTGTTTTTCCACATTTTTAATTGAATTTGTAGTCATTGTTTTCCGTGGTAGTAGAGATGACACTGCTTTCAATATTTCTTTGTTTATTTCTGATGTGAAAACATACTGTGAGAATGACCTGAGAATAATTACTGGAATAAATTTTGATTATTCAGATAAGAAAGAAGGTGGACTATGGTATTTCTGAGAGCACAGTGGATGCCATTGCTCCAAAATTCATGGGTGTCAAAAAGATATTTGTTGAAAAACAAAATAAAAATTATAAATTTTACTTGGATTATTAGATTACATTGAAATATAGTCAATCTGTGAAATGGAAATATAGTTTACACACACCTAAATATTTTCCTGCCTTCTAGGAGTCTATATAATTTCATTTCACTTTTTGATCTATTATGGCTGTTAGCTGATTTTCTAAGAGTTTCAAAGCACTTTTAAGATATCTTTTTTTACTTGTATCCCCACTTCTTCCTACACTACTTGTTGAAAAGACTGTTCTTCCTCTATTCAATTTTATTTCTATAAGGACAAGATTTCACCTCTGTTATTTGTCCAACTTATCATTCACAGAATATTTTAAATGATAAGATTTACTTCCCTATCTATATTATAGTTGTCACTTTTTGATGACCTTTACTTTTTTTCTTTCATTGATCATTGCATGTACTGCATAGTACCATAAATTATCTTTCCAGTCACTAGACATTTAGTTTCTCTAGGACGTAGAATATATCACTACTTAATACATAGCTGATAATCAGTATGTATTTGTCACTTTTGATAGGATGAATAGATATCTGCCAGATGGGACATCTCCTGTTCTAGTCATTAACATCATTTTCTCTCAATTGTGGCTCATTATATGCATCAATGAGGCCAACCTCTTCATAATATAAAGGTGCTTACCTTGGGAATAATTAATTTTATCTCATCATTTTACATATTTAGAACTACACATGGAATAGCATCTATTACACTTTATTACATTACAGATAACTAAGTTTCAAAATTGTTTTATAGAGGAGAGTTCTCAGAAAGGACATAGATACGCATATGTGCTTTGAAAATTTCTTAATGAAATGGGAAGGAATTCATTATAAGAATTTCCAACATTAGCAATTGGTGAAAGATCCTGGATAAAAGTATATACAAATGCTCCAGATATTTTGTTAATATCAACTATCAATTTCAACTATCAGAATTTCAGCTTTTAATTGCAAAGCAAACTTCATGCATACACATAGTTTTACATCTTATGGAAATGTTTATGGTTCTTTTTTATGTAAGGTGCAAAAATAATCTGCCATCTCTGTGCATGGCTCTGTTTCTAAATGCTTTGCACTTGTTTGTGACAGACTCTTAAAAATAAAAGTGCTCACTACAAAACTGCTGGTACCTAAAAAAAGAAAAAAATAGGGTGTATAAGTCATTCTTCTGATTTGGGAGAAGAGACAGAAATGAGTTGATACTAAATAGTTCATATGCTGTAGCATTAAAGGAGACTGGGACTTGAATCTAAGCAGACAAATATAGTGTATATCACTGCTTTTCCAGAAAAACAGAAAATTATCTGCATCTACTGCTTACCATATGCCACCACATTCCCCTTGGTTTTTCAACAGTAAGTTAACTCTAATGAGAAAAGCACAAAGTGGTGAGTGATAAAGGCAAGCTAAAGCATTTGGCAGCATTTAAACAACATATTACAGGCTGCACATGCATCTCCTTTTGTAAAGAGCAAAGAGATCATAAAGGAAAATAATCTGGTTTTAATAACTGTATGATATTGCATACAGTTATTCTGCAAAAAGCTAAGATATTGATATAGCCCAAACAGTAACTGCGTCTTAAGGAACTTATTCCCTTTTTTTTTGCTTTTGCTCTAGCTACAGAATCTTAATTCTATAACTTTATGTGCAGTTTGGCACATCAAAGTCTCCTGATTAGCCCTTATAGATGCTATTCTGGTCATTTTATTTAACTTTTCTCTATGGATATATCAAAATTTACCCTAAAATGTAGGCAATATGAGGTTTAAAACATTTAGATTGCATATTTTAATGCAAGCATTATTTCAAGAGGATTTTATAATTATTATTGTATATATTCAATACTTCATAAATACATTTGCCTGGCTACTACACATCTGCACTCAGACTAAAGCAGATCCCACATAGTCCTTCATCATTTATTGCATATACTACAAATTCAGCATGAATACTGACAACATAAATGTATCTTTTAATTAAAAAAACAAACAAACATGGAGATATTGAATAGCTTTCAAATGAAACCCCAGCATTTTTAGTTAGTTATTATTATTCCCAATATTCCAATATAAACATTTTATAATTGCTTAGTCTTTATTAATTTCCTTCTAGCAGACAAATTAAAATAAACTATAATGAGATTTTAGGTCGTGTTATCAGAGAGTTGTAATCTTTGGAAGATATTATTTCACTTCATATTTTTATAGATTAAACCATTTCTATATTGATGTTTTAGTGGTATTACTGTGCATAACATTTTGTTTTGTTTGTAATATGTCATATAATTTACTCTAAATCTTGTTTAAAAAATATTGTTATCACAAATAAATAGCAAATGGCCTTGCCCTTGAGTTGGGACTTATGCTTCACTGTTTATTCTTTATTCTTTCTTTTTCCTATATTATTTGATTACCTTTACTTAGCATATGACAATGAGCAAGTCTTCCCATGAAGCACTTGCCTGGTTCTTGTCTCTCTTGTAAGAAATCCATGTTTCTCTCCTGCTGATAGCCAACCTCTTGTCATACTAATTTATTTACATTGTAAACATTAACTCCATATATTGATAGTAGGAGGGTAAATTCAAATGCAATAAATTTGGAATCTTGATTGACTATTATTGCTAAATATGTATACACGTTAGCCCAGTAAATTTACTCATAGGTGTATTACTTCTGTTCAATCTTCTTTTATGCTTTTTCCTAGCTTTCTTTCTTCTTTTCTTTTTATTTTGAAATGAAGGTACAGGAAGAAATGAATAAAATAGGCAGGCAGGCAAGAAGGAAGAGGAGGAAAAAGCGCTTCATTCATTTGTACTTAGTTATACATCTTGGTTGTTCTTCCCGGTCGGTATAGAAACCCAGGAACTTCAAATCTATCTGAACTGCATCCAATCTCCACTGTACCAGGGTGCACAGGTAATTTTATTTTATAAATGAGACTAGTTATTAGGATTTGAGCACGGTGTTTGCATTAATACCACAGCAATTCCACTTCCATGTATACAACTAAAGAATATAAAAACATCATCTCAATTCACAATAGTCAAGATTAATGAACAACTTAAATGCCCATCAACAGATGACTGGATAAAGAAGATATGATATTGATACTCAGTGTAATTCTACTCAGCTTTTAGAAAAGTAAAGGTGTACCTTTTTCAACTACCTGGAGAAACTGGAAGAGATTGTTTGAAGTGAAGTAAATCATAAAGAAAAAGAAAAATGCTGGATGATTTAACTCATGAGGAATATAAATAAACAACAATTATACTCAACAAATACAACTAAGCTCTCAAGAATCTGGTTGCTAGACTGTGTTTACCAGAAGTGGGTAGTGGGGTGGGGGAAGGAAATTGGTGTTAGAAGAGTAAAAATAATAATGGTGATTGGCATTGAGACTCTGGTGGTATTTGTGATATGATATGCAAAATGAATGAGATATGATTTTCATCCTGACACTTACATAGCTTTTTAAACTCATGCAACAGTAACAATTATCTTTAAAATATTCAAGTCATAGTAGTAGCACAGCACATTACCTGAAATACAATGAGAACTGGAAAAATGTCTTTTTCTCTCTCTCTTTTAAACTCTGGACCATAATATTGTTTAAATAAACAGAAAAAAAAAACACACAAAATTTGATTAAATTCATGGTCTTGCTTGGTTTTAAAAAGGAAATGTGCAGCCAGGAATGAAGAAAGAGGAGGCAGAAGCACTTTATTTAGTTGCTCATTTTGGTTGTTCTCCCCAGACCTCGATCTTGAATCCAGGACCTTGGGATATATGCTGATGTCTTTTACCACTGATTCTTAATGAAATTGTACAGATGGATGTCCCATCAGCTTCCATTTCCCAACAATCTAAACATATCACACTAATTTCTTTCTAAAATCCAGAGTTGATGTGTGATTGGTTCAATTCAGTCAGAATAACTGTATTATCCCCACTGTAGTGTAATTATTTTAGATGATATAATTTTATTAAAGACTAATCTTGGGTTTTCAAAAATCAGTTCTGCTTTCAAAGTTGTAACAAAGCAAGTTAAAACTAAAGCACTAATAACTAGAGGGAAACCTACTTGAGAAAAAAAAAATGGAAAAATGAGCAAGAAATAATTATGATGATTGTATGGAAACAAAGAAAGAATTTTGATAAAATCCAGCTGATAATTCCTTTGAGATTTTCATGCTATGAGTTTTATATATATATACATTTTTTTTTTTAATTTTTACTGTATATCTATGAGTTCAGGACTCTTTATATGATTTTGGATGAATAAATGAGAGACTGATTTTATTTCCAGACTGGTTCTTTATTTTAGGGTAGAAGATCTCTCTTTATTCTGCATAATGGTGGATACCTAAGAACCTTTAAAAATTTTACAAAAGTAAAGGACACAAAAATTCAAGGATAAGAACTTCAGAGAATCTGACAGAAAAAGTCTGTGTCTTATATTTAACTGAAATTTAATCTATTGATTTTTTATGTTTAATTAACAAATTCCCTTTATATAATTAGTGGGTTTGATGTTTTTTAAGCAATTATACTCCCTTGTCTGTGAAGACTGACTCATTCTATTATCTATAAAAATGTCTCCTAATGTGTAGGAATATATCAATCCTCCAAATTACTGTTACTTTTATAATTCTCATTTTTGTGGGGGAAAATTTATACTTTGAGTAGTAATAGGAGTTTTCCCAAAGTCAGACAGTTAATAGATGATAACCATTGGTTGCAGAAGTTGAACCAAGACTTTAGTTTTATGATTTCATTTAAGTCCAATATTCTATAAAAAAAATAGAAGCTTATGAAAAAAATTCCACAGGTTTTTCCCATCCTTATTCATTATGATGCTGAAGTGGCCACTGTCATTTTGGACTCTGTAATTTACTGTTTATTGATTTTTCTATTTATTGACCAATTTTATTCAGGATTATTAATTGTTAGTCTTTATTTTATAGACTAGTGCTTAAACACAAGAAAAGGAGGAGAGCTGGGCTAATCAGACAAAAAGGTCTATCATATGGTAAAAGATAGAATTAAACTGCTGTTGGTAAAATTAATGTTTTACATACAGATGTTGATTTACAGTGATGTACACCTTAAATCTATATAAACTTATGGTACTATGTTACTTTAATAAAGTTAACTGAAAATGAGTTAGAATACATCTTCCTCATTACAGCAGTTATTTTACATTTTATTCATCCATTTATATAAATTTCTCTACTAAAGAAAATACTCAGTTGAAATGGTAGTTAACATATCATTAAGTTTTCAGTTTAATTTGGCAAAAATGTGTATCTTACCAAAATAATCTTAAGCTCTAGAATTGGAGCTTGATTGGAACTTCGTGACTTAGCCAAGGACACTGCCAGAGAGATGAGGTGACTAGGCACTGAGACCCCTGGCCAGGACCCAAAGTACACTCTTTTTGCTTTGCTGCCAAAGGAATATTGACAGGATTGACAGGAACAAGCACATGGACACAGACAGAAGGCAGTGGTGGTTGCTGCATCAGTAAAGCTCTTGTCTTCTTATTAGTTAGTCAGTTGTTAGACTATTTTCTTTAAATTCTCATCCCAATGATCTATCTTACTTTGTGGGATTGGACATGGGAATCTGCAAACTACAGTTCTTTTTTTGCCAGCTGGCTTCTTGTTATGCTACGCCAATGGAGGATGATAGAGAAATAGTGGAGATCAGGAAGAGAGACCATGATTTGCTCAATCCCTTATTCTCCTTTTAGTGACTTCCAGAAACACCCTTTGCTGACAATAACAGCTATAACTTATTTTCATCTCTAACTTACTTTGATCTTTTCAACATCAGTCTCATCACACCCTTTTGGAAATCTGGGCACACCCACTGGCTCAGAATCACTCCACAGAATCGCTCTCCACAGTGCTGACATCCAGACACCTGATAGACATAGATATTTTTTATTTACATAAATGTTATTCCTTAACATTGTATATCATGCCTTGATCTCATAACCTGATTGGATATATATCTGCATGTATGTCATTTTTTAAATATGCATTGTAACTTTTGAACTCATAATATTTGGATTAAAGTTAAAAGTCAGTGTTTTTGATTTGTAACTACACTATACTCAGAATTTGTCATGAAAAAAAGTTGAATCATGTTTTTTCAAAACCTTGTATGACATAAGACAGATAGAATGAAGAAACAATAAATGACACCAAATAAAGTTCCTTAAACATCATATTCCAAAGCACAAAAATCATATTTTTTAAAGCTGGCACAGGTAATTCAGACAGTGGTTAGAATGAAATTCAGACTCTCTGAACACCATACATTTGCTAAAAGTTTAGCCTCTATGCAAGCTATTTAAGCTAATACTAAGTGCAATGCAATTACATGCATGGTATTAGGTATAATAATGGTAGTTTTATTAAGTTTTCACAATATAATAAGAATTAATGCAATAGTTTTGTAATTCATAGACTTTTTTCAATCTAAGGAATAATACAATACAATGACTATAATTAAGCTTTATGAAGTTAAAATCATGTAGTTAATAGAACTTATATGCATCATGATAAACAAATGAAGTAAGCAAATTCTAAAGTATCAAACTCCTAAGAATTAGATGAAAGAAACAAGTCCATTGAATTAATATGCAGATAGTTTCTTCTTGAAATGTCCAAGTGTAACAAATTTGTTTATGCTTCATATAGCAGACTTAAATATATAAAAGAAAACTGATTTTTTTCCCCAATGTAGTTATATGTGCTTTTTGATATTATTGAGAGGTTGACTTATCCTCTAAGTTCTTATCCTAATTCACAAAAGAGAGGGGAAAAAATGTGAGCAAGTGATTTAAACAGCGAAAGAGTGTCTTAAGGTAAAAATAAAATTTTATATCAGGATTAAGGGGATGTTTGGCTCAGAGGAGTGAAATACCAATCATTTTCCAGTATTTTGGATACTAAATTAAGAGCCAAATAAATTTCTGATCAGGTGATGTGTTAGTTGCTCAGTGGTTTTACCCTCATTGGGTTTCTATCTTCAGAAGACACATGACCATGGTAGATATAAATATGGATTCATATATATGGGCAGTGAACAAACTACAGAGTTTATTGAACATAATAATTCAGCAACACAGTTTTGTCAACTATTATGCACAACAAAGACACCAGCAATTTTGTTTGGGCCATCAAGAATTGAGACTATAAGAAAAAAAGAAAGCAAGAAAACAGAAATTCCCAATCTCAAAAAAAAGGTTCTAACATCAAAGACTTCAAGTAGAACTAGGCAGCAATTTCCTGATTAATGGGCTGTGTAATGAAAGAGATACTTGAGCATGACCTTTTTCAATCTATACAACATGAGATGTAGTCATTTAGGTGCCCACACAAGTGTTTTCAGGGCAAAGTATCTTCAGAAGCAAAAGCATCCTCTATGAGAAAACTAAACTATTTCTGCACTTTATAGGAGCCAATGTAGTAGTTTATAGTAAAAATTGACATTGATTTTCATTGATGCGGACCTTAAACCTAAATGTTGTTATGCAATGTTACTTCAATACATTTTTTTAAAAACGAGTACTAAAATTATGTTATGTAATCTGAAATTTAAAACGTAGCACACTTTATTTGCATAAAGCATCAGTTATAAAGAAAGACAACAAATATATACTGAATTGAATCCTTTATTTGAAGGTTAATTTGCATTTCACATTATATATAATAAAGGTGTGTTGACAAACTACTGGAGCATTACCAAAATACTTCTAATATTTCAACAATAATAAGAATTTTAACAATGTTTTTTGTTGTCATGCCCTTGTGACTTAGCAGATAATTCTGCCAAGCACAGTCTGGTGTTGGAAGCAACAAAAATATGGACAACTGAATAAAATAAATTGAAAACTGCTTCTAAAACTAATATTTTTTGCTAACAAAACCAATAAAATTACTTTAGCATATGAATACCATTTTTTTTTCAAATTCCTTTCTCATCCATTATCTGTCATGTCTCTAATGCCACTGTCTGCCCACAGCTCCCCAGTGCTTTCTCTAGGGCACAAACAATAAGGACAGCATTAAGGAATAAATAACATTAGGGCTAATACTTACCACAGAGTTTCTGTTTTCTTAATGCCTTTATATGAGAACAAGTAGCCAAGGCTTTGTCATATATTGTTCAAAATCTTAAACATTTTATAAGCAAATAAAATTTCTAAGGATGAGAGGAGAGAATGTAACTTTGAATCTATAGAATACATAAAGTACCATAGCTTACTTTCTGGAGATATGTCAGGATTTGAGTAATATTCTTCCAAAATTAACATATGAAAGTATTAATTTCAAGAATTTGAGAACATTTCTTTACTTGGAAATTGGGTAATTAAGATATAATTAGTTAAGATGAAGTCATTAGTGTAGTTATTAATCTAAAATGAGTGGTATCATAAAAAATACACACGGAGAGAGCAATGTATGGAGACTGAGGTGGGAATTGTTGTCTAAAAGTCAGGGAACAATAAAGATCTCTGGCAAATCACTAGAAGCTAGGAGAAATACAAGGAGCAAATCTTCTTTTAGTGCATTTAGCAGAAGAATCCTGCTCAGACACCTTGATCTGTGGGACAATGAATTTCTCTTCTTTAAGCCATTCATTTTGTGACTGATTGTTCAGAAGAGCTAGAGAACTCATACAAGGTATATTATTGGGTGGTTCATCTTACTTTTCCAGATGTATGCAGCAGGGTTCCTTTTGATGACATTGATACCACAACTTCCAAATGACACATAGAGTCTCCTGTGGGATCAGCAAAGTAAGAAATATTAACATAAGAGTACTAAATTCAGTATCCCATACCATTACATTTTATTCAGAAAAATCTAGAAGTAATTTAGTATGAGAAAATCCAGAGCATTAGTATAAATAGAATAAATAAGATTAAATCAGTTCACTTAAGGGGAAAACAATGTGTACATGAATGTTAAACTATTGACATTTTGAGACTAAAGTTATTTTTTTATCTAAAGAGCTTTTTTTAACTTTAAATGTGCATACCTAACAATAAAAACAATGATGAAAAGAATAGGCAATCTACATGTATTCCAAATCCAGTCAGACACCCTGTCTCTAAACCAATTCATTCCCAATAAAATTGCATTTAACTATGAAGGTAAGTAGTCTGATAGGTAGGGAAAAATAAGACAAGAGGAAGAAACATTAGTTTATTTAGTTGCTCATTTTTATTGTTACTCTAGGTCCCCGATTTTCGAATTTTTGACATTGGGCTTTATCTAAACTATACTATAGCTGCAGCTGGAGACAATGCCTGGGCCACTGAGGTACATCTTGTATGACTTTTTTAATCTCTTTAGTGTGATAAATGAAAGAAAATATGAAAAAAAAAGAGTAAAATGCAACATACAAATACAAACATTGCACATCAAACTTGGGGGTTTTAATTTAGGTGTATGTCAGCATTAACAACTGATGCAGTAATTTTATAAATTGATTTCACATGTCATCTCATCAGCATTAATAGAATGCATTATGAATTTAATTGTTTTTTTTTTTTACTTCTAATATAAGCCAAAGACTCATTGACATAATAATGCATATTTCAATGAAAGATAAACAATCATACTCATTAATACAGACCATCCGATTTCAGGAATGTTAAATGTGAAAAATGTGCATTTTACAATTAAGTAAATATGTTAATAGGAGAAAATTGTCTTTTCATTGCAGACTACTTTGTTCATTACATTTAAGAGAAACCAAGTGCAAAAACTTGAGGAAAAACTCCAAGAAAAAGTATATGGTAAGCAATTTCCCTTTTCTTGGTCCCCATCACCTATACTTTGAATTTACTTAGTTATTCCTCTCCAAATTCTCACTATGAGGAAACAGGTAAACTACAGGAATATGAAGGAAGCAAACGCAACTACATTTAAGGAGCAACAGTGAAATAATCAAAATTTTAATAGGAAACTATCTAATGATGCACTGTTTCTTTTGAGATTTGGGTCACTTAAATCATTGAAGGTGGGACACCTGAACTCTACCTGATTTCACCCAGGCTTCAAATTTGGAGTCATTCTGTGTTATGTCAGAGCAGGAAGGCATAAGCAACACAAAACCACTCTCTAAAGCTTAGGAATCTATCAATAGCATTGCTAGTTTCATTCTGATCTTAACCTGTTCTCACCCAAACACATATTTAGTCATCTTTTTTGCAAAAGAAGACAAAGAATAATCCCCTCAAATACATACCTTCTCATGTGCATGGTCTCATATTATCTCAGTAAATACTCTTTAACAGAAATATGTAATTGCATCTACCTCATTTAAATCTGAAACTCTTTTTGTTAAATATGGAGTAGTTTTTAGAATTTTTAGGAGGCATACACTACTGATCTCAGAGAACTGCCTGTATGTGTTTTCTTTCTCATGCTGTACTCACTCTGGATACTGAACATAGATTCTGCAGGTGGTACTCTTGTCACTGCACCCCTTGAGTATTCTCCTCACTGCTTCCAAAGACTATAATTCAGAGAGCATATTTGTCTACTTTATCTCTAATGAATGGAGGTTAGTTAGGGCTCTTGTAATTGATAGTGCTTAGAATATATGCTTAAAACATAGACAAAAAGTAGAAAGCAGAGTTACCTATTATGATCTCTAATTTTTGTTTATGTTTTAGTCATATATTCTAAAATCTAAAAACTATCCCATATTTAGCAAACTGGGTTTGGGATTAAACGAGGCAAATATAATTATACATTTTTATTAAAGAATATTTACTGAGACAACATGAGACCGTGTATATGTGAAGGTATATACTTGGGGGAAGTATTTTTTAATTTCCTTTGTAGTTTTAACAGGAAACTGTCCAATGTTGCACTTGACTTCCTTTGAGATTTGAGAACAGATATGATGGATATATATTCAGATACTGGAATGACATTCAAAATAAAACAGGCTTCTGAAAATGATTATGTGCTTGAGTTCCTAAGTGTATAACAGTTATGTCCTCCTTCCAATGACAAGTCTTTTTGATTGTTAATTCTGAGTTGTTTATTTATCTAATTTCTCAAATATTATTTATATTTTACCTACTATTCGATTGTTTGCTAAGATTCGCCTGATGTCTTAGTTGTTGAGTCTTGTTGAGTCGGGCTTTCCAAAAAACAAGCACTGTACGACTTCCCAAAGAAAATGAGGTTGAAGGCAGACTGACTTTAAACCATGTAAGGAAATATATTATTCTGTGAGTACTGTGAAAATGATCTACCTGTGTCCAATTTCATGAAGCTACAGAATGTGGAGTCATATCCTAGAATATTCTAAGAGAGACAGCAGAATATTAGACTGTTAAAATTTGGTATAAGCAACATAAAGTGACTGTTTTGATAAAACATTCTATAGAGTTCTCTAATAAATAGACCAATGGATTATTTATAGTTCTTAATTTTATGAATAATATAGTTTTATCATCTGTATTTCCCATCTTTAATAAATAATACAACATGAGCATCACAAACACTTAGCATCTACTCAATCTGTTCCAAGTTCTTTGGTAGAACATTCTGTAAGGAATGGATATATTCTCGAAGTGTCTATAGCTGTTCCTGTCATTATGCTGCTAATTTCAGAGGTTTATTAGCAGTCCCTTTATGGAAACATGAGTTAAAAGAGATTAAAAAAAAGCTGTTGTTAAAGTCTCTTAATATTGTTTCTATAATCTTATGCCACATATTTAAAATATATTAGTCCTTGTAACTAAGAGAAGGCACACATGTTAAATAGCTATAGAAATGGTTTATGCTTCCTATACTTGTTGACCATTTGACTTTAGCTCCATAACCTAGAAATACTTTCACTGATTTTATTTAAAAACTAATTCATCATGATCTGCTGTTCCTAAATTTGATTATACAAGCAAGCATTAGGCTTGGGAACTGAAGTTTAACATTTTGATATCCAAATCTGCAAAGTTTATAATAGGCTTCTTTGAAAATCAAAGGCTTATTTTGAATGCATTGTTCCCTGAGGAATGCAAGGCTTTGCTTAGTAATGGGTTTATACAGGATCATAGAGTAACTGGAGTCTTTAAATAACAAACCCTTTGCTTTCCTCTACTGATCTGCCATTAAAGGTACTTAATACATTTAAGGGACTCTGGCATTTCAGATAAACTTGCAGCATATCTCTGTATTCAAAATTTGAGCAAATCCTATTCCAACGAAATATAGCTGCTCATATACTTTAATGAATTCAATGGATAATAATTGATTAATGTAATGCTTTCCTCATGTTAGTTATCAAAGCTATAAAAATGATTTAAACCTAAGGAATTGGCACCAGAGTGTAGTAAAAATATTATTTTACTTTTAAAGCAAGCACTGAAAAAACTATTATTTTATGTGCATACATGTATTTTAAAATAGATACAAGATACACACTTACTTACATTATCGTATCTCCGACACATGCACACACACACGCACACACACACACACACACCACTCAGATAAAGTGAAAACTGTGTAAAATGAAATAAACCAGTCATAAGTAAGCATGAGTAAGTCAATATGTTAGGAAACTACTGCAGGATAAACCTATGATATGCTTTGTGATTGTTCATACCGTCAAAAAACAGGACTATTTGGTTATTTGATTAAAATTGACATAACCTGAGCATGTATATATGTATATGTATATATGAGCATGCATGCATGAATGTGTGTTTATAGTTATTCACACATATATAACACCTAATGCTATTATTATGTCATATCAAACTTTTGCACATTTGTTATATACTAGTACGCTTTAAATGAGTAAAAACCTAAATAATACAACAAAATTGTTTTTCATTAAACATAATGTGCAATTGTGAATTTGTTAGTACAAATGATAACAATTTAAAGTTTTAGTATGAATTTTATGTTCATCAGTCTTTGTAATCTAGAATATATTTTGCATAAAAAACTTTTTTAGCATACTTAACAAATTAACTCCATTATTAACCCTGGAATCATAGTAATAACAGTGATATAGACAGATTGTTATTCTAAGATATATTGCACTATTTAACTGAGACTATTTTGTTTTTGAAATATTGAATTTTAATACTAACAAAGAAATTATGCTATTAAGATAATCACCTATAAAAGTAAAAGCTGTAACAATCTGTACCATTAAACATAAATAATTAAACTATTGAACTAGTCAAGTACAATTTATATATTTAATCCTTCACTATTATACAATAAAAACATTGCAGGTCGCTTATAATTGCCTAACTCTAGTTTACTCTCAAACGCAAGAATGATGCCTATATTCCATTAATTATTAGGCTCATACTTTATATCTATTTAGTTATCCTGCAGGTAAGTTTCATTTTACTTAACCTGATATACCGGTATATTTCAATACATTATTTTTTATCAATCATATCTCTGAAAGTAGCTATTTTCTTATTTTAGTTTATTTTGAAATCATTTTTCATAGGAGTCAAAGGTATTTTACAGGAGTATTGCTGCTGAAACTGGTTTAATAATCTTATACTTAGGCAAGTGCCAGTGGTTTGACCTGCATTAGAATGAATGAACAGGCGGTCCTGTTCTGTGAAACATCCTGTCTCTCTTATTTGACTGTAGATTTATTTCTCTGACTACCATTCTTTCAGCACTCTCTATTTCACTACCCAAGTCCTGCTCTTTAGTATTCATATTCTAATACCTGGAAAACAGAGATGGCTATGTTGGAAAAACCAGCAGTCTTCTTGGTCTAAATTTTCTATTGAATGGTGGCTGGTAGGGTATTTTGAAGGAGCGTGAGCTGTAATAAATCATGGTATCTACCAATGACAGTTTCAAATGAACACGTTTATTGGGCCAGACAAGTACATCACTAAAAGTATTATTTACTTCAGGTGCTGACATATAGTGCCAGATGTTGGATTTAAACCCTGTCTTAGTGATTGCAGCTGAAAACTGCATTGGCATTTTAAAACACATCTGTTATAAACAAAGAGCTGAGTAAAACCAGAACCACACAGCTTAAAGTAAGCAACACCGAATGAGAGTTTAAAGAGATGACCTGGGAAGGTTCAGAAAGCATGAAGCCTGACACGTGTTCTTTCTAAAGGGAGCCTGTATGGGGTCAGTTTTCCAAAGTTTTACATGTGAAATTATATAAAATGTGTGAATTTTCAATAGTGCATCAAAATGTAAATTTTATATGAATTTGCCATATTTTGCATGTATTACATTTTAAATAATACCTGATAAGTACTCTGATAAGTTTGACTGAGTTGGAGGAACTTATGAATTAATAGGCCACTCATAAGAGTAGTATACTGCAAGTAAGAAACATTTTCAATATGATAAAAATTCATTTTACTCAAAATTGTACATATAGTTCTAGCACTTGAAGCATGCTACCAATTATATTAGAAACTAGATAGGAATTAAATATAGAAAACATTGAAAAAATTTCATTTCAGAAAATCTGCAATATGAATTAATAAATTAAACTCTACTTAATTATTTATCCATCATATTTGGTATTCTGATTTCAATTTTAATTTATAATTATTAATATTTTACAAGAAAACTGTTATTGAAATCACTCTCATAGTCTCAGAATCTAAGAATTGGTTTTTCTTTTATTTTGTTTGGTTTTTTTTGCATTGCTTTTTTTCCCCCGCATATGAAAATGTAGGTCACCGGAGGGGAGGGTGGTAGAAGGAAAGGTCACATTTGCTGCTCAGTGTTTTACTTGGTTCTGGCTTCATTTCTCTCTTTCAATGTTGGTCATTCAGATTAATATGAAGGACTGAATTTCAAGAAATAAGAATATGAATCTTGACCTGATGCAGTACTCATATAGTTTTCAAGAGCAGCATCTTTACTTAAAGTAGTTAAACCAGTAAATCAGAGGGATAGTGAAAAAACACAATTATAGTACTGGATTCAAACTATAGTCCCTAATAGTTCTTATGTGTAATGCTTTATTTGGTAATTCATTGCAAATTATTATTAGGCACTACTTGATACTATGACATTATTCAAATTTTGTTAACATACTAGTGAACAGGCAGGACAAGATTTGATTTTATGAAGCTTTGTCAGTAAATGAAGTATACAATCAATAAAATGATTTCTGAGATTAATAAATGATAGTAAAATAATAAAGCAATTTAATGGAATTTAAAATGACTGGAGAACTTTAGAAAAGGGGATAGATCTCCAGGTTAACATTTGAATTAAATCTTGTATGGTTAAAATTAGTATTCATACACCATACCTCATACATCAGTGAGAAGACTCCAGGCAAAGGAAATAGTCCTAAAACATTGAGGTAAAAATAACCTTGGCAAACTTGAAGAAAAAATTAACTTCCACCACAGCTGGAATAGTGGAAGAAAAGGGGAATGGGAGGGTGAGCTAGAAAAATTGATCAAGTGCAGATATATTTTTTCTTTAGACAATGGACTTCTACTGAGCCAACTTCAGCATCCAGTAGCCAGAAGGAAGGAAAGAATGACAGGAATTCTGAACTGAATCTACAAGGGAATTATTTCTTATTAATACATATCAAAGGAATATCTCTGATTGGCAGTCAACAGGGGGTCAAAATAAAAACATATATGGTTGCATGGACTTACAAAAATGTTGCAAGTAGGTAGATGACTACATAAGCGCCAGCATAGTACCCATGATTTTTCCTGTTGATGGAAATAAATGGTTTCTTGCAAGTGCACTATTCATGGAGTTTCTTTTCTCTTCAGACAGTGTTATGTAGCACTTCTCAAAGCAATAGCATATCAGAGAACAGAGAAGCAGAACGAGGGTGTAGCAGAACAGAAAACTCAGATTACTGACATAAAACAGTACAAATATTAATTTAAGCAACAGGTATCTGCTTATACAGATAATATACAACATTTAAATGGTTTAATTCAATAGATTTAGTTTTTCTCACATGATATCTAAATAGATATTTCTGATGAACAGGAAGTGAACTCTTCTCACCTTTAGTTCCACTGTGTCATCATCTAGGTTCTAAGAACCCTGTGTTTATCTAATCATAGCAGATGGGAAAGAGATATGATTTTTGCAGATGGTTAGGTCTAGAAGTGGGCTCATTGTCTCAGCACACCTCCCATGTCCATACATGACAGAGTAAGACTAGACATGTGCTATGGCGAGGCTGACCATACATCTCATTTTAAACGGGACAGTGCTATTTGCTTGCATATTTCCTGGCTGCAATTTTTGTCTTGTTTTTAATAAATGAGGGCCATACATAACGCAGGGCAACAGGGCGGTTGAGTTGCCTCAAGCCAAGTCTTTTGAGGGGACTAAAAAAACCCATCCCATTTTGTTCAATTTTCAGATATGGTCAGCCTGGCTATGGATCTATTTCCAGAGAGAAAATGGAATGGGTTGAAACTGACTAATTGCAGTTCATCACAATTCACTTCTCTAGTCAATAAATATCTTTGTGAAAGAGACTGAGGAACTGAAAAATTTCCCTTGTGTCTAGAAACTGTTGTTCCCCATACCTCTAGTAACTCGGATTGACCAACTAATGTGTGTTATAACTGCAGTGCCAGTCTTGAAATTACTGACTCCTGTTCTCTGTATGATACAGCCAAAGTTCTTCACATCTGCTAACCATCTGAATAGCAAGAATTCTGGAGCTAAAATTGATTACATATGATCCACTCCAATTGGACTTGTGAATTATTTAGGTTTTCGTGATCTGTCTTCACATTGCGATATTTTAATATAAGATTAATGACTTCTTTTCACTCATGAATCTTGTTAATTTTAATTTTCCTTCTTTTTTGGGGAGGAGGGTCCATTTCCATGTGTGACTGTACCTGCAGCAATAAAATTTTCGCAATGAGTGCCTTAATGGTCATTTCCTTCTCAAGTATTCTTCATCACTGTCTCTTCCTGCTCGGTATTTAAGAGAATACCTTGTTTCTGATATTTCATAGATGAAATTATATGGATGCTTTTCTTAACTTTCTCATTTATCCCAGAAAACTAGTCATCATTTCTTGAATTTATCTATTTTAGCAGCTTTCTAAAATAAATATAAATTAAAATCAACATAAACTCTCTAAGACACTTACCTTATATCTTAAGATTGTAATGCACATTTTCCCTGTCTTAACACTAAACAGTATCTCATTTTTAAGAATCTGTTATAGCGGAACCACACTCCTTTAGCAAATTTCCACGTTAGGTGTGTAACTCGTTGTTGAAAATGTAAATCAGAAGAAACTTCAGTGACTAATTCATGTATAGTTCAAATGACAATTCTTAATTGATATAGTGGAGATCCAGACCATGCTATTTTGTGTTAATACTCTCTTAGTTACCATGTTTATCTTGACAAATTATAAAGAATATATCAGATAACCCTGGGAAGAAGTTGTGCATAGACACAGTAATATAAGAGAGACTGGGAAATCTGGTTCCAGCTGTGCAACCACTAAAGTGAAAATGGGTTCTGGGGAACACAAGGCAGTTTCTACACATTGAAACTTGAAATATTGATCACACAGACATAGACAGACTAAGAAGTTTCTACAAATAATTCTAAATGTTCCAGTGCAGACTCTTAATACACAAGTACTGCTTTTACACAGGATAAAAACATCTGTACTTGGTATAACACATATAGATGGGAGGGGAATCTAGAACAGTTATTCTTCATTTCATATTTGGAAAGGTCTAGGATTCAATGAGATGCAATGAAAAGACAAACAAAATAATTATAGTGCAAAATGATGCTGACGTTTTATTGTTTTTTTCAAATAAGCCTACATTTGATTTCTTAAAGTTCTGTTAAAGAATGAGAATGATCATTGTTGTGGTAAGACCATAGAGAGTAGTAGGATCCTATTGTTGTTTTCAAGATTCTTCTCCCTGTTCTAACTTTAAAATTCTTGAAGGTTGCTATTTTTATCTCTGTGAGCAATGCACATTCCAACTACATTTAATGAGCAGAGAATAGAGTGGTAAACATAGTGTTTTGCACTTGGCAGAGGATTTTGAACAAAAGAGCCCCATGAGTTGCTAAAGTATTCACATTTCATTCTGTATATTTCAAAAATGCAAGTGCATAAAAGTTTAGGAAGACAAAGTGTTGAAGAAGTCGCGACTGGTCAGGTTTAACAATAGAGGCCAACGCATTAAAAATATGTTTTGATCCTATGACAAAGGAAGTTAATGTAGGAAAGGCTTTTAAGCGATAAGGAAAAATATTTCATCGAGTCAAAATCACATCAATCTCATATTACATAATCAAAGAAGGTTTTTTATCAACAGCATCAGAAAATTAGTCTAGTCACTCTTAGAGGATGCTATGCTAACAGGTGAACCAGTTAAATGCCAATATTATCCAGATGCGTGTAGTAGGAAATATAAACAAGATTACAGAGTTGTGCAAGAATAATTCATTAATGGAATGTTAAACAACAAAATATGTTGAGAAAAAAGAAATCTTTCTTCAACTGTCACAGGTATAGTCTGAGAAAGACTGATATGTAAGACAGAAGCAGATCCATTAGAAACAACATAGAGAAAAAAGAAGGAATACCAGACAAGTAGAATGCGTATTTCTTTAGGGGAAAAGATTAGTAGAGACAGTCAGAATTGCATTCTGGATGTTATCCAGACACTATTTTTAGTTTGTGCATATTTGTCATTCATTCTTTGGTTCCTATCATCCCTGGTATATGAAGCTGACTTTTAATTGCAAAGTGAAAAAAAAAAAAACACCTATATATTTTAAAGAGAGCAAGGGTTCCCAATTATGTTTGTTGCTAAAATGTTAGACTTAAAGTTTTAGACTGATTAACCTACATCCTTATTTAAACAAAGCGTTCTTTTTGTGGTACCATATTTTCTACTCTCATTTTTCTTTAGTTAAAAATCAAAGTAGCTCATTCCTTTTACTTTCTTGTTAAAAAGAATTACTCTCTCATAACTCAAAAATATTATAGCCAACTTTATTTTTTAAATCAGTAAATGCATGTTAAATATGGATAAGCATATTGCATATAGGAGAGTGAAGTATCTAGCTACTTTAGTATATTTTAAATTCATTCAAACTACTGAATATTTTAAATTATTATGCCAAGGAACATACCAATTAATTAATACTACTGTGTAGCCTCTATTTTCTTAGCAATAATAAATGCATCCATTGAGAATGCAATAGATTTATTTCCTTCTCCCAGTGCCTCCATCGCAATACACATGCATCTAGTGTCATGCAAATTTGACGGCAATGTGCCTTTCCCTAAAACATGCTTAACATCTTAGATTTTCACTCTAAAATAAGATGATTAGGTGTAAAGTGAGAATAAGCACTTTGGGGCCACTATTGTATCACATTCTGTTATCTTAAAATTCTACATAATGTTTGTCTGAACAAAACTATCTAATTGCTTGATGTTACGGACTGCAAGATTCATATGGCATTGTCAACATGATCATCAATGAAATAAAAGGGTAATAAACTTACATTTTTTTTTACAGCCCTATGAGAAGGTTTAAAATTATATTAAGAGCTTTTGGATAGTTGATGATAGAAGATCTGGGGCAGTATAAATATGTCAAGTTAAAATATCCCATTGACAAGAGTATATTAACTACAGTATTTCTACTGCACTTTGGATACACTCAGGTTCAATAGATAAACAAATTGAAACCAAAATATAGAGAGAAGCTTTGGAAGGTTCAAGTTAAATGGTCTATTATACATATATATGTATATACATATACATACATATATACATATATTCGGAATAATTTAAATATATTCTTTTGGCAAATTTCCTTTGAAAATCTTAAGAATAATGTTACAGTGAAACTGGGGACACGTCCTAATTTAGAATACTAAGAAGAATTTGTGGAGCTACAGATTTGGGGTTATTTTATTTCTTACATGACATTAACATTTTCTTAAAATCTGAAAATTTTGAATATGAGACTTTTGGAATTAAATATGTCTTATTGAAGATTGTAGTATTTCTACAAAGACGCTATTACTGACTGAAATGGTTGGGAATCATCTACTCAAGACAATGGGTTGTAAATGCTAATTCTAAAAATAATTTATCTTTTATTTACCAAAGTCAGCAATCTGGTTCCATTGGTTAACACAATTTCTATTTCTGTTTACTAATTTTGAACTGATTATATTTTGAAATGAGTTTACATGGTTTTCATTTGTTTTTTATTAATGTTTTTTTTCTTCTTCCATAAGTGATTCTTTTTCTTTCTATTATTTTTTTAAGAGGAAGAAGCAGGCAGAAATGAAGGCAGGGAAGGAGGGAAGGAAGAGAGAGGAACAAGATATTTTTTATTTCTAGAGTTGTTCTTTTCAGTTGTTCACCCTGGCCCTGGGTCACAAACTTTGCTCTTGGCTCTTTACATGGGCTACACCAGAGCCACCAGTCAGCAATTCTTGATATATTTTCACATCAAAAAGAGACTAAGAAAGTAAATATTTAGTTTAATATATAAGAAGCAATATAGAGAAATACAAAAAATAAACTTCGAGTTTTATTTACTTTAAATGTTTTTAATTTATTAAAAAGTATTTTATGCCATAAACCTATTTTATTTTAAAAGATAAGTAAGTATTTTTAAACTATAATATTTCAAGGTTTTCCAACAATCTTATAGAATATAAAGTTTTTAGAGATATGTAGATACAATTAGAAATGAAATACTTTGCAAATTATAGTTGAATTGATACATTTTATGTTAACTGAACTTTGACTTACATTTTTTCATCCTGCTTTTTGAGAAAAATATTCAAAAACACTTTTCTTCTTAACTTTTGATAGTATTGTTTTTCTGCTCTGTAAAAGCAAACAGCTGTAGGAGTAAAATTCAGCATTAATTAGTTTCATAACTGCAGGGAGAGTGATTTCTTTATGGAATAATTTCCAGTAGAGGGAAATAAGTTTTCTATGTGGAAAGATATTCACAGAAAATATTCAATGTCCATCTATGGTGTGCAAGACTTTTTAATAAATAACGTATAAAACCATAACATTCCAAGTGAATACTTATTTTATTTGTGAATTATAAAAAGTCTAAAAGCATATAAAATATCATAATTTCAGTGTTCTGAGGCTCTTGCTCAGATTTTCAATAATAAATTGCAACAGAACATATTTGTGAATAGTATTACTTTAATGTGAAAAGTATCAAGAGTATCAGACAACTATCAAGTATCCATAAAGCTGTATCAACTGAAAGGTAATTCTGTCATTCTTTTCCCAAATCCTCATTAACAGTGTTTGAATATATTGCTAAAAAAAAGACTACTTTCTGCAACATAGATGATATATATTATAATATCTCTTTTGAGAGGTGCTATGTAAAATTAAAATGGTTTTCAGGATTTCAGCATCAAGTTGTCCTCCCATATCCTCAAGGAATAGGTTTCCGTAACTCACTGCTTTGCACTAATACCAAAATCCATGGTTGCTCAAGCCTCATAAAATGATGTAGTATTTGCATGTCACCTACACACATCCTCTCACGTACATTAAAACATCTCCCTCTCATGTACATTAAAACATCTCTAGATTACTTATATACTTAACCAATGCCAATGGTATGTAAATTGCCATTATATTGTGTTGTTTAGAAAATAAGGTCAAGGAAAAAGAAGTCTGGACATTATTCCAATTGGAGCCAGAATAGGTCTAATTGCATAGAACATATATTTGATCTGCTGTTGTATGCATCTATGACTAGGGAGGTCCTCTAGATCACAAACAATATGAACATCATATCTTTTGATTTGCTAACAAGAATTTATTGAATATTTCTTTCTACAACTATACCACAGTGTGGTTGTATGAATATATTCTGAGCTTTATAGTTATAGTATAAATGATACAAGTGGAAGAAGAAATATTCTCTATGTAGTAACTTTTCTACATTTTTTCTATAATATTTAGATATTGATGATCATGTGTCTTGAGACATATATATTTATGTGAATATATATATACACATATATATGCATATACATATATAAATAATCATCAAAATAGTTCATTATGAGCAAAATTACCTTTACTCACTAATTAATCCAATCAGGAAAGGAATCAATATACCCATGGTAGCACAAATAGTAACAGTGTAGAAAATATTTACACATCATCAATTTTTATAAAGATTTTTGCTTCAGCTTTATGAAGTATTTAAATAGCAGAGGTAATTTATATATATAATATTATATCCATGTTATTATACCTCATATAATACACCTTTATATCAGAAGAAACTTACCATAATACGTTTCAACTGCTTTCAGAAAATCTATGATACCTTCTGAAGAAATGTTAATGATAAATCAAATTTATATTATAATTATTCTATGATTGGGCATTTTTTTTCTTTTCAGTTTTTATACAGTAAATTTCATGCTACAATGAATGTTAGTCTATTAATCTGTGTTCACATTCTTAGAATTTGTTAGCATTGGTTTCTCCCAATGACCAATTAAAAAGAAATAATGGAAAGTAATTATGTTATGTACTTAAAAAACTTCATAAATTTATATCAGTATATACAGCAATGTGTAAAGTTTATGATTTTATCAGGATTAAGTAATTTCACTAACATAAAATTCTTGCTCACATTTCTATTTATTGTACAATGGCATTACAGTTAATTTGAATGTCAGTACATTGCATACCTATATGGGTAGCTCTGTATCTAGCTACATAAAATCTCATTATTCATGAATTTCACATTTTTCAAATCACTCACTTGCTAAAATGTGTTCCGATTTCCAAGTTAATCCTCCTAGGAATATTTGTGGACTGGAATTGACTGAAAAATGTGATTCTCCCAATATGTAAGTTCTCATGTGAAGCCAAATGAGATAACTGCTGCTTTTTTATTTAACCTCTATTACAAACATGTATGCTTTTTGCTTTCCATTTGAATGTCATATTTTTTACATTTCTGTGCTTTTTATTGATAATTTTCACATTTAAAGTGAACTTCCACCCTGCATGGTGATGAGGTGTTGTCTATTGTTCCTAAGTTCAAGCAGGCTGTGATGTCCCTTACAGAAGAAATGTATGTCCTATTTTAGTCCAGGTATGAATTCTGTTGACTCTGAGTTCAAAGTTAATGAATCAGCATGGTTTATAAAATGAATTATCTTTTAAAAGAAGTAGACATAAAACATGTCTACATGCTGATCACTTGAATATATTGTGATCAGAAGATCTCAACAACCCAAACATTTCCTGGACAAGCATGATTCAATATTTGCTAACTCAGTATTCATGGGAATTCTGGAAAACACAACACCATTACAACTAATGATAAATGACTGTGTCTATTTATTCATATAAAAAAAGTCTACAAAACAGAGATAAAGGTGCCTCCAAGGAAAAAAACAACTTGAAAAAATAAGGATGATGAGCAGATGAATAAGCTTTACATGCTATGAATATATTAGGAAGAGAGACATGGGCTTTAGCAATCATGTGATGGGAGACAGAACTTTGAACTTTATATGGTTATGGGCTATAAATAAAACTTCTGGATATAATCAGGATTCTCTTTTATAAGAACAAATAGCAAGAAAAGGAGATAGAAATGTGTCTCTCGCTAGAAATGTGATAGTTAGTGTTGCTTGATAAACACACTGGGTGAGATATGAACCTAGTCTGCTGAAACATAGTATTAAAAGTGAATGAAATAATAATTTTTTAAAAAGAGATTCAAAATTACATCATCATTATCATAAGATCCTCTTTCTTCTGTTTGGGATACTATAACACATATATCATAGACTGGATGATTTAATCAATAAATAATTATTTTCCATTGCAACTGGGATTGTGAAGCCCAGTATGAAAGTGCTGACAGGTCCCATGTCTGGAACTTTCTGGTTTGAAGGGGCAAAGGAGTTCTTTAGGGTCTCTTAATCTCATTTTTAAGGACTTCCGACTTATGACCTAGGCACCTACCAAAGACCCTACCTGTAAATAACATTGCATTTGTGATTAAGTTTAAAAATAAAATTTTTTGAGAATATAGGCATCGATCGATAATAAGCTTTATGAGAATTCATTTCTTTCAGCTACTACAAAGCAGGATTAAACTTCAAATCATAACGCTTTCATTAATGAGGTAACTGAAGCCTGTACAGTTAGATTATTATGGCCCCAATATGGAAACTCCTGCAGCATCTGAAATCAGCAAAGACAAATTCTTAATGGTGAGACACAGCTATAACACATGCTTCAAAATATTTCCATAGGCACAACCATATAAAATTAAACAACAAATTGAAAAGAGCTGACAGCAGCATTCACTATGACAAGAATAATTAGAAATATGCATACATAATGAAAGCATATCCAAAAAAATTTTGATAACAAAATTATTTATATGTAGATTTTAGGATAATTGAAATATTAAAGGAGAAATTTTAAATATGAACAGATACAATTTTTTTTCAAGTGACTAAAATTTAAGACACATGGTAAAACTTAGAATAGATTAGTTCAATAGAAATTAGATGCAATGAAATAATTATTATCATTGTACTGTAAAAGAGTTTTGAATAAATTTTCCATAGAAAAGTGATATAGTGAATAAATATGAATAAATATAATATAGTGAAAGGTATATTTTAAAGGACAAGAGTATAAGTAAAAAAAATCTTGGAATAAATATTATCTAGGTGCATAGAGAACTTTATGCTAAAATCATGTGAGGAAAAATGTAAGTTTATAGAAAATTGGTTGGTCAAAATCATTATCAAATAGGAAGCAAATACAGAAAATATTAAAAAACTACTAAATAAAGGACAATTTATCAAGTTTTTCATAATATAATTGTTTAAGATCTTCAAATATAATTTTACATAAGATGTAAAATATTATTTACATTTACATAAATTAATAAAACCACTATTCTGAGACTTTTCAACTCACTTGTTGACTAAAATATATTCTAAACAAAGTCAATAAGATTAAAGATTATTTAGACATTAAAATGTGCTAGTTGATCTCTATCTATACATATCTATAGATAAAACTTTTCATTCAGTTCAACTTTTAAGATATATTGATTAATTTACAGAATCTGTAAGCAAACTTGAGAATTAGATATGGGGATCAGACCACCTGCCATTATGACTCTTGTGTAGAGTAGGTACTGAGCATAGTGTACCATTCAGAGAAACGCTGTAACTATAGCATCTAAAATAGAGGTTCCCCTACAAAGCAATATCAGCTAAGTCAGGAATCTAGTAATTCAATTTTTGTTTAACAATTTAAAAATATTTACTTTACAAATTTTTTTTTATTGAAGTAACATTGCATTTTAACATTATATAAAGTTTAAGTGTGAACCATTATAAATCATCATCTTTGTTTACTACAGTATTAACCACTAACATTTCAATTAGTTGCTTTAAATTTGCCCATCTTACTACCTTCATACCTTCTGGTAATCACTAATTTGGTTTCGTAGACTAGAATCCTATTTTTATTTGATAAAGTTTGTTTGATTTCTCTAAATATCAATATAAGTGAAATCATATAGTGTTTGTCTTTCTTCTTCTGATTTATTTGACTAAGCATATCCTTCTATGTCCATGTATGCTGCTGCAAATGGTAGGATTTTATCATTTGTATGTACCTCAGTAGTATTCCATTGTGTATATGTACTAGATCTTCATCCATTCATCAGTTGATGGATATTTAGATTGTTTCCAGCTCTTGGTAACTTTAAATAATGTTTCATTGAAACTGAGGGTGCATATCTCTTTGAATTAGTGCTTTTGTGATTTGGAGGTAAATACTCAAAAGTGGGATAAGTGGATCATATGGAGTATCTACTTCAAATTTTTCAAAATTCTTCGTAATTACACCTCCAAAATGATTGCAATAATTTATATTCACCAATAGTGTATAAGGGTTTCTTCCTTTCCTCCTTACCAAAAATTGATATTTCGATTCTTAGACAATGGTCATTCTTGCAAACACAAGATAATATCTGATTGTTTTGATTTGTATTTTCCTAATATGAGATGATGAATAACTTTCGACTTTTCAAAATTTGTTGGACATCTCTATGTCTTCTTTGGAGAAGTGTCTAATTGGATCTTTTCCCCATTTTTTTTAAGTTTCTTTCTTCCAAAACAGAATATTGTCAGAGTGACTGGATGTCAGAATCTAGGTTATATTCCTGCTTCTTAGCTAAAATTAGATTCTGGCTTCTGCCTTTGGGAAGCAGATTTCTATTAGAAGTCAGTTCTGGTTGTTTTACAGTTTCTGCATCCCGAGCAACAAAACTGGCATGATATAATATAGAAAATAACTTCTTTAAAAAAGCAACTTTCCCTAGAACTATATGTTCTTCAAATTTTATACCTATTATACATGGGGTTACTGTGCCCTTTAGAGTAAAATCATCTGATTCTATTCAAAGTTTATGAAACTGTGTCTTTCTAAGACAAATATTCACAATCTATTTCTATAAGAGTCCTCTCTTTGGAAGGAAGGTATTTGTTTACATTTCAGAGTAAAAGATAAGTAGTTTCTGGTTTTCTCCTGGCAGTGTGGGTGGGAGAGGCAAATGTTTCAACCCCTATATAAACTCCTACACTCCAAGACTGATAATTTAAGAACTACTCTCCTTGAGGTATATTCCAGTTGTACATGCAAGTATAAATGTTGGAATACTATGCTGCTACTCTGCAGTAATGGGTGTGATGAAGAAATGGTGTTATGATGTTAACCTGGGTGATGTTATTGCTATGAGTTATAAAGGTCTAATCTTAAGACACACACACACACACACACACACACACACACACACACACACAAACATTGCATATGACATACTTCCCACATGCTGCCACACTAGAGAACTACTTTGAGCATGAGCATCCTCTCCTCTTTTGGTAAAAAAATAAATTTCTTCATGAATTTCTGCTTGCTGCCCTTGATCTATATTAGTCAAATGGGAATGACAACCCAGATGATACTGGTGAGAAATTCACAATAATTATATCCAAATTAATTTGCAAATATTGTGAAATTTTAGTTAAAGTTCAAGAAGGAGAAACTTGTCAAGATAATTCGAAAAACTCACAGAAAGTCAAAGAACTAGCAATGGCCAAGACTATTTTGAATCCAAAAACTAGGGCGGAAAAATTTATCTACTGGAGGATGTCTGATAAAGCCCAAGAAATTAATTATAAATTGTGGGATGTTAGTACAAAATAAACAGTAAGTCTATTTTAACAGCAAATATAGCTCAGAAACATTTGACAACTAGATAGATAACAGAGGCTCTCTTCCACAGTATGGAAATGCAGTAGACTATGTCTTGAGCCACCAGGTTATTCATACATACTAAAAAGATAACTCAGTATATATGGACTACACGAAAAGAATTCCAGTTAACTTAAAACTTGTGTTTGTTGTCATTCCAATTAGAATACTTGCAAATATAAGGTATGCTTATTAAACAGGATTACAGAGGTGTAAGTAAGCTGAGATTCACTTGGGCAGATTTGATCATAAATCTAGATTTAGTCTTGATTGTGAAAAGGGTGAAAACTTCTGCATTTTAAAGATTCAGTTCTGTGCGTTTATTTCCTAATTTAATTCCTGTTAAAACCCTGTGATCTAGATATTACTGTTCTTTCACTTTTGTCATAGAGGAAGTATTTGGGTTTTTAGTATAACTTTTTATAAAAGTAACATTTCATTGCAATATTCTAACACTTTTAGGCATATATCATCATAAATCAAGATCTGTTGACATGATAAAATTTCCACCACTAAGAGTCCAGTTGTATATTTTACAATATAATTTGCCCCTTTTATCTAATTTGCCCACTGCCCTTCCATCTTCCCTTCTGGTAACCACTAATTTATTCTGATAGTCTGAAAGTTCATTTTTGCTTTATTTGATTCATAGGAAGAATGTGTTTTTATCTGCAACCTAAAAGAAGAAAGAACAGTACAGATCTGTACACATATTAGTAAGAATAAAGTTTAGTCTCCTAAGATAACTTGATCTTGTTCTTTCTTACAAATTGGAGGTAAAGACATGCACAAGTTTAAAAGTTACTTTCACCACAGAACAGAAAATGTGTATAATAGTACTGTGAAAGAGGTGATGAAAAAAAAATTGAGAACGAGAAAAAAAATGAGTAAATCCAAAGTCCTAGCTGAGTTTAGTCCCTTTGCATATTTTCAAAGCAATTTCAACATTATTAGCTGAGAATTTTTAAAAGACTATCTCCAAAAAGGCTTTTTTGTTTGCTTCTAGAAGTATATTGAAAATACCTAAAGGAGTTTATGTAAGTTAGTTTTCTTTTTTCACATCTAATAGAAAATTAGTCAAGGATCTATACCTTGTTGAGAAACAATACCATTTGTAGTAACACCAATTTCTAAATAAAATATTAATTTCTACAATCTGTGTGTTTTTTGTGTGTATAATCAGGGAAAATCTTTTTGATTTGAAACATTTTTTATAAGATATATTTTTATTATTAGTTTGAGGTTAACATCTAGGCTAGATTTGGTCTAATCTAACAAATATTTATCAAATCTATTATCTCCAGGCACTGTATTGGCCACTGAAGTGTCTCTGATAATTAGACAAAATCCTTCATCTTTATCAAATATTGGCTAGAAAAATTTTAGTTGTAGAGAAGAGATTGCTTTTTGAAGATTGATAAGATGAAATCCAAATGATTTGCAATTTAAAACTAAGCTTATATTTTAGGTAAAGTGCATAACTTGCCCCAAAACAGATGTTAACTAAGCTCTCATTACCTCAGGAAGAATAATATGATTAAATATTTTATTTTTTGAAGATATTATAAAAGTATTCAATTTTTAATATTTCTCCTATTCATACGTATATTAACTGACACTGCTTTAATAAACTAAGGAAGGTATCTTCTTAAAAGTAAACGACCTAGATGGAGACAGAATACCAAGAGACTTCTTGGGACCAATTAAGGACACTGGTAAATACTGTGAATATTTTATGCTACATAGTGGAGAATGTAAATGTGCACCTGATTATCATTTCAACTGAGAACATTACGTAATCGCTCCATTGACTATACTTACTTTCAGGATGTGCATGTTCAATTTAAGACATGCATTATCCTCATATAAAGTTCTTTGTGGCTTCTATCTTGGTATTGTAATGGACTTTCTCTTACAAATGATTAAATTGCTCATATTTTTCAGTGAGCATTTAAGGTCACTGGAGAGAAAAATTCTAATTCAAATACACCAAGGATTCACTTTTAAAAAGGAAAATTACATAAATTTCATTTATGCCTTCAACCTGGATCCAATGCACTGGTATTTTAAAGTATTAAAGAACACATTTCATATTCATCAACATTTCTTTAAAATGCTCTTAGAAAGTGGTAATAAGTCCAAATCTGATTAAGGCCACATGTGCCTTTCCCCCAGTCTTATAATGTAAAAAATTTGACATGAATATTAATATACTTTAAAAGTATAAAAGAAAGTAATTGGAAAAACAATGGCTATTTTCAGATGAATTTTGTCATTTAGAGAGATGCTGCTGGTTTTGGATTTAAAAGGAAACTGAAGAAATTAAAATTATTTTTAAAATATGAAGTGTAACAAATTGCTAACATTTAAAAAATCTGTATAAAAAGTAATCTACTTTATCAAGAAAAATCATATCTATGTTAGATATATACCACATTCTTTTTCTTTTTCTTTTTTAGCATATTGAGATATCTTAAAATTCATTATAATGGATATGAAAATGCATATAGTTCTTAGGATAGATATAATTTCACAGCAGATTAACTTTCTTGACTTGGGCAGTATCCATTTAAACTCTGTAGTCATAGTAATCCAAGACTAGAAGTTTCCATTCTTAATATGAGTCTTGATAAACATCTCAATAACAGCAAGATAAAACCTGCAAATGTTCACTGAAAAGATTACTTTGATAATGCTGACTGATGTAAATTAAAAAAAAATAAATTTTTGGTCCAATTTATCAAATTCACATTTAACATTCAAATTAATAAATATGCATATTTCTATTACTTTGTATTTTTAGTATTCTCAGCAATATTTTTCCTCACAAAAATGGAGAAAACCGATTAATAAATTATGAGACAAATGTCATTTACACTGTAGTTATTCACAGATTGTTGTCAAGGAGTCAGTTAAACAAGCAAGAACAAAAACAAAAATAAAACAACAAAAATCAACAAACCTTTTAGTTAGAATCATGTCAGAAACTTACTAACGACTGTGTAAAAGAGAGTATATGATCAAAGAAGTAGATAGAGGAGGTAGAGTGGTAGAAAGGTTGTGACAAATTTCATCATGGAATTTGTAGTGAATTTAAGGAAGAGGTGCAGCACATACTAGTTTGATTTAATCAGTCACATACTATAATGCATGCAGATATACAACAAAAAAGCAAAATGTCTAATAGGCATCAGATGTTCTTACCTTTTGGGGGAGGAATCTAATTTTGTTTTAGACTCCTCCCCTTCCTCCTCCTCCTCCTTTTTCTAGCTACATATTGAATGTTACATTTGCATAAAATCTGTGCTGCTAATTGCTCATTGGTATTGTTTCACCTGTACATGTATAGGTTTCAGCTTAGGGAGAAAATAAAAAGTAAAAATTAGGTATTGGACTATTTGTCTGTATATCAAAGCATTCAAATGTCTTGAATAATGCCTAATTATCTCTCGATAGATATTTTCTGAGTGAATGAACTGTTTGCTGGTCTCTATTCTTGATCTTTTAAGATTTGTCACTTAACAAGTTAGAAAATTATTATTGGAATATATCTGGAATCAGAACAGACAGCATTTACTCCATAAATATTTGCTGAAATGAATATTGAAAATAAATGTCACTGTTATATTGAACAATTTAAATGGCTTTTTATTGTTCAGTGTCCTGAAAGCCTAGGAATGCTTTAGGAGGTCTTGCCTAGTCTACCTGTCTTATCATTTGGCTCATTGACTACTCGTTGTGGTCCACATAGTCCTTCTGTCTCAACCTTGCCAATATTTGTTCTGTTTTCAGAGATTCTCAGTTTCATGTTTTTCCCAATAGAATAGTCTTTACTTATACATTAACTAACAAAGTCCTTTGTGTCATTCAAGATTTTGTTCTGCCCTCTTCCTGGGGAAGACATCATTGGCCCTTCTAAGAATTTTTCTCTGATGAATGAATATTATGTTTATCATTTTTTCTTCACTTCAGTGCAAACTTCATTTGTGTAGGTAATATTCAGATTTCATTCTGTAAGTGTTTGACAGTAATTTGCTGATTTACATAAATAACATTCCTTGATTATTTTTTAAATAAAAATGAGTAAACCCTTTCAAATTAAATCCTTATGCTTGATCCCTGAATATCTTCCACACTTATTTCTGAAGGACTTCACACTTTCAGTTAATTGCTCTCTTATATCATAATCTCTTTTTCAATATATAGATATGCTCTGGAACTGTACCACAAAAATACAGGTATTAGTCACACAGTGATTAAAATAAAATTGGCAAAAATTAAATAAAAGGAAAATTTTACCTCTTCAGTCACATTAGCCACATTATAAGTGCTCAGATGTCCATGTGAGTACTATGATGTGCTGTTCTAAAGTACGTTTCACGCTATAGAATATTTTCATCATGCAGTTCAGTTGAGCATTGCTACTCTAGAATCTCCTTTGATCCTTTAATACTTTCTAGCCATTTCTCCATCTCCAAACTTTTCACAGAAGCAGTTCTCCAACTACATACTCTATAGTTTCTGTAATATCTTACTCACATTTAATCTTTTATCACAAAAAATGAACACTCAGAAACTTGCAAAATTAAATCATAAAGACATTCATATACCTCCCTTCCAAGATTGTCACTTATATTTGTGTTATTTTATGTTACGATACATCTGAGAAGTAAAATATCACATTATCTCCTTTCCTTTGGAAGAAACACATTACATTTATATTCGTGTATGCATAGTATGGAAACTATCACTCAAAATTTTATCTTTTTGATATAAGAATTATTTCATAGGAAATCTCTGATGACTAGGTGGAGGTTATCCTTTCGTAAAAGAAATTTTCATATGTAAAAAATAATCTCATTTTATAAGGGTACCTCCCTAATTCACATCAAATGTAGAAGGCAGTGATGTAAATCTGCATAAGGTCATGCTGTGTCTTTACTGGTTGCTGTGTCCTTGCTGGTGACATCCCATGGCTAAACTCAAAAGCCCTTTGTTTCTAGCTGAGGTTATTTAAGGTGGTGACTTAAGTTGTTTTGATGAGTTGCACATCTGCACAAGAGAGATACATAGGATTATCCTACTTCCTGGTTTGACCAGAATTGCTCTTGTTGAACAGCACTGAATAACTCTCCTTCAGTACACTTCTTTCTTAATATGCCTGATGATAGTTGATTTGGTCCCAATTTCAGCCTTAAAAATTGCAGTAAATCTAGTACATACGTTATTATTAAGGTTTTGGTTCATTCTTTTCTCTAGTCAATGTGTTGCCATTTATTTGCCAGTCCAGAGAACCTACAGGGTTAGAAGAAGGTTTTGCTCTGAATATATGATTTGAAGTCATCATATAAAACTGTATGGTACATAATATGTGAAATGTGTTTAAAACTGCCTATTTTTTTATTTTTGCATTAATTTTTGTTATATTTTATTCCTTGCTGCTTTCTATCGAGATGACTAAATTTATGTCATTGAATGTTTTCTTTATTGCTTTGTAGTTATACATTTATTCAAATCAATAGAATTCTAAATGGACTTATGTGAAAATATACACTTACCTTGCCACACCTTCCCTTTAATTACAAGAACATTAAAATACTTACATTGTGTTCACTGTCTAAAATATTTTGTTAATTGTTAGGTTTATCCACTCAAGATTGTTTTAGCTTGCTGAAAATTAGTAATTATTTCTTTTTCTTTAATATTTTATTTTCTATTTTTTAAGGAAGGAAGACAAACAGGTTTCAGGCAGGAAGAGAGAGGGAAGATGAAGAAGGATTTTTATAATTTAGTTGTTCCTTGGATTATTTGTGGACTTCTCTCTAGGTATGGGTTTAACTCCAGAGCCACCAGGGAGCCAATTCTTCTGTTTTCTAAGACCATTCTTATTTAGAATTATCCATATGGTTACCAAATATTTTGCTCACTACTGCTCCTTGTATTCAGGTTTTTGCTTGTTTTTTTTTTTTTTAAGATTACATTGACTCTTACTGAAGTTCATCTTTAGGTGATTCTGTCAAGAGTACTTAATGTAAATTCTTGATTGCAATATGTCTGAAAAATATTTACATTTTATTTTTATTAATAATATTCTCCTTGAATTTACCAATATGCCCTTACTACTGCCTTCTATTTTCTAACTTTAGAGTAGTTTCTTCCTGAGCAAAGGTCCATAAATTCTCTTTTCTCAGAAGATTTCATTAAGAAAACTTGGAACTATAGTATCTTACTATTCTTCCTTGAAATATAAATTTTCTATTAGATTTTTTTTTTTCCACAACCAAAGAAAGTCTTTCTGAAATCCCTGGAGTAATCTCTCTGAAATATAATCCTCCAGATTGATAGTGTGCCTGTCTCTAGTCTCTGTGGAAGGGTAGAGGATTAACTTCAAAAAACTACAATAAACAAACACAGATAGACTGATCACATTAAGCAAATTCACCTCAGATTATCGACTAATCCTCCTCAGTGCTTAAAAGAGAAACCAACAAAACTCTTCTGCTTTTTGTTTAAACGGAGTTAAGTTTAATTTTTCTTGTATATTGCACTAGTCTTAATTTCTACCACAATATTAAATAACATCTTTATCTGTTTAACTTATTCTGAACTATTCTTTTGTAACAGAATTTGTTGCACTGTGCTTTTCAGTGATTATATTTGTGCATTTAATTTTACTAAGAGAGTTTTGCAGCTTGTGAAATTATGTTTTTTATTAATTCTGGAAAATGATCAGCAATTTTTTTTCCATTTTTGCTTTTTCACCACTCTATATTTTCTTTTCCTTTCTGTTAGCATATTGGTTTTCCCAATTCAACTTCTAAGAAACAATTTATTTTCAGACATATTTTATCATATCATTAATTCAAATACGTATTCGACTTTAAAATAAATTTCATAGGAAATAAACTCACATCACATTCTCTTTTCCTCTACTCCTTGATCCTCTAGAGCTTGGAAGATCTTTATTTTTTCAATCACCACTCAAAATCAGGAAACCAATTCTTAGTTGATAATCTAGGCTCAGTCTCTGAGTTTCTTTGTAAGCATTTTCTTTAATCTTTTTTTTAAGTGAGAAAACATTGATTTGCAAAACAATGTGCTTTTTATGTCCAGGTTCACTCTTTGCCAGATAGATGATAACACAACAAGCCCACCACCAATTTACTAAGTCTTCTACCACTGTCTATTAGATCTCTATTACTCTTTATTCTGAACTTCCATCCCTTTTCCCTCTGGTAACCTTGTTCAAGAGAACCATAGACGCATTTTTTTATTTTCCTTTACTCACTTCTAGATTCAGGAAGGTAGCCTAACACAAACATTCATCTTTCTGCGAATCCCACCACAGTGTGTTTCTATGCCATTTCTGGAACACATAAAGACTTAGCTGTGTTAAGGTTTATAAGTACTTGTATAGTTAGTTTTCCATTTTATAATTTACCTAACTATGCTGTTTATTTGGAGGAAAATATGCAGCAAGATGCAAATTCTTTGTACCATATTTGGAGAGTTCAGGACCATGAGTTTACATATTTATAATTCTATGTTGACTGAAGATTTACATATTTATACTCTCATTGAGTTTATACTCTAGACTTACTGCCAACTATCTACTTGGAAACTCATTTGAATGTTTAATGGGCATCTTCAAGTTTAAAATACCCAAATCAGGACTCCTCCCACACTTCCCCATTTTAGTAAATAAAAATCAGGGCTAAATTCATGCAAATTTATAGGCCAAAAATAGCCTTTCCAAGCCTTCCTTTTTCTATATCAGTTGACTAATACTTTAACAAACCTTATCATATCTAATAACACATCCTAATCATACAACTTTCTTCATCTCCTTTAGTATTTTGTGAAACTAAACAACCATTATTTAGTTACTCTTAGTCATAACAATGCAATTATTTCCTTCATAGCACTTGTCACACACTGAAATTGTCTTGCTAGTACATTTATTCATGTATTGTTATTTGTCTATTAAAATAAAATTTTTTAAATTCTAGGTCATTATCGCTCTCATACATTGCTGTCTTCTGTATATATATAAGTGTTCTCCATACAATGTACAAGGTCAATGAATCTTGAATAAAGAAGTAAAAAATATTTTCAGAATCAAAGTGCTCATTAGACTTTGAACTCAGATTTCCTAATATCAAAACTTACTTCTCAAAGTATAGTGTGTAAGAAACTTAGCTGTTTATTTTATGCTTTAAAAATATATTTATACATGATTCTATATTTAAAGGGGAAAGCAATTAAAACACCCATAATAAGCTTTCACACAAATTTAGCCTGTAAATACATTAATTTCTTTATAATCTGGTTTATTCTCTGAACAATACCATTGTATTTGTCTTTGAAGTTTTGCATCAGATTGTATCTTTCTAACACCATGACTTTTGAAGTTAGCTGTTCTCAAATTTTTGTGTACTAGGGAAAATTCATAGATTACTAAATTTTATATGTTCTAGGCATTACCCTAAGTTTTTTTAGTAAGCTTCTCAGTTGTCTTTTATCAGCTGAATACTTGTTTTGTCTACCTGTAAAATGGGAAAATATTTAGAAACTGAAATTCTTAAGAGCATTAAATAGCATGAAATATAAGATTTATACAGTGTATGGTGCACATATCGGTTTGAAACTCTTTGTTATATTCCTGAGATCTTTCAGAAGTTTTCAGTTTATCATATACTGCTTATTTAATGACTAATATCTGGAAAGTGACTCAAGTACAACAAAAAAGCATATCAAATGATGATTTCAAGGTTAGTTATTGATCAGAATTGAAAAAAAATTATACATGCCTCATTGAATAATAGATTATATTCTGCTTTTGAATTGATATAAATCTAGAGAGATGGTTGTGAGATGTTTGTGAAGCATAATGCAACATATAAAAACAAATTACAACTTTTTTCTTGCATTTATTGATATTTAAATATATATGCAAAAAGTATGTCTTTACTTCATTTATTTTTAAATATAGCCACACAGAAAATGCTGATAAAAATCCATAATTTAAATTTCATCCACCATCCTACTTTCATACTCCAAATTTTTGATGACAAATATGAATGTGTATATTTGTATAATTTTACCTCCTTTTCATGAATGAGCAATGTACAGGCACACTGGCTAGATGTACTATTGACAAATAAAAGAAATCAGGAACACTTGCATAAGTATCTGAATCCCATTCTGGGACATGAACCTTAGATGGTGAACCTGGGACTTCATGTTATGCTAAAAGAGAAAGCTTCAAACACTAACATGATCATATTGTACTGACACATAATCCAGCTTTAAGAGAAATAAAAGTTATAAATTCAGGAAAATTTGAGCATCAGCATTTACTTTAAACAAGTACCAGCAAAATGAATAAATTTACATAAATGTAAATTTTTTACTTCATCAAAATTTTTGCTTCCTTTTTAATTATGGACAAACAGCTATTTCAATTATAACTAGCACTTCTATTTTCATAAAATTATTTCATGAAATTAGTTTTCAAAAAAACTTAGTAACAATTTGGTATTATTCATTTATCTTTATACTTCCTATATAAAAAGTAAATTTATATAATCAATAAATGAAATTTTTTTATGTTTCTACATCCCAGTAGCACAAAATGAAATTGGAATTAACTTATAAAATAAAATGTTCAAATATATTTTAAGCTAATTTCAAAAATATTATTCTTTTATTGAATTATCCAAGTTTATAATACAATATATGTTTCAAGTTTATAATACAATATATGTTTTAAATATAGGCTCAATTTTTTTCAAATGTCTGCTGCCCCATTATGCTTACCACCAAAGTTCTGATAAACCTACACTACTGTCCATTAACTCCTTTGTTCTTATGCACTTTATTTTGAAATATTAATGCTGCATACTTGTTCTTTTCTATAATTTGCTAATGGAAAACTAAAATAAAATGCATATTTTCAGAATAAAATGAATGTTTAAAAAATAGATTTAGTATTTGTAATTCTGTATTACGATTTTCACCTTTTCTGTATTTTTCAAATGTCTAATATAATTTAAAAATTGCTTTCATCTTATTTAATATTACATACATAGTGTTAATAAGTTTTAGAGACTATTCACTATTAAACGCTTTTAAAGTTTTAAATTACTTATGAATTCACATTTTTTGCTCTCTAGAGGCAGAAATGTATAATGCTTTGCTAAAAAATATTTATCAGCCTGAGTATAAATGCAGTCTTCAAGCTGTTGTTTACCAAGTTCTAAAGGTCAGAGACACCTTTACATGCAAGATTATTGTCACCTTAAACAAACATCTTAATATATTATATGTTGTGATTTAGTGCATACTCTAAATAAACATTTGCAAGTAGACATATCTTTAGAGACTTCTAACCATGGGTTTTACAATTTAAACAACTTTATCCTTCAAAATATTCAGTACTAAATATTCTTGAAGATTGTCTTAAGATCCTTGCTATGTGTAATGAATATAATTTGTTACTGTTGGTTTCTTGGGAGTTGCTATTTGAAAATAATGAATAATTAAAAGGGTAAAAAAAAGTAATCAGTTTCTATGCGTTATAATTTTCTGAATATTGTAAGTGAAATATTTCCCTTTTTTGCCTTCTCCAGGGAATATTAGAAAACAAATTTGATTCCTCCCGGGTATTAAGGTAAAAGATAAGGCAAGAAAAAAATACCCATAAGCTCAATTTTATGACAAGCAATGTGAAAAATCATTTAAGAAGGTGAGTAATTATATAATATTCAAGGCAATAAGAAGTATTGAAAAGAGGTTACATAGAAACAAATCTTTTAATTAGGGTATTCACTGTCTGAAGAAAGTCCATGTTTTATTTAATTATACTCCATCATTTTTCTCTAGATATTTCATGTCCTTTTCATCCTCATATAAAATGAAAAATTCCTTGCAATAATTAAAATATATATGAGAGATAAATACACTAACTTTCATTAACGAAAACTTTTTGGTGATTTTTGCTCCATTCTTGTGATTTTAGTCTATCAGTTTTAAACTGAAGCATGTTTTAACTTAAAAAATCAGTATTGTATTTTTTGATTGGTGCTATATTAGGAGCGCAATAGATGAAAACTGGTCTTTTTAAGTAGAGCAACATATTTATTTCATATCTAAATTCTTATGAAATGGTATAATACCTTCAGGCCTAAAATTTTACAAATAATGCTTATTTTTCCTTACTAAATACAATGTGTTATCTTGTACCATATGTTCTAAAATATTAATGACCTGAAAAAAACAACCTGCATCAAAAGAGAGTTTGATCTGTGATCTCTGAAATCTCCAATAAAAGGAAATAAAGAATATCACTAATCCATGATAATAGAGACATACAAATTTACTTAATTCCTCTGATACACTTGCTTGCTTTCTAAGTGTAATTTTTCATTGGTATCTGAATCATTAAGTAGGTCTATGGTGCAGGATTTAATTAATTGAAGTTCTAAAAATGACAAATTATTGAACATTGATAGTTACCTAAACTACTATGTGTAGTTTTTTTTTTTGTTCTTTTTTTCAGAGAACTTCAGCTAACTTGATAAAGTTAGAAGGTGGAAAGAGAATGATGAGAATAATTATACAAACTGAGGTTATTAAAGGAATTAGGGATTACTTCCTGGAGTCTTTATATACTTTGTTAGGAAATTTTAATTTATTCTGGAAGTAAAAGCTGAAAGTGATGGGAAATTAAGAATCAGTTAAATCCTAAGGAGGGCTCCCAGAGTAGGAAATGTGATGCCTGAACTAAATCAGTAGCTGTGAAGTGTGTGTGCATGTGTGTGCGTGTGTGTGCGTGTGTGTGTGTGTGTGTGTGTGTGTGTGTGTGTGTTGGAGTTAAACTAGGCATGCTCATGAGGTTCCAATGATGAAGGGGTCAACTGTTTTTGAGATGTCAAAGCTGTGGATATAACTATGGGACTTGTTCCTGAACTTATTGCAATGGAAGACCAGGATGACACTTCTCCCAAATTTTGAAAGATGGGTACAGAAGTACAGAAATTTAGACAAGATGACTTTATAACTCTGGTGAAAGATTAGGGTGTAAAATAGAGAAAGAAAACATTTTGAGATTTAGTGAATGGTTTTATGTTAACCAAGCAAATTAAAAAAAAAATGAGAATGCAGAATAATCCTCAGAGTCAAATAGTTTCAAGTGTTTTATGTGATGGCTATTTACAGTGAGGGAGATCAATAATAATAAAGAAAGAGTTTTCATTTTTCCTAAAATGATAAAATGCTTTATGTTTGATTTTCTACATATTTTCTCATATTAATCTTTTATTCTTAGTTGTAAATGTTTTGTTTGGTTTTCTGTATATGTTCATTATCTGATCTTCCCTGTCCTCAACATATCCACATTCACCTTAAATTTTTCTTATTTGATAAAATTATGAAATTAAGCCAATTTTTGCTGTTGCTGTATGCATTATAACTTTGGATTAAAGGTTTTTAAGAATAAATTATGCTTGTTATTTAAGATTTTCCAGTAAAGAATGGTTGGAATATTTTCCTGCGTAATCCCATATTTTTACTGCAAATATGCTGAAAGTGTTTGAGATACAGTAGTTTCTTTAAAATAAAGTTAAATTAATAATTAAATACTACAAATATATTCCATATAAATTCCATGTATAAAGTTCTCCATACAAGAAATATAACTAGCACAATGAAAATAATAGAAGAGAAAAAATGTATATTGCAAGAATTTAATTAGTATTCAGAATAGAGTTTAGCTTTCTTTTGACCTAAAGAGAAAGTATTGAAATATATATACTTAATGAATAAGTTCCTGCTATTGAATATTTTCCAGAATAAATTTCTAAAGCTAAGCAGAAATAAAAATCAAAGCCAGAGTACTATGCTTTATAACCTGGAAAGAATGCTTTTTAAAGAATCTCAGGAATGATTCGTAGAAAAAAATGTCAATAAAAACAATTGTCTGAAAATAGTCTCTGTAGAAAAATACACTATTCAAGGTTTAATGTAAATCAAGAAAGCAAGTGTCACAAAAGTGCTGTAAAGAAATATCTCTAATTGGTTGTGGCTGTTTCCTCATTTCTTACAGCTTGTATTTGGCTTTGCATTCTGCAGATTTCTATCACACTGATTCTTCTTACTGCTTTGCCTCTCAAGGCCATCATCCATTACATTTGTCTCAGATCTGTGGATGCTACAGCCATGGATCTATTTGTATGAAACATGGTTGCTACACTCATTTGACCTTTTAAACTTGAAACACAAATGGAGGTTTAAGAGAAATAAAGGGACACATACTATGCAAAGTGGAGTTTAAGCAGGAATGAATATTTTTCCAACAGCTTCTGGTTTTTAATCCTTCAATTTTCAACAAATGCTAATTAAGCACTTACTGGGCAGTCGCCACAATCTGACTTCAGAAAATAAGGAAAAAGCAAAAATAATTTTTGCACTGACTTTGGTATAATTCTAGTTTGAATGCATGTGGAGGGGTTAGAGGAAAGGATCATATTAAACAAAAATATGATAATCTGGCATTATATAACATTTGAACTCAAAGAACTGTAAGTTATTAGTGGATACGCACATATTCATTGCCTCAATAACATCACTGCCAACTAAATCCAGCCAGAAGAATGTTACTTCCAAGGTCAGGGATGTTTTATCTTTCTTCACTATTCTGCTCCAACCCGTAGAAAATTACCAAGCACTCAATATCTGTTGAATTAGTGAATCTGTCACCTCTACATTTTTGAGCAAAAATCATATTACTAATAAATTCAGCTTCCTTATTTGAAGACTGTTTAAAAAGATCAAAGAAAATAATGAGCATCCTCTATATTGAATATAATTCTTAGCAATATATCTTACTCCTAAATAAAAATATTCAGGAAAAATAAAACATAGCAAAACGGAAAATAAGGTACTCTTAAACTAAACAAGTTTTTGGAAAAAGTCTTGAGAGAATGTTACCTTGTTGGTGTTTTTGCTTTGGAAAGCATTTTGGAGTTCCAATTTATAAGTTTGATACAGAATACAATAAATGAATAGCCTGCCATATAATTCAGATGACCATCAACCTGAACTTCTGAAAGGGAAGTGGGAAAAGAGGAGGAGGCAAAGTGACCTTTCTCATACATTTTCTATCAGTTGGTCAGCAGGTGAAGTATAAAACTTATCCTCACCTCAATACCCACAGAGGAAAATAAATTATATATTCTGTCTTTGAAAAAGACAAGAAATGCATATTTGAAATCTGAAACTGACAATCTCAATTTTTTTAAACCTAAATCTTAAATATTCCCATCTTTTTTCTTTGAATATCCTTTAAAAAAAGATCAAAATACTTCCATTTTCCAAGTTCCTATATGAAAAGCTGGGAGAGGGAGGCTGAAAATTCTCCCATAATCCCAGCTGACTGATGGTCCAAGCAACTCAGAGTGACTTTACAAAAGTTCAACATTTACACAGCTGTGGTCATTGCACCACAGATACTAACATAGAATAAATACAAAATAAAATATTTTAAAGAGAATTCTGCACATAAAATGCATATATATACATACAAACACATAAGCTAGAAAAGTACAGTATACCTTGTGTGATATACACATTGAACAAGGTGTTAATCCATTCTCTTGAGACACAATATTTATTGCAGACTAACGATATAACAATTTATTAACAATTAAAAAATCACCAATCAGTGTGTTGGATGGATTGGTCGAAATTATGATTTAAATGGGAATGAGCAAAGTTTAGGTATAAAGTAATACAGAAAGCTGGATTTACTTATGAAATGATTAATTTTGACTATTAATTTTATAAAGAATTTTTTATGTGACACTTATTTAAGTTTTGTTTATCTATATAACATGAAACTGCAGTATTCTCTACACATTGCATTTTGTGTAAATAGCTGTAATGAAATCTAGCTCCAAAAAAACTATGAATTCCAAATCACTGCTATATTTGAAAATCGAAGAATTTTTTGTTAGTTTACGGTTGTATTAATTTTAAGATATTGAAGTCACTTATCAATGACTATCACACACTGCACCTTCCACCAGAGTTTTATTGTCCTTTCCTCCTCCCTCCCCAACAGTGTTCTGTGAATTTTGGGGGATTTTGTCTGCTTCATTCAAAGACTTTTATATAGGCATGCCTTTAAAAATGTGAATGCAACTTTTCTAAGTAGTTATTTCATTGTGATAGTCATACAAGTTCATGACAGAATAAAAATGCCAAAAGTCTTCCGTATACTACTTCCCAAAAGGAAAAAAATTGGAAATTACATTATATTACATATTATATACAAATATATGTGTTAAATTTCATGCCATTACATGTTTTATACTTTCATATCCTTGTTAATTGTAAATATTTTCGAAGTCATTAAATATTCTTTGAATATCTGATTTTTCCATGCTAACATGACATCTTACTTAGTGAAAGTACCCTAAGTTTAAAGTTATATTTTAAATTGTAGCTTACAACAATTCAATTAAATAATTAAAATGCTACAAAGATGACTTTTTTAATATTGATAATAGCATTTATATCATGTTTTTATGCAAAAAAATCATTACTAGAATCATGACATAAATAAAACTCATTTATACTCAAAATGTTGGATAACCCAATAAATACAGCCCAAACAAATCTCCACAATACTGAAAGAAAAAAGAAAAAAATGTTTAAAAATTTATGAACATGTTTTTATTTTTAAATGTAAAATATTTCCCTAGTAGTTAAATAGAAACTAAGCCCATATAAAACAGTATAATTTAGACTTGTTTACTCCAAGGTGCTAAGTGCCTCAGATCTACTAACTGTCCTGGTGCTTTTAATTTGTATTCCCCAGGAGCCATGACATAAATCCACAGACACTGCAGATAGAAAACCTAGAACTGGACTCCCTGCTTAATGCCAGGTATTGGCAAAGAGCAGCTTGTTGGAAGACAGCAAGGAATGTAAATCCTTTTCAGCTACTTATAAACAAACAAAATCTTTGTGCACAGCAAGGTGACATGATGAATTCATCTTCTCAAACGAGGTCATGAAGCAAAACTTGCCCACCTCTTAAAGTTGACTGAATATTATGATAAAACAATAAATATTTTGTCTATAACCTACAGACTTTTTGTTAGAACAGTTTCCATGCTAATACATTTAATATTTAAATTCTCTTTCTTAGCATGTATGTATCAACTCCCATAATATTAGGATAAAGATTCTATCTTATAGAAAATTTTGGTTATATTTTCTGTATTTTTTAGCAAGTGTCATATTAAAACTTACTAATTTACTGACAGTTTTTGCTCATAATAAATAGTACACAATGATATGATTATATTTTAAATACTTTTCATTAATTTTGCCCAATTGTTCTATTTTCTTAATTATTTATAGAACGCCAAAATTTATCAATTTAATGACTATGTTTAGCATATTCATAGGCATAAAGGGCTACTGGTGGGCAGAAATATCAAAATTTGATCTTACCAGGAGTCCATATACAATTGGTCATACATGTCCAAAAACTTTTTAATCCAAAGTTTTTAAAGAAACATAGATATATTATAAGAGAAGATTATTGCACTCATATGAAACATATAGAAAAACAAGACAAACTAAATCTGGTAAAAATGAGATTGTGTCCTATAAAATAAAATTAGTATTTATCAGAAGGCAGAGGGATGGAAGTATAAGAATCAGGCAAAATACTTCAATCCTATGTAATAGAACTGAATTATTGCTGGTAAACTTCATTCCATTCATTGATTTATGATGATACATAGGTTAAGTCTGCATATTGTCATGATGCAGTGTTTCTTTAATAAATTCAAGGTAAACAACAGAAATAATATAAAGGATTTCTATTATTCATCAATCAGTTAAACTATCGTTTGGACATCTCTACTTTTATCACAAAGTTCTTTTAGTTCCTCTCTTCTGAAATATGTTTTATCTTTATCTATAGTCTGCACAATCTCTTGACTTTTTCATAGTAATTCAATGTTAGTCTTTACTTAAATTCTATTACGCAGTAAAACAGGTTCAGACGTTAGGTAAGCCTATCACATTCTTTTAGAAAGCAGCTCAACAACCATTTATGATCACTCAGGTATATCACCTTTGATTTTCACAGACCATAGTTAAGCATTTCATCAATTATTATATGAAAATACAAAATTTCACTGTGCTCTCCTCTGTGATAGTTTTAAATACGTCCACTAATCGTTCCTTGAAAAACGAAAACAGCCTGATTATCCTAAATCTCCTGTTTTTGTGATTGCAGCCTGTATTTAGTGACCTGCTTATATAGAACCTGGAAATTGTTCTGCAACATCCAAGTATAGGTCATAAAATATCTTGAGGCTTTCCATCTCTCTAGGATAACTATCAAGGAATTCAGCTACTATTTGAAAGGACACTCCAACAGCCTTTTGGAAAGGCCTTTCAAGGCCTTGAAAGGAACAGAGAGACCTTTTGCCAAAAATCATGTGAGTGAGCCATCCTGAAAGTAGATTCTAGACCAGCTGAGCTTTCTAATGACTGAAGACCTGGATGACATTTTTGTTACAATCCAATGGCATACCACGAGAAGTATGATCCAATTAAAATGCTCCTGAATTCCAAATTTTCAATCATTATTGAATTATTTGCTGTTCAAATCATATATATATATATTAGGATAATTTGTTATGCTCTAATAGATTGCTAATGTATTATCTTTAAAGAAAATTTTAAAACAAGATGATTAGAATTGGATTTGAAGAGATGACAAACACAAAATATTTAGATTTATACCGAAAGTGAGGTCAGTGTAATTACTCTTCCCTTTTCAGAATCATGTGGAGAATTATTGTCTTTTTGGCTTAGTGAATTGATTCCAGTCACAGAAATTTAACTTTGTCTTATATTTATATGTTATTTATTTCAGGTTAAACTGTTTCCTATTAAGGAAAGTACAGTAAGTCTAAAGTCATAACTCTTTTTTCGGTCTTACAAAATGCAAATTTACCCAGAACGTCACTTTATTCAAGTTGACTTATTCATATTGCAGGTAAAAATTCTCATCTTTGGATAAAAAAATCAAAGGAATAGAATTCTACTCTAAATTTTAAATTGCCTTGCTCAATTTTGCACAGTTCTCAGAACCCACTTATTCTTCAGAATAATAGCAAAAACTGGAAACAACCTAAATGCCTGCCATCATATGAGTACATAAAAAGATGTGAATGATGTGGTTTATTCTACACACACACATATATATGTACATGTATCTATACATATGTATTTATACACACATACATATACATATATAATAGAATATTATGCAGGTATCAGAAAGTGAACTCTTGCTATTTTCAGCAATATAGATAGACCTGGAGAGGAATTATGCTTAATGAGATAAATTAGGAGACAGATAAACACAATATGGTATCCCTCATATGAAGAGAATAGAAACAGCAAGCAAACAAATGAACTAAAGTAATCAAAAAGAGACAAAAAAAGCTGTATCAAACAACATACATTTAGCCAAAAAAAAAAAAAAAAAAATTCAGGCAGTATTAGAGAAGGGGTAGGGTGAAAGGGGAAGGCAAATAGTAGGTGGGATTAATTTTAAAGTGAAGGAAAAACTGAAAACTGAAGTGGAGGACTTACCATATTGCATACAGATGCTGATTAGCTATTTAATGTTAAACCTTAAACCTATTTAATGTTAAGTAATAACAAATAAACATATAAATAATCATTTCACTTAGGTTTGTCTTGAGAGTTGAACGTATTAAATTGTTTTTTTCTCTAAGCTCTAGACACTAAAATGAACTTCAATAGCTTTTCATTGCTTGTTTCTGTCTGATTTTTGTCTTTATTGTTAAGAATTAATTTTTGCTTCTACATTTATGTTGCAATTTGATATATTATAGAGGTTATTTCAATTATATTTCACACTACTGGAGAATTTAAAAAACTGAAACTGCTGATAACAATACCATTCCAATGGTATATTAACTTTCCTTAGTATTATAAGAAACCTATGGTTTTCCAGTGATTTTTTTCAAGGATGAAATTCCATGATTATATTAAATTTTTCAAATAAGTCTGCAAAAGTAACATAAAAGAACCTATAATAAAATATATTGTATTTATAAAAGCAGTAAATACCAATACGTTAATGTTCACTTTTATAAATGAACTTTTCAAAACAATACGTTAACTCTTTTCCCAAATGCCACAGAGAAGATAACATTAAATTGGAAAAATAAAACATGGATTAGATAAAAATAATATTAGAGAAAATCTTGATGATAAGTTAAAACTAAAATTTAATATTTTCTATGTGAAGCCTTTAATATTTGCTTCTTTACTGAAATATTGTATATATATACACATACACATACATACACAAATGTATATGTGAATCATGTTAATAATCTATTTTATCTGGAGTATTTTAATTTTTTCATGTGAAATGTAATATTTTAATTTTCCCATCACAAAACGAGGCATTAAAAAAGTTAATTTCCTTAATTTGCTATCTTGAGATGCATTCTTATAAGCTAATTGATATCTATTAAGTCAAGAAATATTAAGTAAATCTCTGTGTAGAACAAATAACTTGGAAAAAAAATTGATACTGTCTTTTGGGAAAAATGATTCCTTAAATAATGGATAATGTCTGAGTCAACATTTATCTTTTTTCTTGAATTTAATATTTATGTTTGATTTGTCTCTCTAGGAAAAAATTTAAACTAAAGAGATTTTATTATGCTTTGTAAGTAATATATATGGTAGAAAAATTAGAATGAAAGAGAAGAGCATTAAAGAAATGCAGTTGCTGATTAAATAAGACTAAAATAACAACAGCATTAATGAGTGAAAACCCTGAGAAGAGAAAGTTACGTTGCAAAATAGGAAGTTTTGCTGATTGTATTACCAAGTAAAAACACAAACATTTATGAATTATAAAAATATCATGTCTAAATATACTAGGTGGAAGTTCAGTGTTTACAATAATCTTTCAAGAATTTAATCTCTTAATCCTTTGGACGAGGGTTGAGAATAGACAACTTGGGTGATAAAGAAACTAGGAAAACCATTGCAAATTTAGGAATTTTTATCTATAAACATGGTTCTAATACAATGCATTTATACCACTTTTTCTACTTCAGGAAAACTTTAATAAACTTAGCTGAGGTAGTTTGATATTTTCTAAAACCTATCTATATGGAAGAAGACTAAATATCTTTCATAAACTTTATTTCATATGAATCATGTAATAAGATATCAGCCAGAATGCATTGATCTTTCTTATAAATTTTGTTTGTGACAAATTATGCTCAGAGACTGAGATTTTTTTACCAATAATTTAACACAGGTTTGCTATAGGAAACAAAATTTCTAATGATAACACAAACTAATCGTATATAGAATATCTGATAGCAAGTCAATAAACAATATATTCTTAACCAATAATAGGTTATTTTCACTATTTTTCCAGGCAAAGGGGAGATGAAAAAACAAATTCCAATTTATTTGAGGTGTATCAATCTATGTGTTGGTTCTTGGTAGAATCAGTCTTTCTAACTAAAAGCTGATTACTATCCCTCACCTTAGGAGTATAGCTGCTGGAGAACATTGATATTGGCTAACTACTGATTTTGGCAGGCAAGATGGGCTGCTCCAAATGTTATTACTCCAGGGACAATTACAGATCCTACATCATTGCGTAAGAACAGATGCATCCAGACAAGAATGGATGTTCTTTCTCTTGCTGATACTGATGCTTGGTTTAACACCACTGGTGACCACTAGTAGATTGGCCAGGTCAAGAGAAAAGTGTCTTAAAAGAGCGTCAGTGTTCAGATGGGAAAGTTATTTAGACAAAGAATAGCCTTGCCCAGACCAAACACTCTTGAGTTTCTGGTCAAATCTCCTAATTCTTGAAATTTAAGAGTATATCATGTGATGGCAGCCACTGTCTTTACTATAGTGACAAGAAAATAATCGTCCTTTCTACTCCAGGTTCAATCGTAATGAAATGAAACAAAGGAACACAAAATCCCGTCCAAAATAGTAGTACACAGGTTGGGGGGAGGGACGGTAACAGGGAAAAGGTGGTAAAGGACTCTAAAACTCTGGAGGTGGGTGTGGTGTGACATATAGACTGAGTTACAATTTAATATCCTAAAATGAATATAACATTGTGAATTCAATAAATGATAAATATAGCTATTCAAAAAAATCCACATATTACAAATTTCAAAAAACACCAGTTAGAGAAATGCAAATGAAGCATATCTAAGGGTATTACATGAAAAAATATGCCAACCATTTCATTCAATGCAGACATATAATTCTAACTATACAATTAGCAAATTGAATCCAATAGTATATAAAAAGATAATACCAAATAAAGCTTATCCTACAGATGCAACTTGGTTTAAAATTTGGTGATAATTGATTTAGTTCATGAAAATCAAAGAATAAAGTAGACTAAATATGATCATTCTAATAGGTATAGAAAGATGTTATAACATTTAATCTTTATTCATTCATGAAAAATTTTTAGCAAATCAGGAACGGAAGAAAAACTTTCTCAACTTGATAAACAACACTTAAAAGAAATCCGTAAATAGCATCATGCAAATAGACATACAAGATAAAAGCAATAAAGTCTACTATCTTCAATGAAGTCTACTACTTCTACTGAACAGTGTATTATTGGAGTCAGCTAGTGGAATAGGCAAATAAAATAAATAAAAAGCATACAATGTATAGAAATATAAATTAACTTCATTCATACATAAGGTATCAGAGTATGTAGAATATCCATATAAATATACAAGGTAAAAAAGTTTAAAGTTGTCAGGATCAATATATGTTAATATAAAATTAATTAATTGCATTTCTTTTTATAATAGTTTTATTGAAGGAACATTGCATCAAACACTACATAGATTAAGGCATGCATCATCATAAATCAATATCTATATATAATACATTGTTTATGACTAATGGCCCAATTCTATTCTGTACCTTGTAATTGACTACTTTTAACCAATTTACCCATTGCCCATCTCTTGCCCTTTTGGCAACTACTAATTTGATTCTATAGAATAGAACTGATAGTTTTTTAATTTGGTTTATTTTTTATTTGGTTTCTCTGTATATAACTAATGAATTATATCATGGTTTTATCTTCATGTGACTTATCTCTCTAAGCATTATACCATACAGAGACACCCAGGTTATTGCAAATGGCATTCCTCTTTTTAATAACTGAGTAGCATTCCTTTATGTTTACATATAAATTTTCTTCATCCATTCATCTATGGTCAGATATTAAGATGTAAAAACTGATGTTTCGATTAACATAGGGGTGCATCCATTTCTGTGTATTTTTGTTTTTCAGCTAAATAACTAAAAGTGAGAAAACTGGATCATTTGGTATTTCCATTTTCAGTTTTTTTGTGGTTTCTCCATACTTCTTTCCATAAGAAATAACAATTTTCAATCTGACCAACAGTGTATGAGAATTTCCTTTTCTTTAAATCTTCACCAACTCTTGTTTCTAGTATTTTGAATAATATCCATACTATGAGGTGCAAACTAATATTTCGTTGTGATTTTATTTTCACTTCCCTAATAAGAATAGAAGAAGATGAGCTTTTCATGTACCAGTTGGCCATCTGTATGTCTTCTTTGGAGAAGTGTCTACTAATGTATTCTTTCCATTTTTAATTGGATTTTATTTTGTTTTGTTGTGTCATTGTTATTATGTTTTATTAGTTCTTTATGTATTTTAGATATTAAACCCTTGTCAGATGTATAATATGAAAATATCTTTTTAAAATTTATTAGATTCTTTTTTTTTTGTTGATAGCATCTTTCACTATGCAGAGACATTTTAATTTTAAATAAGACCCCTTTGTTTTGACTTTTTTTCTTCTACATTGATGTAAATTGGTCCAAAGACATTATTTTGGTGAATGTCAAAGTGTGCATTGTCAATGTTTTCTCCTATGATTTGTATGCTTCATGTATTACATTAAATTTTCTAATCTATTTAAGTTAATTTTATATATGGTGTTAGAGAGTAATCTAATTTCTTCTCTTTGCATTTCTGCTCTGTCCAGTTTACCCAGCACCATTAATTGAAGGGACTGTCTTTGATAAATTGTGTGCAAATTTTGTTAATATTTATAGGCATATGCCTTACAAATATCACCTTCCAGCTTGGTACTTATTTATTTTCTTTCTGGTATATATATATACATATATATATACATATATATATATACAGAGTTATTATAAAGAAATATATAGTCAAACTTTAAATTGTCTTCCTATTGTATAATTTACTTTTTAAATTTAGCTTGTATATCATTCTATAGCTTTTTCTTTTATTACAGCATAAGTTAGCAATTTAATTTTGTTCGTTTTGTTTGTTAATGAATTGCTCCCAAATCATTTGTTATTCTCAGTAAATTTTTAAAACAACTTTGTGACAGGGTTCTCATAAGACAGTGTAAAGCTTCCTCACAAAGATTATTACCATACACTATTAGGCAGATTAACACTCTAGTGAGCACTAGAAATATTTATCTGTAATCAAGTCTATTGGAAATGAATTAGCAAGAACAAATCAAACATGCATAAAATAATATAATCTTGGATATTTTATTTTACTCAAGGCAATGTTTGCAATAGATTTGTATCTTCTATCAAACTTGCTAACTTTCTTTCATAAACCCTAATATTTTAAAATATTTTATCATTAACTTTCAATAAATTAGTAATTTGAAAGCATCAACATGATTATTTATAGCATTTCAAATATATTATTATTTATTTTTAATCTAGAGAAAAAATATTCATTATAGAAATTTTTCCTGTTATATGCTGTGATATATTTGGTTTTTAAAGGATTTATATAAAAATCAAATAACTTAATTTTTGCTATGTATTTTTAAATTAGCATTATTAATGAAACATTGCATCACATTATAGTTAAGATGTATGTCATTTTAAATCAACATCTGTATATGATATAATAAGTAAACTTTTGCTTTAAAATGTCAAGTAGAAATATACAAAATATTATATAGTGATTTAAAATGACCATCTTACCTAAAGCAATCTACAATACTAATGCAATCTCTATAAAACTCCCACTGGTAATGTTCAAGAAAATAGAACAAAACTTTTAAAAATTTGTATGAAATCACCAAAGACCCCAATGAGCCAAAGCTATAGTGGAAAAAAAAAAAAAATAGAGTAATCACACTCTGAGATTTTAAGTCATACTACAAACTGATAGTGATAAAAATCTTATGGTATGGAAATAATAAAAGAAACATAGATCAGTGGAATAGACTTGGTGTCCAGAAATGACTCACACATATGTGAAGTTAGTTTATAGCAAAGAAGCCAAGAGCATACAAGGAATATGTAATAATTACGCTAACTTGCATTCCCTTCAATAGTAAAGGAGGGTTCATTTGTCTTTACTCCATCCCTTCTCATGGGTATGAATTGGTATTACATTGTGGTTTTTATTTGTATTTATTTGACAATAGTGATACGGAGTATTTTTTCATGTGTCTGTAGGGCATCTGTGCATCTTCTCTAGATAGGTCTCTGTTGAGTTCTCCTGTCCATTTATTCAGTGGATTGATTGCTTTTTTATTGATGACATGTATACACTCATTACATATTTTGGAGATTAAGCTCCTGTCTAATGTATGTTTTGCAGAAATTGCCAATTCAGTGATTTTCTTTTTTATTTCAATGATGATTTCTTTATATAGATGAATATTTATTTAGTATAGCCCTATTTGCTTAATTTGACTTTAATTTCACTCCTTTGCCATTGATAGAACTTCATCAAAGACATCTTTTATGTTGATATCTTGAAGTGATTTTTCTACATTTTTCCTTTATGTATTTTGTGGTTTCAGTTCTTAGCTCCAGATCTTTCATTTTGAGATTTTTTGTTGTTTTTTGTTTGGTTTGGTTTGGTATGGCATGGAACCAATATTATAGTTTCTTTTTCTTTCTTTTCTTTATTTTTTTTGGGGAGAGCACATGATTGTCCAATTTCCCCAGCACCATTTGTTAAATAGATACTTCCTCTATTTTATGTTCTTGTTTTGTCATAGATTAATATCTAAGTGTGGTTTTATTTCTGACCTCTAAATTTTATTTCACTGATCTGTCTATTTTTGTTCAAAAATGATATTGTTTTGATAACAATCCCACTGTAATAAATTTGAGGAATTCTAATTCTTCCATTGTTCTTTTTCTGAGAATATATTTAGATACTTGAGGTCTTTAGGATCTTTAGGGGTTCCATACAAACTTCAGTATTGTTTGTTAAATTTCCTTGAAAAATGCCCTTGGAATTTTGAGGGAATTTCATTAAATCTACATTTTTTGGAAGGGGGGATAAGATGATCATTTTAACTATGTTGATTCTTCCAATCCATGAACACAGGATACTGTTTCATCTCTGTCTTCTTCTATTTCTTTTGTTAATGCTCTGTAGATTTCAATTTAGAGATCTTTCACCTCCTTTATTAAGTTTGTCCCAGTATGTTATGTTTTTATGCTATTATAAATGTGATTCTTTCCAAATTTGTGCTTGCTCTAGTCGACTGCTTGCATTTAGCAATGCTACTGAATTTCGTGTATTGGTTCTATATCCTGCTACTTTGCTGTATTCATTTATTGTTTCTAGCAATTTTGATGGAATATATTGAGTTTTCTAGGTATAATATAATATAATTTGCAAATAGTGATGGTAGCATTATTGCTGTTTATATTTGTATTTATTAGCGTAGAGGCTTTCAGATTTTCACCATTGAGCATAATGTTAACTGTGAGTTTTTCATTTACGGCTTCCATTATGTTGACTTTTGTGTCTTCTATTCACATTTTGGCTAGGTTTTTTGTTTTTGTTTTGTTACGAATGGGTGTTTAATCCTCTCAAATGCTGTTTTTATCTATTGATGTTTTTCTTTTCCCATTTTTGATATGTATTATGTTGATGGATTTGCACATATTGAAACATCCTTCCAACACTATAATAAATCCTATTTGGTCATGATGTATAATTATTTAATGTTCTTTTGAATTCAGCTTGCTAAAATTTTGTTAAGAATTTTGTGCCTATATTCATTAGTAATACTGGTTTGTAGTTTTTTGGGGTTTTTTTTTTTTTTGGTGTTGTCTTTGCCTGATTTTGGAATCAGGGTGATGTTAGGCTGCAGAATGATATTTGGGAGTTTTCCCTCCTCTTTGGTTTTGTGGAAGTTTATAAAGAATATGAATTAAATTTTTAAAAATATTTGATAGAACATTCTAGTGAAGCCATCTGGTGTTGGACTCTAGTTTTAGGGGAGGCTTTGTAATACTGCTTCAATTTCAGTGCTTATGAGTGTTCTGTATACGCTATTTAAGTCATCTGGTTATGTTTCTGAGTGTTGTAGGATTCTAGAAATCTGTCCATTTTTCCAAGATTAATTAATTTATTAGAACATATGTTCTAATAAGTCTCTTTTCTTCCTTTATATATCTGTGATGTCTGTCATAATCTCACTTCTTTCATTTCTGTTTCATATTCACAGACTTTTATTTTCTCTGTGAGTCTGGATATGTGTCTATCAATGTTACTTATATTTTTGAAATACCAGACCTTGATTTTATTGATTTTTTTTATTCTTGATTTCACTTATTTTGTACTAATTTCATTAATTCCTTCCTTCTGCTTCTTTTTGGTTCCAGCTGTTCTTTTTAGTTTTTTCACAGGTGTGTGGTTAGGATTGTAATATGAAATGTCTCATGGTTTAGATATGCACTGGTATTACTATTATCTTCTTTCTTAGAACCATTTTTACTGCATCACACATGTTCTGGTAACCCATCTTTTCCTTTCTACTTATTTCCAGATAATTTCAAATTTCATCATTAATTTTCTTGTTGATTCAGGAGTTATTAAAAAGCAGGTAGTTTGATCTCCATGTCTTTGTAGTTCTTTCATTTATTTTCTGATTCATTTCAAGTTTCACACACTTGTGTTCAAAGAAGTTGGTTTTTATAACTTCCATCTTGTTAAATTTACTGAGACTTGTTTTGGTCTCAAGATTTGGTCTATTTTTGAGATTATTTCTTGTTCACTTTAGAAGAATGTGTAATCACTTCTGTTGGGATCAATGCTCTCAATATGTCACTAGTTCAATATGATTTATTGCTTCATTTAAGGCCTTTATTTGGATTTTCTGCCTGAATGATCAATATATGGATGTGATGGGGGTTTTGAAGTCCTGTACTGCTATTGTGTTAATTTCAATGTGTCCCATTAGTTTTGTCAGTGTATGTTTTATTTCTTTAGGTGATCTGTCTGGGGGACTATATATTAATAACAGTTCTTCTTTAAAGATTATCCACTTGACCATAATTTAATTTCCATACTTGCCTCATGATATTCCTTTTTAAGAGAAAATTTATCTTGCCTTAGTATCGTAGTTCCATATTTCATCTTTCTTGCTATGGTATATATATTCCATAATCCTTCACTTTTAACCTTTGTATTTCTTTGAATTAGATGTGAGTTTCTTGTTGACATAAATTTTGTGGGTGCTTTTTTCTTTCTAAATTCAGGCATTTTGCCTTTTAATTGGTGTTTAGCCCATTCACAATTAGGGTGATTATTGATATATAGGGTTGTATTGATGTCATTTGAGATTTTGTTTTATTTGTTTTAGATCTCTGTTTTTCTTTTCCTAATTGTTTTGGTTTATTTTTCCTTTCAGATAGTTTTCAGTGCTGATTCTCTGTTTATTCTTCTTTGCTAAAATGATAATTTGCAGCTTTTTAATTGTTTACTTTTCAATGATACTTTAAAGAAAACCACAGTACCATAAAGAAGAAAAATAATAATTGGTTTTTATATTTATGGTAGTCTGACATTCTTTCTCCTTTTAACCTTTGCATACTTTTGACATTTCACTAAGGCTTCCATAATCTTAGTCATGTCATTACGGATTATGTTATGACTCTATATATTGAATTCATGCTTATTTAAAAAGGTGATTGAAATATATTGTCATCTAGGGTCAGGTCTATAATTAGGCAGGAACATCTGGTCTTCCTCAAGGGTCTATGTTAAATGATTATTAATTTTGTATGTTAATGATTTGGAACGCTTTAATGTTGTGAATGTAGCAGAGTTATTATTTTTGTCAGTGATTGACATTACTTGAAAAACTACCTAGAATCTAAATATTTTAAGGGGTTAATAGTACATTAATGTAATTCAATATTTGCTTTAAGTTGCCTTAAATTTTTTAAATTTATTCAATTATTATTTAAATAAATAAAAATATTTTGATGAGAAACCAAATGAATTAAAACTCAATTATATATTTTGAATCATCAAAGTCAGGATTCTTATTTTATTAAGATAAAAATAAAGTTTTATTTAAGAAAAGAACTTGAAAAATTACCTGATCTACAGATATAAAACAGTAGCTTTGAATTTATTTCCCAATAAGAAATAAGAACATATTTAACTGGTGATATAATTGATGGAATTTTTTTTTAAAGTTTGTTTTAGGAATGATTATTAATAGTTCAGAATATGCTTCAACATGGATTTTTTTTTTTTTTTTTAAGGAAGGATGCAGGCAGGAATGAAGGCAAGCTGGCTGGCAGGAAGTGAGGGGCAAAAAAATAGCACTTATTTACTTATTTTTATTTAGTTTTTCACATTGATTATTCTCTCAATCCCAGTTCTGGGACTTTGGGACGCATATGAGACTGCTTTCAGGATGTACTAGACCACTAAGCTATTAGGACACATCCCAGGAATATTTATTCTTGAACAAAAACTGCTTTAAGATTATTTTATATCACTCAACAAAATTTGTTTCCAAAATTTCAGTATATAGAAAAAAAGGAAATAATAAACATTTTTTCTAATATAAGCATGTCATATCAGAGCTATTACAAACTCATTCATTTTCAACCTTGAATCCAGAACCTAGCACATTATGTTTTAAATATCTCACTTTGAAAACTTTTTAGTAGATATTATATTCTAGTTTTATATATATATATATATTAATATATATTCATCAGGTAAATGATTTTAAACATCTGACCTCAACATTGTCTGTATTGTTTTTATTTTAACATAGCTGTAACAAACTCAGGATATTTCACACCGATGTTGCCATGTAGCTAAATTTTTTTGTTTACGTTCCCAAATGTTTGGGGAAAATAAGAATTGTCACACTTTTTTAAACTTTCAGCTAAAATATCTTAAGAACATTACATATGAGTTAAATATGATTACATAGCAAGTGAATATACAATTAAAATTAGATTTTAGTGAATTTCCCCATAAGTTCCTGATTTTTAAAGTTTAATTAGGGAATGTATTTGCTGCAGATAGCTTTTTTTCTCAATAAAAAGTTTAAGGAAAGCTTACAAGGCAAAAATTTTATTGGAAGGTGCAATGCCATTAAAGCTGGAGAGAGGAAAGAGAAAAGAGGCAGCAAGGGAGAGAGAAAATACCAGACATGTGTTACCCAGTTGTCCATCATTGTTAAAAACACAGATGACAACTCTGTCTTGGGGATTTCTGAAGAAAGTGCAAGTGGAACTATCACATCTTGGAATTTTTGTGGGGGGAGTTAATGGGTATATTGCAACAAATTTAAGATATTTTTTCAAGATTCACTTCTCCATCTCGCTTTTCAAAGCTAGCTGCATGGTCGCTATTACATCAGTAATTCTGACTTTTGGTAGTTGCATCCTCCAGGATATCTCAAGGGAAATTTGGAAACTTGCCCAAATCATCTGGCAAGTAGGCAGACATTGGTCATGTGAGCCTACCCTCAGTGATCAATACATGGATATATTAGCTACTGATGTATTGTAATTTATCACAAAACCTATAGTTTTAAAACAACACACGCTTGTTATCTCAGTTTCTGGGATCAGGAATCTAAAGAAATCTTAGTTGAATTCCTGTGTCAGAGTCATTCACAAGCAGTTGGTTGGAGCTGCAGTCATCTCAACTAAGGGAGATGACAGTTGAATCCATTCATGGGGTTGGTGCGTCAAAGTTCCTTATTTTATCTAGATCTACCTGTTTCTTGCCACATGGGATTCCCTATGGAGAAGTTCACAACGTGACAAGTAGCTTGCCTCAGAGAGACTACAACAAAGTGACCACCTTTCTATAACACAATCTTGAAAATGATGACCCATAATTTTGGCCATGCTCTATTCATGAGAGATGAGTCATCATGTCCAGTTCATAATCAGGGAGAAGGAATTGCACTGAGTCTGACTCTGTATTATGGGGATCGTTACAGCTATGGTAGAAGCTTCTTTTTTATGTATATTTTATTTTATTTTAAAGAATTTTATTGCAGAAACTTTACAAATTAAATTAAAATAAACTGATATGTATAAGTTCCCCATAAATGCAGATTACACATTCTTCAGATATATGTCAACACATCCTGCCCCCCACCAAGTATTCTTCACCATTGTCCAGTGGGTGCCAGCATCACTTGTCATCTACCCCCTTCATTCCCTATTGGTGACCTCAATTCTATTGTAAGTGTCCAAGTCTTGGTTTTGTTTCATCTGTTCCTTTGTTTTGACTATTCACATTCCATCTATGTTGAGATCAGCTGATATCTATCTTACTTCTTTTGACTTATATCACTTGTCATAATCCCCTCTAGATCCATCCATATTGATTAAAATGACAGGATTTCCTCTTTTCTAAGGGTTTTATAGTATTCCATTGTACATATGTTCCACACCTTCTTTATTCATTAATCCAATGTTGGGCATGTTGGTAGTTTCTTGTTTTTAGCTATTGTGAATGGGGCTGTAATAAAAAAAGGGGTGAAGAAATCTCTTCAAATTTGTGCTTTTCTGTCTTTTGAGTAAATACCCAGAAATGGGAATGGTGGGATCATATAGGTTTTCCATCTTTAACTTTTTGAGGAATCATCATGGTTTTCCAAAGTGCACTATTTGCAATCCTACCAACAACGTAAGTGTTCCCTTTTCTCCACATCTCTACTAACATTTGTTGTTACCAGAAATGTGGATAATAGCCAACCTCTCAGGTGTAAGGTGATATCTCATTGTTGTTTTAATTTGCATTTACATGATGCCAAGGAGTAGGAACATCTTTTCATGTGCCTGTTGGCCATTTGTTTATCAACTTCAGAAAACTGTCTTTCGATTCATCTTCCCATTTTTTTTATTTTCCCATTTTATTTCTTTACTGTTTTTCTGTTATTAGTTTTATGATTTCTTTGTATATTTTAGATATTAAGCCCTAGTCAGAAATGCAGAATTAAAATATGTTCTTCCAGTTAGTATGTTTTTTGTTTGTTTTCGTGATGTTTTCTTTTTCTGTGATGAAACTTTTCAACTCTTTATTTTTATTTTTGTTTCCTTTGATACAAAAGGAGTTGAGTCCCCAAAAGCCTCTCTAAGACTGATGTCATGAAATGTTTTACCTGTGCTGTCTTCCAAAAATTTTATAATTTACAGTCTTATGCCCAAGTCTCCAGACCATGTTGACTTAATTTTTATAAATGGCATTGGAAGGTGATCTAGACTATTTCTTTTGTATGTGGCTGACCAGTTATAACAACACAATTTATTGAAGAGATTTTCCTTTCCCCATTATATGCTTTTGCTCCTTTGTCATAGATTAACTGACTGTATGTGAGTGTGTCAGTTTCTGGTGATAGAGTTCTATGTGCTAATGCCTGTTATTAATTCAGTACCATATTGTTTTGATCACTTACACTGTAGTGTAACTCAATGTCTGGGAGCATAATGCCTCTAGATTAGTTTTTTTTTCTCTTATATTTGCTTTGGTGTCAGGAATGCGGGGTGCCGTAAGACATTGAGAAACTCAAGAGAGAGTGAGATGATAGAAAGGTGGGGTCAGGGGACCAACAGACTCATGGAATGAGAGCCCTGAACATTCATCCTGCCCTCCACATAATTTATTGAGTTCATACACAGAATTGCTTCAAGCAACTTACACAAGCAAGTTTAACACTGAATTTGCTTATGCAGCCCTTTGCTTTCTAACTGCATAGCTGTATGTAACTTGTTTTGGGGAGGGAACAGTCATAGATACACTGCCCCAATACTTTCCCTCAGGTCCTTGATGTTCTGCCAGCTCCTGCTTCAACCTTGCTTTATTTTTCTGCCCCCAACGCTTTGGTTCTTCAGGATCTTTTGTTATTTCAGACAATTTTTAAGATTTTCTTTTGTTCATTTCTTGGAAATAAGCCTGTGGCATTTTAATGGGAATTGAATTAAATGTGTATATTGCTTTAAGTAAGATGACCATTATAACAGCTGTTATTCTTTCCAACCATGAGGAGGGAATATCTTCCATCTCTTTGTATGCTTCTCTATTTCTTTTAAGAAGTACATTTCATTGTACAGGTCTTTCACCTCCTTTGTTAAGTATATTCCAAGATAGTGGATTCTCTTTACTTATATTTTGAATGGTATAGTTTTCTTGATTTCTTTTATGTTTAGCATGTCGTTTGCGTATAAAAATGCAGTGTATTTTTGTACATTCATTTAGCTATATTTATTGATTAGTTCTAGTAGTTTTTTTACAAAATTTTTAGGGTTTTCAATCCATACCTGTCTATTTATATCTATCTGTATATGAGCTGTATGTATCTATCTGTATATATATATATGTATATATATATATATATATTGATCATGCCATCTACAAATAATTATAGTTTTACTTCTTTCCAATTTGGATTCTTTTTATTTGTTTAATTTTTACCTATTTGCTCTTGCTATGTCCTCCAGTATGATGCTAAATAGCAGTGATGAGAGTTGACAACCTTACCTTGTTATTTACCTAGAGGAAATGTTTTTAATTTTTTCCCTGCCATTAACTATGACATTGGTTATGGGTTTATCATATATAGCCTTTATTATTTTGAGGTATGTATCTTCTATCCATTTTACGCAGGGTTTGTTTTTTTGCAATAAATGGATGTCAGATCTTGTCAAAAGATTTTTTTTGTGTGTAATTATATGATCATGTGGGTTATCTCCTTATTGATTGTGTATTATTAATAAATGCACATATGTTGAACTATCGTCACATCCCTGGGATAAATCCCACTTGGTTATGATGGACGACCTTTGTGATATGTTGTTGGATTCAGTTTGCTAATATTTTGTTGACAATTTTTGAATCTATGTTCATTAGTGATAATGATCTATAATTTTCTTTCCTGGTGATGTGTCTTTTTGTATCAGTGTGATGTTACTTCACGAAAAGTATCTGGGAGTGTTCCTATTTTTCACATGCTGTAAGAGTTTGAGAAAAATAATTATTAATTCTCTGAAGGTTTGGAAAAACTCATAAGAGAAGTCAATGGCCCTGGGTTTTATTTTTAGGGGGAAATTTTATTACTTCATCAGTTTCCGTGCTTGTGATTATTCTGTTCAGCTGCTTCAATTCTTCCAGGTTCAGTCTTAGTAAACTGTATTTTTCTAAATACCTGCCCGTGTCCTCAAGTTTGTCCACAATTTATTGGCATAGAGCTGTTCATAGTAGTGTCAGGGTGTTTTGTATTTCTGTGATAGCTGTTGTAACTACTCTCCTTTCATTCCTTATTCTAATTATTAGAATTTTCTCTCTTTTTGTTTTTGTGAGTTTAGCCAATGGCTTATCAATTACGGTTTTTGCTTTTTTTTTCCCAAAGAACCAACTTTTGGTTTCATTGATTTCTGGATTCATTTTTTGTTTTCTTGTTTTCTATTTCATTTATTTCTCCTTGAATTATTATTTCCTTTTACTACTAATTTTTGGCATTAATTGCTCTTCTTTCTCTAGTTATTCTAAGTTTAGGGCTAGATCGTTTGCATTTTTTCTTATTTCTTGATTTAGACCTGGATTGTTATTTTCAAGTTCCTTTTTGATTTGCCTTTTACCCAAAGCCGTTCAAAAGCATGCTGTTTAGTTTCAACTAATTTGTAGTCTTCCCACTTTCTTTCTGTGGTTGATTTCTAGTTTTAAGTCTTTGTGGTCAAAATGATGATTGTTATGATTTAAATCTATAAATTTTTTGAAAGATGTCTTGTATCCCAGCATATGATATATTCTTGAGAATGTTTCATGCACACCTGAAAAGAAAGAGAAATCTGAAATTATTGGATGAAGTGGAATATGTCTAATAGAGCTAACTGTTCCAAATGGTTATTAAAGATCACTGTATCCCTGTTGCTTTTTATTTTTTTTCATCCTGGTTGATCAGTACAGGATTCTAAGTGGGGTGTTGCTTTACCTTAGTATTTTAGTGTGCCTGTCAATGTTTTTCCTCTGTTTTAATAATACATGCTTAATATATTGTGATGCTCCTTTATTTGGCACTTATATGCTAATAAGCATTACATCTTTTTGCTGGATTGCCCCCTTAATCATTATATAATATCTATCTCTGTATTTTGCTTGACTTTTCAGTTGGAAGTCATATCCAATATGAGTATGACTGTCCCTATTTTTTATGGTTGGCATTTGAATATTTGAATATCCAACCATTGACTTTGAACCAATTTTTAATCTCTAAAGAAGTTGGATTTCCTGAATGTAGTAGAGGGTTGGGTTATGCTTTTAATCCATTCAGCCACTCTATTATTTTATTGGTAATTTCAATCCATTAACATCGAGGTTGATTATTGATGTGTTCTTTATTGCCATTTTGTAATTTGTCTTGTGTGTTTTTTCAGACAGTGCTTCTTTCTCTTATGTGAATTCAGTGTAGTTATGTTTTGATTGGTTTCCCTTTTCATTTTCTTCTTTGCTTTTTTCCCTGGATATGTATTTTGAGGTTACTCTGAGGCTATCATTAAGAATTCTATGTTTATTTTATATTTTTATTTGAAAGCATATTATTTGTACACCAATTCTAATCATCCCATTTTTATTCTCCTCTTCTCCTCTCTACTTTTTATTTTGTATTTTATCTAGCATCTTTAATCAATAATTATAATCATTGTCCCTATTTTTATGTGTTCTTTCCTTGACTTCAGCCACAATAGATTCAAAGAAGAAGGAAAATATATTATGTCATTTTACAGAATTATTAAATGTAGATAGAGAACTTGTGCACTGATCTATAAAGGATAGAAATTCAGTAACAATTTTTCAGTAGAAGTTGATAGAAGTTGTTTTGCATTTATAGGGAGGTGAGGACAGTGCATTCAAGATCTGGAAAACATTAATGTTTTACATGGCATCTAGTAGAAGTTGTAGTTATAGTAAAACATTTCCTCAATCATGTTTTTTGAAAAATATTCAAATTCCTTAGTTTTCATTCTTTTCAATGGATTTGCATATGGTTAATATATCATTTTCCATATTAAAAACTTTAAAATTTTGAGTGAGAAATTTCATATGAAAATGTAGACTTAAATGATCTCACCTTTAAGAGTCTCCTCCAAATTGTAATAGATTATTCTACTCATACTTTGGATTGCTTAGCTTGTCAATGAGTACCTTAAATATAGGAAAATTGATACAGAAATGTGTTATATTCATTGTGTGTCTTTTTATTGAGTTAAAGTGTCTCCCTTTCTTCACATTTATCAACCATTTTTCCTAATTCAGTAAGTTATTTGTGCTTGATCATTCCTTAAAATATGTCATTACAGATTGTAATTTTTTGACTTCTAAAGGAAACCAATGAAAGACATAGTCTTCCTTCTTCCACTTATGTGATCATTCAAGTGAAAAATAAAATATGTGGGGAAATCCACACATCAAATACCATTGTTCTTGAAAATACTGATGTGATAGAATGTGATTTGTGTTAAGAATTTGTTTTTTCCTAATTTCTCTAAAAGTAAACAATCATGATAAGTTAGTTATCAGCAGTGCTATAAGAATTTAAAGTCATAGCTGAAAGAAATATGGAATATGGCTCCATGTACCTAACACAGAGGCTATCAGAAAAGTAAGGAACAGAAATATACAAACCCAATTCCTTCCTTACCTCAATAAGGCAATGTACTGGATCACTCAGTCACTGTGATTATAGAGGGTTAACTGGAACACTACAGTTAAATGCTATAGCAGTGCAGAGAGGAAATATAAGAAGAAAATACATTTGATCAAGTAAATGAATTTATTTAAATTTAATATTAAGGATACTTACAATCATGAATGTTGATAAAATATATGTCACATAGTAGCTAACAATTCGAAGAAAATTGGAACATTATCTAATTGAAAAGATCTTGAATATCTATTAAGGTACACTTCTAGAAAAACGTCTGTGATAATAACAATTTTATTGCAATTTTAATATACTCATCAATTTTCTTATTGGGCCTTTTGAACCATTGGCTTATATGCAATTTAAACTGGCAGAATTGGAAAAATAGTGCTGATTTTTGAGGAGTAATCACATGAAATAAATGATGTAGTTTATCAAATCTTTATGAAAATGAGTAATTAATAACATTATAAATAGTTAAAAAATTTAGATTACTTTTCATAAAATTTAACTACTCACATATATTAAGTTATGCTATCTGTTATGAAATATAAATCTCAGCCAACTCTTATTTTTGAAACATTAAATCATTTTTAACAATTGTCCTTTTCCTGAATTAATGTAACCACCTGGTGGCACTGTTGATTAAACTTGGAAAAAGTTCTAATTTGGGTGAATTCTTTTAAAGAGCATTTTTATCTTAAAATTGTAAATGATATATTATTCTTATTGCTCTTGCATTATTTTAGTACAATGCTGGATAACTATCGCTAGAAAATATATTAAAGTCATTTGAAAAAAATAACATAAATTATCTTATTGAATATTTATTTATATCTGCAAAATTCAAGGACTTCCAAAGATATGTGCCTAATATTAGAAAATGAGGTGAAGACATTTATAAAGATGAAAATTGTGTATTTATGATTGTATGCTTAAGTGGGAGAAATCTCTCTAAATAGCACTTATTCATGACAAAAAATGAAGATAAAAAAGTATGTCTCACTTACATTGGAATTCATTTACATGATCAATTTTAAGCAGTTTGATAAGAATACCACTCCTCCTTCAGGGAAAATTAACAGCATCTTAAATACAATCTTAAATATAATTAACTTTTCTATAAATTCTTGTGAAAATTCATCCACACCTTGCTTGTATGACTACTGTGAACTTAAAAAAATTGTGAACAATGATAATATTTAATATTTCTGCCAAACTGTAAAATCTCTGAAAACTGAGAAATTATGCAGAGTACATTTATAAAAAGGAACTCTTCAATCAAACTATTCTTTGTTAAAGTAAGAAAAGACAGAATATTAGTTTACTGAGAAGTCTTGGAATTAACGAGAGATAAAGAGAAAAACATATTGTTAAAAAAAGGAAAAAAATATTTTACTCCCACCAGCACACCACACCAGCACACAAAATCAGCACTTGAAAGCCATGCATATCTTTTTTGGATTTTTGGTATTTCTTCGTTTTCTTTTTTATAAATTAATTCTATTTAATGAACATTATAAAAAAACTTTACATAGTTTAAGGTGTACATCATTGCAATTCAACTATATAATCTATTAGGCTTACCACCATCAGTATTTTAATACATATACAACCATTTTTTGTTTGTTGATTTTACTTTAAAACAAAGATATTATTACAGGTTTATTGTACACCTTGGATTGTAAGCTTTTTTCTTGAGCCACAGAATTTTAGATATTTGTTCTACTATGGCATTCATTGTACAATTGTTTTATTTATTTATTTTTTGATTGTTCTTTTGAACATAGATCATGGCTTTCTAGGGCGATATTTAAAGGTGATCACTCATCTAATTTATAGGGGCCAACTTCTGGAAACCCATTTATCAAACCATAACTTCTAGGAATCCATCACAATAATAGAGGATCCTACAACTTAAATACTGCCTATGAATCTAATCAAAGCAACGATGACTAAACAATTTGTATGTTATTGCTTCTGTTGAAGATAATTTGATACATTCATCTCAGAATAAAAATAGCTTTGTCAATGGTCCTCTCCTGCTCTTTTTAAACAAAATTTTATTGGATTTTATAAGTATGTATTAGCAATAGAAATGTCTTCTGAATATTCTCTTATGCCAGCTTCGAATTCTACAATGATAGCTTATACCTCAAAGTATGAAAATACAATTTAAGTCATCGTTGATGCCTATGGATTCAATATTTATTCCTTCTGTGTTTACTTATCACTAATCTGATATATTGTGTAGTGAACAAAGAAATAATATTTCACATTTTGATATCTTTTTAAGAGTTACTTCCATGCATTTTACACCATAAACAGAGTGTAATGTTGCATAAGGTGCAAAAAGTCTAGGTGATAAGAAAAAAATGAGATCATTATGCTTAACTGGAATTATTTTTACCAATGATTTGGTATTAATGAGATTTGTATTTTATAAAAATTATCAATAGGAAACGCTATCAATGAAATCCATATAACCAGTATATTCTATTATATAGGTTATAGACTCACTTAAATGACTATACAGATCTTTATAATTGTTCCTGCTTCTGTTTCCCCACATTCTATATAAATAGGAAAAAAGTCCATTATCTTGTCTCTTGCTCCCTAACTTTCAGCAAACTATTGGATTAACCATATATCTCCCTACTCTTTACTTTAGTATTTATCTTGATAGCCCATATAAAATTATTCCTACAATTGCACTTTATATACATCACTTCATTAAATTTTGACTAGCACTTTTTTCTGCGCATTTGACACCATATTTTTACTTTCAAGCTTTTCTTATTTAATTGTTACATGCTGGAATGCCTTATTATTATCTCATTTGCACTAAAATCAATGCTCTTTAAGAGACAATAAATGGTTTTGAATATTACATAAGTTGGAAAGAGATGCTTTTGGGTAGATTCATTTAGAATATGATGCTTATGATGGATGAAATTCTCTGCCAACTTTCTTTTTTACAAAAATTCTTATTTTTCAAATTATCTACTATTTAAGTATCCTTGACAAATCTTATGAAAGTAAACAGGAAAAGAGCATAATCTCACAAAAGAAAATATCAAAATTCTATAGACAGAAAATGAAGAAATTTCTACTTCTATTTCACACCACACTATTCTCTATTTATCAGTTTTCCAACATACTTTATTCATATAGTTATTTTCAAAATTTAATTTTTTTGAAGTTAAGTAAATATGTTTTATCCTTTGACATTATTTATCAATGATTTTATGATAAACTCAGTTAATATTACTAAATAAGCATGAACAAATATAAAATGTCTCCATGTGTATTTAGTTAAATGTCTCCACAGTTTTTGCATTTATTCATTTAACTAACAAACATTATTTCATAACTTCTCTATTTCTAGCCACAATTTTAGGTAATAGGGAAATAATAATGGCACTTAACCTTACAGGGTCAAGAAACATGTGAGCTTTAGACCGTGTATTTCTGTAGATACATATGAAGTACAATAAAGATTATCTTCTCAATAATGCAAACATTTTTCTCCTTCACAATTTAAGATGTTTAGCAGAGTCAAGGAAATAGCAATAATTCATGTAGCTATTAAATGTAACTCCTAAATCAAACTCACTGTATTCGGTACCTAAATTCATGAAACATTTTTATTTTCTAGATACTTAAGTTAATGTTCAAGCAAGGAAATGTGTAGTTTTATGGATATCAACCCCTCAAGCAAAACAGACTCAGGAGATTTCCCTGTTGAGGAGCTCTGCAGCTGTGACTTTATTAAATTAAACATAGTTCATGGCAATTAGCCATGGAAGTTTCCTCTGGGCCACTCGTGATCACAGAGAAACATGACACAAACAGTTGGAATTCCTCCAATCTAATTGCTACTTCTGCAAAGTTTCTTCTCTACACGGTTCACCTTCTATCTTTTAGAACCTCCTGGGCTATGTTCTGCCTCCGATTCTTACCAATATTTTTCTTTTCTTTTTTTTTTTTTTCAGTTTTATATAGGCAGAACACCTTGCAACTGAATTTCATATTTTTTTTGTTTTGACTTCATTATTGTTTTTGCTATTTTTATGAGTTTCACAAAAGTATAATATAAAATCTATGCCATATAGTATAACTTTTTCAAGAATGAATTATGTTTGTTAGCAATTAGTATTTGTTCTTCCCTATTTCATAATGATGGGAAAGTCTTTCTTTCTGTTACATTTTCAGTTTAACTTTAGCAAACACTAAAACTAGATTTTTACTACACCAGTTTATTAGTTTCACAGTTGCAACAAATATGACAGAATCCTTCTATACTGTGTTCATATTGAATATTTATTTCCTTCCAGTCTCCGAATTTGTACCTTCATTTTTCTGTCTATTTTTTTAACTGAAGTAGCAATCATAAAGAAATTCAAAGAGATGCAAGCAAACTCAGAAAAACAGTTCAAAGAACTATAAGAGAACTCAGAAAATCAAGTGAGATATAAGAGGAGTGAGCAAAATAGTATGCTCAAAAAATAAAATTAATGAATAGAAGGTAGAAATTCAAATAATAAATGGGAAAGTAACAGAGATCCAAGATGTGAAGAATTTAGTAATTAAGTTCAAGGCTGCTATAGAAAACTTTGGAATCAGAATTGACCAAGTGGAATTACTTACTAATAATCTGAAATATAAAATATAGCAGTAAATCAGGTGAACGAAGGGTGAAAAATTAAATACAAAAAAAATAAAGAATCAGTCCAAGAGCTATTCAACTCCACTAGGAAAGGCAACATAATAATAGATATGTCAGAGGTAAAAAGAGACAGTAGGAAGCAGAAAATTTATTCAAATAAATAATAACTGAAAATGTTCCTAACCTGGGGTGGAACAGTATATACAAGACAATTAAACCAAAAGAACATCTAGTTATATAAATGCAAAGAGACCTACACCAGGACACTTAGTAGCAAAGCTATCAAAAGTCTAAATACAAATAAAAAATGTTAAAGGTGAACAGAAGAAAAAGAAAACAAGCACAATATAAAGGTAGTCCCATTAGACTATCATCAGACTTCTCAGTAGAAGTTCACCAGGCTAAAAAAGACTGGAACATTAAAAATATTCCACGATAAAAGCTATCAGTCAAGAATACTATATCCTACAAAACTTCTTTTCAGATATGAGGGGGAAATAAATCTCTTTTCTAAAAATCCAAAGACTCAAAGATTTCACTTCTATGAGACTTTCTCCTCAAAAGAAGTGTCAAAAGATAATCTTCTTTTAAAAAGAAAGTTTACAAAAAATCAAACTAGGCAATAAATGTATAAAACCAGAAAACAAAAATAAAAATGGCAGTAACAAGCCCTTGTATATTAATAATAACCCAGAATGCAAATGAACTGAGTTCACCATTCAAAGCCGCAGAATGACAAGAAAGAATACAAATAAGCCCCACTTTTTGTGTTTGCAAGAGATCAAAATAAGCTATAGAGGCAAATAATAACATAAACTGAAGGAATGGAAAATAATGTTCAATTCAACGGAAATTTTTCAAAGGCAGGGACCACTAATAAACATATCGAAGAAAATAGACTTCAAGTTAAAACAGGTAACAAGAGTAAAAGATGGACATTATATAATGAAAAAAGGATAAATGCAACAGAAAGACATAAATTTAATATATGTGCACCCAAAATACGAGCACCTAAATAAATATATGGGACAAATAGTATCAAACCTAAAGAAAAACATTGACAGTAAAACAATGACACAATAGAATAGGGGACTTTAATACCCTACTCATAGTCATGAATAGATCATCCAGATAGAAATCAGTAGGAAAATAATGGCCTTAAATTACAAATAAAATATACGATAGATATCTACAGAAAACTCTAAAACATGATGATACATTATTTTCAAGGGCTCATGGAGCATTATGATGGATATTCCATATGTTGAGTACAAGCCAAATCTTGATATATTTATAAATACTGAAATGATAAGAAGTTTCTGTTTGTATTATAGCAGCCTGAAGCAAGAAATAAACTAAAAGAGGAGTGAGGGAGTAAGCTAGAAATATGTAGAGAATAAGCAATATGTCAATGAAAGACCATTGGATTGATGAAAATTCAAATGTAAATTAAAAATAAATACCTGGAATATAATAAAATTGAAGACCTAGCAGAACCTATGAAATGTAGCAACAGCAGTACTAAGAAATATGGGTGACATAGAAATTCAGATGAATTCTCATACAGAAATGAGAAACACTATTGGAAACTGGGGGGAAAGAAAATTTGTTATAAATTGGCAAAGAACTTCACACACTTGTGGTTATGCTCCAGTGTTCTGTGGAAAGTATCACTTGCAAGTGAATTAAATTGGATATTTAGCTGAGGAAATTTTTATGCAAATTATTGAAGGATTGATCATGTTCTTTGTGTTTGTTTTTGTTTTGAGAAGAGAAAAATATTTTAAAGACAAATGTTCATCCAAATAGAATAAGGTCTTAAAGATTTGGGAAATTCTAGTTTATGTTTTGTACAGAAAGATAGAGAGAGAAAGAAAGTTTCCTTTCCAACAGGCACACATTTACATCTAAAGACAAGTTAAGATGTAAATTGATGCTAAATCAGCCCCCATTATAGTAGAAAGGTCATAAACTACAACCTCCAACATAATTAAAGACAGCAAATTAATGAATCAATTAAAGGGTGAAGAAGTACTGCTAAGATATACATGCACATTTAAATGACAGTTATAGAAGCCTGCATATGCTTCTACATGAATTAGGTCGTGTATGATTAGGTGATTATGGTGTTGATTTGATTTGCTCAATTTGTCTTCTGAAAGACAAGACACAAATTAAGACATAAATAAAAAAGTCTACTGATACAAGTCATTTCAAAATTTCTTCCTTGATGGTTTTTCTTCAATTTAAAGAGATTTCCTTTAATATGCTGTACTAAACTCTTATCAAAGTGAACAAATAGCGTGCTTTCAATCAACAACTGATGCTGCCTGTCTCTAGTCATTATTCATTAATGCATTTATTAATAATAAACAAATGCTTTATTTTCAATATCTTTAGCATGGGCAAGAAGAAGAAATCATCTATTTTAAGTGTGATTGATAAATGAATATTAATTGTGTTAGTTAGAAAAAGTAGGGATAGATAAGATTAAAAAGAGAGAGAAGACATTTCAGCACAGTATTTGTGAAAGTGCCTTTGGGTTTCTTCAGTTCTCTGTTTTAAATAGATAAATAGGGAGTGAAGGGGGGCAAGGAATAATTTTATTGAGAATCGTGGAAAACACAGCATCTCTAAGACTAGTTTAGAGTGTTATCTTAACAGTATTATTCCAGTGAACTCCTGTGGTCACTTTATTCACTGAAGTAAATACTTCTGCCAGAGGTTATATTCAACGGCAGAGTTATATTTTATATGATGCCAAGGCCATTTTCTGCGGAGCACCCCACTAACCAGTTAGAGATGTGTTAGTCAGGGTTCAGCTCCCAGAATGGAAAGATCTAAGATGAATAAAAAGGTATTTGCGATAGGATTCTAGCTGTCGTAATAAAGTAGATATTTAAGGCAGAAATGTAGTCAAGAAGTTTCAAAAACTAGATTCAGTTTCAACAGGGGTTGCACCTTAGAGGACACAAGCATAATCTGTACAAGAAAATTAAGACTTAAACCGCATGACTCCTGATGATACTGCCAGGTATCTAGCTAGTTAAGAGACTGGGCAGATCTTGATAGGAGGAGCTAATGCCCACAGAAGAAAGGGTTTCTCCTTCAGACAGGAACCTGGAACATATTCAAGAACTTTCCAAACGTCTGGAGGGCTTTCGTAACTAATGAGCATGCAGACCAGCAAAGGAAGACCTAGACAAACCTTGGGTAATCAGTAGGTGTAATTATTATAAAATTAGCATAGCAATTTTGGCCAACCCCCCAGGATCCCCACTCCTTTGTGTTTTGCTTAGGCTCTCTTGGGTGAAAACCTACATCAGTAGGAACCAGGTTATATAGCCATACCTGTTAAACACTATGAGGGACAGGAGTAGGACCAGCCCAGAGGGGAGGGTCCGAGAACGGACTAGGAAAATACAAACCCCAACTAAGAAAGTGATCAGGGCTGCTTCCAACTATCAGTTCAGTGATCGTCTTTGAGTGTACTTCGCTTCAAGAAACTTGCTCACTTTGCTGCGCTTTGCTGTCTGTTGTCTGAAATCTTTTGTCAAGAGTACAAAGAGCAGAGGAAATGACAAACCCTCTAACAGTGTGGAAGAAATTTGTAATGTTTTCCTAGTGTGGTCATTCCAGGGTGTAGAATGACTGACTTTTCAGCTATAGCTAATGCAGGAGTTAAGAGTTGTGGCGAGCAATGCCTGGAAAACACAAGCATGCATGTCTTAGAAATAGAAAAAGGGAATCTAAATTATTAGATGGTGCATATTGGTCTAAGCAAATTACTGTTTTAATCTATGCAATTTGTTTTTAAAGGAAATGTGCAGACAGGAACTAAGGTGAGTAGGCAGGAACAGAGAACAGGAAGAAGCATTTTTAGATTTTTATATAGTTTTCCACCCTCATTTTCCCCCTGGACACAAGACTCTAACCCAGGGGTATGTGGTCAGAATTCTTTCAGAGCTAATCGACCTAACTGCTACTCCACCAAGCCTCATGTAATCTATGCGTTTTGACCAGTGTTATTGAATTAAGAAATCCCAAGACAAATGGTCTTAAGACAAGTAATATTCAATGCTGTACTTTTATCAACATACTATAACATATATTCTATATTTATTTCATCATGATCTTTAAGTCCAGAAATGACTATATTAACTATTTTCATAATAGAAATGTAATATATAAAAATTAAAACCTTATATATTTAGAAATACATGCCATCTTATCTCTGTACTAGACTTTGAGAAGTGTGTCAAAATTAAAACATGTGTGGTTCGAGGCTAGCTAGGACCCAATCCCACAATAAAAGGAAGTAAGGGTGGGGCTACACAATCACATTACAGTCATTTTTCATTTGTTACTTATTTTTCAGCATGGTCCATAATGAAGTGAGCCTGGAGTGTCAACCAAAAATTGAATTCTTTTGCTGGTTAAGAACTTCCTTAAAAGAATTTGAATTCTTATCTGAATTAAACCAATTGTTGCACCTGTATGGAGACTCCAATCTCTTTCTTAGAGTGACACTCGCTCATCAAAATGTCATTAGCATGTTAGCTTTTATACCCTTGGGGCCATGACAGATACCACAGGGACCATAAATGATGAGAAAAGAGGCGGTGCCCTTTTTCCAGGATTCTTCACCTGTTCCCAGAAAATATTAGAATATTATTCCACCTTACAACCACTCATTTCCACCTCTGGGAACCTGTAAACTGCATGTAAGCCTCATGCCCTGATCAATACATGGTCTTTCTCATTTGTAGGGCTTCCAGGGCCCTATTGCTCCTCCATTCTACTTTCTTTCTCTTCTTTTGGGATTCTGATGAATCTTTGTTTCAATGATGAAACGAATGGTCTCAAGAACTCTTCCAACTGATATTGTGTGCGTCTCTTGACTGGGTATAAGAAGAACAGCTGGTTTGTATTTCCTCCAACTTTTTTCACATTTAGAAGCGACTATAACTTAAAAAAATTTAGTTATTATAAGCATCCACATGAGACATCAATACATTTAAGTTGGTAGTTTATCTTTTGTGGATTACCAAGTACTTTCATACTCCTAATGCTTGGGCTTTGGAAGTATTCAGCAATGACAGACATATTTTGAATCTGTTAGTGTGATTAAGACTGACTTATATTTTGAGGCTGTTAGTGTGATTTATAAGATTTCATACAGTCATATATTGATGGCAATATGCATTCAATTTTAAATACAGAAGCAATTTTCACGATTTTTGCTAAAGCCTTGCAAAACGTACATGGCAAAATATGTTTTAATTTCAATACTGAAATTGGATTATGATTTTGGTTAATATATCTTCCAATGAGTGTAGAGTTTGTGCACCATGTGGAAAACATTAGCTTCTAACACCAATTATTAAAGTCAGATATTATATCTGATTATATTTAATTATTCAAAATCTCTGTAGCATGTAATAAGATAACTTCCACTATAATTAAAAACAAAACAACCTGTAAAGAAAATTATTTATAGAATTACAACAACTACACTATCCTATAGACTTTTCCACACTTTGATGTAAAAATTTCTATTTACTGATTCAATTTTCTGCTTTTGCAAATTAAATATGTAAGGAAATCTTCAATCTCCACCAAAAATGATTTTCTTGCTATAGATTTAATTGCAAATATTTGCCACTAATGATAATAATAAATTTCATAATGCTAGTTAGTCGAAACACAACTTGCCTCTCCTGTACCTGACACTACACAGTTCTTAAACAAACCTACATTTACTAATGTGACATATGGTTCTTTACTTATTTTAATAACACTCTATTAATTATACTTGAAACATTACTCCTCTCTGAGAGTGAACCATGGAGACAATGTAAAGAATATATTACTCTATAAAGTAAACACTAAGATTACATTTTTAATATTGTAGTACAAACTTACAGTTTTATAGGTTGAAAGAAAGTTATGAGTATAAGGTTTATGGTATTGATTATTATTTTTCTATTCGGCAGCAACTTTATTACTAACAATAAAGTAAACGTATGCCTTATTCAACACCTAAGTGCATTATATATGCTGTAATACTATATGTTACAAGTGTTTACTCTACCTTCTTAATTTCAAATAATAACTTGAACTCTCTTCTCCTGGGCAAGACTAAACTACTATGTTGATATTAATTGATTTCCTTGTCTTAACTTTCCTTACAGAATGTATAACAGTAATAAACACCAGTATTTGGAAGACTTATAATTTGGGTTATTCTCCTTGCATACTCTCACTTTGTGAATATAACCATATTCTGTTGACATGAATCTTTTATGGTAGGCAAACAAAAGACAACAAAACCCCAAGCAGATAATATTTAGAATATAAAAGAAAGCAATAAATGTATTTGTGATTTAAATAGTAAAATCTTTGTTGTTCATTTGATTATTACATAGATTGATAGGGTAAGCATATCCACTTTATGAATGTAAGCTCGAAATTCTCTCAGGAGTTTTTAATCAATGGAAACCAGATTACAACCTTCCTCTTTGAAATACAACCTCACCAATTATTTTGCAGTCCCATGTTTCCTCTTCATAATAGTGAGGCCAGTTCCTTTTGAAAAACACTTTTGCATTTTAGAATGTTTTCAAATGTAGCTCACAAAGACAGGCACTTTACAAACAAGAATATGAGACACTGAGATTTATGTTTTGTGATATCACTAAAAAATTCTAAGAAAGTCTAACGGCTTAACTTTGAATTTGAGAAATCTTAGCAAATAAAAAGAAATTTTAACTCCATTTGGCTGATTTGGAAAGTTTGTTGGAATAGGAAAATCTGTTAAATTATTAGAGGTTTCTTTTCTGAAAGCAAAATAATAAAAATAGAAAGTGCCACAAACCTAACCATATATTTAGGGGACATTTTCACAAGTACTATTTCTTAAATTATTACAGGAAGAACATACTAACTAGTCATTTCTTGAACCATTTATGGTCATTATAAGAACATTGTGGTTTATCTTTTCATTCTTTTCAATATTAATATGTACAATTAATATGAAATTCAATTACATTTGACTGATATTATAAGGGAATTGTGAAATGTTATATTGAATCATTAATCAACTTAACAATATTTCTTGATATGATCTTCAATAGAAATTAAGGAAACATTAAAGAGTTGTTTTGATTATTGCAAAAAACTTTCTCATAAAACCCTGATAAAACTATAATGAGGTGTCAATACAGCAGAAAGAATAAAGGAAGAATGAAATAATGACCTTTTTTGTCTCGTATCCCCTCCTCAGTTCTTGTCAGTTACACATGAGAAATAATAGGGTTATTCGGAAATGTTATGGGGCTATCAGTATTTCACTTCTTAAGACCATGAAATGCATATTTTTTAAAAGGTAACTACGCAACCACTTCTTGGGGGAAAAGTGCAGTTTAATGATTAATGGAGCATTCAGATCACGAATTATACAGAAAAATGAAGGGTGCTTCTCTCCTTTCTTTACCCATTTTCTCCTATAAATTTATCATTGAGTCAATATGTTTTATTAAAGGTAAGATGGAATAGGTTAATGCTCTGGTGATAATCTAATGAGGCTTTAATTACCTTTGAGTTCCTTACTACTGTCATCATATTATGCCAGTAATTTAAATATCATCTTTACTTAGCATAAAATAAACATTATCCATGCAAATTAAATAATTCTAATTGTGGTGTTATATTTAGGTCTTTTAAATATCTGTAAGCACAAATATGTACATGCCCTTTAACTGAAAGTTCAGTACCATTGTAAGCTAGAATGACATGATAAACTATTCTACCTCTCTTTTCCCCAAATTATACTCTTCAATACAATTGAAAATAATTCCTTTTTATGGAATTCAACTTTCTTTCTTGAAATACTTTAAACCCTCAAATTCTAAACCTGGAAACAGCACACCCACATCTGTATATATGAGCATACAAATGTGGTGCTGATCTAAGAAGGCATCAGGAACAAAAAGCAACAAAAGAATTAAGGAGTTATTTAGCCCTTTGTGGTTTCAACCATTTTTATTTATTTATTTATTTGCTTATTTGATTTTACTCAGACCATTTAATGTTACTAAATCAAAGTATTGACTCATTTTAACCACTGCCCTAATGATTTGAGTATAGTGAACAAGTTGCCTTTATCAGCCTTGTTACTGTAATCTGCTGACTACTTTGATACCAGTACTCATGAAGTTATCCTATCTTACTTGATCCCATTGATAAGGTCTCATTGTAACTGCCCCATATCTATTTCTTGCAAGTGTTCCACTGTCTGCACTGTTAGGTGCAGGCAATTATTCTTTCCTCTAAAAATGAAATGCCATTGAGTTATGTCTTGATAATTACCTTTTCTCTAAATGTATAAAATTTTCTTCAAAGGTAGGTTTATTTGTATTCTAAAAATATAAAATTTCACTAGTCAAGTGATGTGGGAAAATAACATTAAATCTTTTTGTGCAGTTGTCAGGAAATTGACTCTAGTCCATATGAACATTTGTTTCTATGACAAGCTGAATTATTTGATGACAATTTTGAAAAGGCATTTAACATCTCTATGTCAAATAAGATTCTAATAATTTAGCATCATTTTATTCCCCTAGTTATTAAGTTGTATTCTTACTTAGATTGACTGGACATTCCATTGGTGTCAAAAGTGCATTTTTGGTATGGCTGAAATTAACTAAATAGGAATTACTGATTGCCTTATGCATTATCTATGAGAAAAAAAACTCCTATAGCTGATTCATAAAATCAAATTTGTCCAGATACGGTTAACAAATATTGATTATTGAAAACATATTCTTATTGGCTGTATTAATTATTCTGGATAATGTTTAGGCTAAACAGAGTAGTTTCCTTAGTTGCCTGCATCTACCAACTATTCTTTTGTGGAATTGCAGTGCCTATACAGAACGTTACTATTTCCCTCAGAGAGCTCATCTACACTGCTTGGCGAAATTTTTCTTCCAACCGGCGTATTTCTCATTGGTAAAATTCAATATTAAATAGCTTGATCTTAATCTTGAAGTAAAGTCTTTTCTTTCCTTCCACTCAATTACCTTTTCTGAGTTTCTTCATAAAGTAAAGGACTGTGCAAAGGTGCAGAGTCAGTGCAGCCAGACTAAAGTGAGAGAAGAGCACGAAATGCTCTGGGAAATACTGCAAGTGCAATTTCTGCTTCTTGCTTGAAATTTGAGAACCAGCAACAGTCTAAGAGAAACTCTGCTTTCTGGATGATCCATTTATAGTGTGATAAGCACTGCCATGCAGTTAATATCATTTCTCAGTAGCAGACCTTTTCATACAGTTAACTATGTGCAAAATTGTCTTTCTTTTCTTTCTGATTTGACACATTCCAAATTTACAGCCAGTCTGCCATGTACTTCCACTAAACAGTCAAGTCTTCCTTTTAGTATTTGATTTATGATCACTTGTAAAGAAGATATGACTAGAATGTCTTATCATATTACATATATCTTGATGCATTTTCTTCTGTTTTCTAATTCCAGTTTTTTAGTTTTAAATTATTTTTTCTTAATAATGCATATCTTACTAAATATGCATTTGTTTTTCTTTCATAATAAACACTTTTAAAAAGAGTTCATCTATTCTTCTCTGAATTACACTATTTTCATTATCCATAGGTAAGTATTACACTTAATGACTATACATTAAAATGACTTGCACCTTATACAAAAAATCTTAGCATCTTCCCCGACTCTCATAAACTCTTTTATCATTAAATCTACTTTAAGGACATCACTATAATACAGAGCAAATGAGTAGCATCATTAGTCACATGATGGATAGTACTATCAAAATGATTTTTTATTAATATCTTTTAAATAAGTCATTTATGCAAACAAGCATTTTATCTAAGGATAAATGCTGTATTCTATATTAAGTAAAAATGGAGGTATTAAAAATTATCAACATTGATGATCGAGTTTGGATTCGGTGTTGGAATCGATTTAATGGAATAACTGGATTAGATTTCTTCAGATGTATCAGATATGCCATTTTTTGCTTTGCTTATGCAGCTGTGTTTAAGAAAGCAGAGAATGGTAGCCTGGATTTAGTGTAGACACCCACTACACTCAATTTGTGATAAATAGATTTCTCACAAATTCTATGGTGCTATGGAAAAAAAAAAGTTTTTTTGGAGAGTTTTGGAGAGAAAGAGTTGGGTTTGAAATCTTATTCTCTTTCTTGCTTAAATGACTTCCTTAAACTGAAAACTTTAATAATCTTACACGTAAAATGTTAATACAAATCATTTAACCAATTTGTTCCTCAGTGGCAAAAAAATACATTTTTGTCATGTATTATAAGGCCAGAAATACATGCACCTGCTAAGTTTAATTCTGTGACTCAGTTGCTTTTTCAGAAACATAGTTAACTTTCATTTTTCTTTTCTATTTTAGTATTCCATAGTCTATTAACCTCAGTCCTTAGGGTAATCATGTTTATCTTTATCCATCCAAAATTGTACGATAATTCTGAGTAACTGTTACTTGATTGCTTTATAAGGCTAAAGAAACTCTTTCTAAATTCACTGTACAGTTTTTACTGGTAACTCTCCACACAGGATTATATCACAACCTTAGATTTAATCCATTCTATGGCAATGCTACTGAAGTGATGATTTAAAAAGGTCCATGAGACCTTGGCATGGTGGATATCCAAACAAGCTAAGATCTCTGGTGGAAGAAAGAAAACAGAAACAGATTGTAGGTACATCACTGAAACATATTTTACATATATACTAAGTTCCTTTGACAGGTAATGAGTACATATGTAGTGACACAAGGTAAGCACTCAGAGAGGGGAAACTTAAACTACTGACTTCTGCCCAAAATGAATTTCTCTTATTAACTGAATTTGTATTTAGGTATCCTAAGAATTTAGTAAGAATATAAGGCATTGAACACTTCTGCTTAAACCAAACACATAATTATGAGGGAGCAAGAAAATACAGTACTTAAATAGAACATGCACACATACAAACTAGTGAACAATCTTACTCAAAAATTATTATAGTTTATTGTTTGTTTGTTTAAAGAGGAAGGAAAGCAGGCAGGCGGCAGATAGAGAGAAGAGGGGAAAGCTTTTTATTTTTTGATTTAGTTATTTTCCTGGCCCAAAGCTGCAAACCTGGGTCCTTGGGCTGTATGTGATCTACTTCCTAGGCATCGGTTTAACACCTGTGCCACTAGGACACACCAACAGTTGTCCTGATAGAAGAAGCCACCTACTGAAATGAAGGCAAATAAAAGAGCATTAATAACAATTTTGATGGAAAATTGGGAGTCAAGATGGTGTCATACTGAAGTGATTGCAAGGCAGAGTAATTTTATTCTTAAGCTATGTACTGTTATTAACTAGAGGGAGAAACAGACTGAATTTTCCAGTGACAATATATGAAGAGGATGATACAAGAGAGAGAATCAATTTTTATATTTGCAGGTATGTTTTCTCATTGCATACTTAGGTTACATAGACTTTTAGACTGTAGAATTTAAGCAGTATACTCAGTGAAATACCAGTTATTTCTCTGTTGTTATCTGGTGTTAGTTGAAATACCACAAAGGAATGATGGAACCTTGTCTTCAGTCCTATATTTTCCATCGAGTATTCATAGTCAAGGAAACAATTATCCCTTTTCTGGTATGGTCAGGCTGACCATAAGTCTTGGATAATGGCTAATATAGTATGATCAATAAGTAACTTAATTCGCTACTGCCAGTCCTCCAGTGAGTTGATTGAGTCATAACTTGTTTGCAGTAATTATTTGTGAGAATCTTCAACAAGAGACAAACACAATCTTGGTCAAGATAACCCTTAACTCTGTAGAGGTATGTCCATTATGTTTCAATTTTATCCATTCATTGCTCTTGATCATGTTTCATTAAATCTTTCTTTGCACAGATTCTATAACTTTCCAGAAAATTTTAGTTCAAAAAGTTGCATCAAATTAATCACTTTTAAATTGAATTTGCTCCATCAATTTAAGACTCCTGTCTTCTTTCCTTTCTCTAAAAATCTGTTTTCCTTAGAAAACAGTGAAAAGATATGGTATGTTCACTTATCATTCACCATAATTTTTCTTTAACATGTTTTCAACCTTTGGGACATTAAGGATTCAGAGTAGGATTAATAAGATAGAGACAATTTTTTTCTACCTACCTAGTGAATACCTAATATTATTTTGCTTTTACTTTCTTGCATATGCTTCATAAAAAGTAGAAAAAGTATGAAAAAATTTATTATCCTTGAATCAATCATGGTTTGCCATTAAATAAATTGCCCTTTTACTTAATTTATTATGGAATTTCATCAAACATCTAACTTAAGATCACAGATTTGTAGAAGTTCATTGCTTAGTTTATTATTCAAGTAAGTAGTTCTGTAGACAGCTATTTCACCTTTGTGTAAATTACTTATCATTCCAGCATTATATTTTTTCAATTGGTTTTAAATTTAATGATTGCACATCTGTTTTTCAAATTTAATTATTTGGTATTGGATATAATATTAAAAAAATTTGAGTGGATTTTTTTTCTCAGCTTGCAAATTTTAATTAAAATCCTCAGTAAAATTTTCTAAGCGATATTGAGAGATGCATGATATGTATCTAGCACTAAATATAAAAAACAGTATTAAAGAGACAAGTATACTTTAAATAGGAAAACAACATATTCAAATAATGCATTTTTTTCTATTTTAGTCATTTTGTATTTTTTCTATATGGCAAAGTTTTTCTGATTTTCAAGTTATTGTATAGAAATTAGGATAAATAATATCACAGAGAAATTTTGCCTTCAAAATTTGCTTTCATAAAGTAATTCAACCTCCATTTATGACTCCTGCTTCAGTTTTGTACTTCCCAGTCCATTTAAACAGAACAAACACGCCTTGGGGTTTTTCTTAAAATCATTTCAGAAGTGTATTTTTGTTATGACCTATCAGAATGAAATATAGTTTTCTGATAAAGGTATTTTTTTTTTAACAGGTGAATAGCAGCTTGTTTACGTGAAATTTCTTTATGTCAAGAATTCAAACTTGTTATTCAAAGATAATACTTTTAAATGAGAGCATACATCATAGATTCAAAAATATGTTTACCAGGAAGGTTTCAGAATTATATTTTGAAACCAAATAAAAGAGAAGCTGAGAATAAAATTAACTGAAACCTATTTAAATCTTAACATTCCATTTAACTCACTATTACCTCTATATGTTAGAATAACAATTCATGGTATACCCTGTGGAGTAGCAGTTAAGTCAGTAACCGCTAAAGGACACAAGGCACATATCCCTGAGTTTGAATCCTGGTCCTAGGAAGAAATAACCAGTGTAAACAATTAAATGGAAATAATTAAAAATAAATGCTTCTTCCTTCTTTTTGTTCCTATCTTCCTGTCCTCTTGCCTTCATCTTCATTCGTGCTTGTACCTTAAAAAAATAAATAAAATGACAACTCATCTTTAAACTTAATACATTTATTTTACTTCTAATATGTAATGCAAATATTTCCAAGCCCTTCATTCTTCTAGAAAGTTCTGATTATCATGCTTCTGCCTAAGTATTTTGATGTGTTAATAGCATCATGATTTTCTATGGATTTGGATTTGATCATGTGAATTGCATTTTTTGGTCACTTGCAATATGAATATGCATGTGTTTTAAGTATCCATCTACTACTTATATACAATCTATTGGTTATTATTCTTTTTCTATATCTTTCTTCACACAAGGAAAGATCTTCAAAGTTCAGAGCCCAAGGAAATTGGAAGTAACAGATTTTTAATAGAAGTTTATTTAATAGAAAATCAAAGGTAACAACAATATAGTACAGTGCAGAAAATACATTAAATATAATCAGCCACTTTAAATTTTAACATTCTTGATACTAATTGTCTTTCAGTTGCTTCTGCATTTAACTTTAGATCTTGACAATATTTATTTATTACTCTTTTTCTACTGAGGCCCTAATTTCATTTATACACCTATCCTGAGCTATAAAACAACGTTCACTATTAAAAAAATCAAATGGTAATATTTTTCAATACACATATGCATCAAATAAACTTATTATATACCTTAACCTTATACAATACTACATGTAAATTGTATATCATTAAATCTGGGACATAAATAATGAAATCATGAACAATCTGTTCTCTGACCTAGATGGAATTAAATAAGAAATAAAAAAACAGGAAAATGGCAGAAAAATCACCACTAATATTTAAGCAAGATATTTATAAACATTACAGGGGACAAATAAAACATCTCGAGGATAACTAAAAACATGAGCTTTTTAATAAAAAACATTGAAAATAGAGTACATCAAAATATGAGCAAGCAGCTAAAGCAGGGCTAAGGATTTACAACATTAAATTCTTATATAAAAAAGTAGAAATTTCTCAGACTGATAATGCAATTTTTTTGTCTTAAGAATATAGAAAATGAAGAACAAAATAAATCCAAAGCAAGCAGAAGGAATTAAGAAATAATAAAATTATGGGTAGAAATAAGTAGCATTAAAAAAAAGTAAAATTCATGGAGAAACTAGAAGTTGATTTATTAAAAAGATAAACATTGATATGCTTTTAGCAAGACTGATGAAGATTAAAGGAAAAATGACCTATGCTTAAATGAAAATAGGGATGTAATGCACACATCAGGTCTGCCACTGATCTAATAAAATCAATTAGCTAAGAAGTGCAAAATACCAAAACTGAATCAATATTAAATTGTCTCTCTTAAATAAGTTGGATTTGTAGTTAAAAATTGTCCCATAAATAAATTTCCAAATACAGATGGTTGTACCAGAGAATTCTACTAAAAGTTTACATAATAAGTTAGCAATGATGCTCCACAATCTCTTTTAGAAGATAGAGGAGGAAATATTTCCTAATTAATTTTGTGATTTCAGTACTGTCGTGGTCTTGATTTCAAGAATAAACAAGGAAAGTTCTAGAATAGAAATAAAACTATAGATCTTTGTCCCTCATGAACATATGTGCAAAAATTCTTAAGAAAAAGTAGAGCAAATTAAATCTATTGTATATACAATCAATCATATACTGGCTACATGGATTTTAATACAGAGGTGTAAGATTTGTTCAATATTTAGATTAATTAATATTATTTGTCATGTCAATCAACTAAAATAGAAAATTACATATTATATCCATTGATATAGAAAAAATTATTTGATAAAACCGTTAATCACTAGTGATAGAAACTATGAGCAAATTTGAAACAGAAACTTCCACCACTTAATAAAGAATATGTACCAAAAAACTAAAGCTAACATATTGAATGTTTAATGACTGAATATTTTTTTCTTAGATCAAGTACAGGAAGGGCTAATCAGAGCAATAAGACCAAAAGGAATTTAAAGTTTGGAAAGAAAACAGTGTACACGAATGTTCACAGTATATTTGCACATGAGTCCAAAACTGCTTCTTGTACAGATATTTAACAAATAAATGGTTACATAAATGGGTAAATCTATATTATGTAATACTGTTTGGTAATAAAAGGTAACCATTGGAATCTATGAAAATTTGGATGGATCTAAATGGGAATTAATCTATGTGAAAACAGCCAATACCCATATGTTACATACTTTATGATTTATTTATATAACATTCTATACCTTACCCCACATGCTTTGACTTTACGGTGAAGGTCGTTTATGTTTCTTCTCTCAGGGTAGGAAGGGGAGGAGAGTTTTCACCCTGCACTCTGTTCCGAAGAAGGTGTGGGTGTGTTAAAGAAGATGAAACTGGAAGAGCCAGGAGATTATTCAGAAGAGCTTTTCTAGGTTCACTTCCTTGCGCTTGATGACAATTATCCTTCGGAGTGGGCAGTTAGTGCCTTAGTGGAAGGAGGCCTCTGCTGATGTTCATCAGTGAAGGAGAGGTGGGTCAACCAAATTAATACCTAAGTGAAGCTTTGAGGAACACTGGCTTAGGACTCTTCTCCTAGGAAGTATCTGAGGACACTGAGAGATGGTTCAATCTCATGGCTTGTCCTTTAAATGTACTCCAAATGTGACTCTTCATTGATTACAGGTTTTGAGTTCATGACTGGATGACTTGGAGGGACAATCACCAGCTGTTTCCTGATAAGGGAATAGTGCAAGTTCTCATGGGAGTAGGGAGTCAGTCACAAGTGAATCACTGTCTTTTTCAGAAATTTCTAGTCATGGATACTTCACTGGATGGTGCTGAAGGGCATCCTACAGGATTCCATGCTACAGTCCCAGAAAGGCAGCTGCACAAGTTACTAAGGACCTGACTAGCATCAGGGATGATTCAGCCATAGTTCCTGCCTCTGGACCTCGTTCCTGAAACAACAGGACTGCATCCCAAATTTATATAACCTTGCACGAAATGAACATAAACAACAAAAATATGAATCAATTACATGGATTATGCCAATATCAATTTCCTGATACTTATTTTGTTCTATAGTTGGGAAAGATATTACCTTTGCAAATCAGACAAAGGGCACATGTAAACCATTTTTGTAATTTCTGCCAAATCTACAATCATCTTGAAATAAAAAAAAAAGAAGTTTAAAATTGCATTAGAGTTTTAAGACATTTAGAATAGACCAAGCGTTCATAAATGATGATCCCTTAAGGCAGCTTATATGACTAAGAATGAAACGGCTCCTAATTAGAGTGATAACAGAACATCAGCACACCAAACTTGGGAGGAATCAGAGCTGATAAGATAGTAATCATATTCATTAAGAATAATAGATAATACAATTAAAAATTATTAGCATAAAAGCATTAGTTTCAAAAAATGATTTGACACTTAAAAATCTAATTTCAATGTGCTAAAAATATTTACTCAGAGCTCTTTCTTATAGATTAATATATCTATGTATACCTGACACTGTGTATTAAAATAGCAGACTTAGGCAAAGATTTATGGTAAACATGTTGATTTTTCTCAGATTAGTAAGTATATTTTAGGATTTTGCAAGTAAACGATTTGAATATATGTACTCTTAAAAAGAAGCTGAGAGTTTTTGCAAGCACTGTCAGTAGAATATCATTTTTATGTGAGTTTTTTTATATATACATTAGTTTGCATTGTAGGGAAAAAATGTTACCCTAAGGATCAAATCAGTTGATATTCTAGGTTCTCAGAGTCTAACAGAATTTATTCCATTGTTGTGTGAAAATGAAAACAGCAATTTAATACAGATCAAAAAACATTTTATTGTAACTAGTGTTGAGAAAAGGGATTGAGATGAATGAATCACTTTGATTTTGATTCAAATGCTTGTTATTTAATTTTCAAGACTAATACACAAAAAATTGCTCCATACATTTTTATTTTTTATTTCCTGTGGCCATTTTGATCAATTTTCATTTGCTTCATATTTTCTTATGATACTAAATTATATGTTATTATGACTATTATTAATAGATTAATAATATTATTCCACAGTATGTTTCAGTATTTGCAAACCAAAAATTTTAAGGAGGTCAAAAACTGTTAAAAATAGGCAAGAAAACAAAGGAAGTTAACTTGATGAACTTGGAAGTTAAACTGGCTAAACCAGATGTGACATTTTTACCTAAATAAACCAAAATTAACTCTAAAACAAGAATAAAGAGTGCACAATTAGAACTAAACAACAGATTATTATTAAAATATCATGGTCAGTATAGTAACAACTGTTTCAGAGATGTCCCTTTTATGGATATTTAAACCTATGTGACAGTTTATGGTCAAACAACATTTGCATAGTCTTGTAGCGTAGTGTCCTGATACTTATTAATTACAAAGGGAAGGACATTGATGTTATAGTGGAGAAACTCATTAGATCAAGCAATCAAAGGTAATGTGTATCTTAAAAGAGATATTATCATCAAGTATGCTCTGATAAGATGTATTGAGAAAGATAGTGCATGATTCTGTGGTATTTTTATAAAAAGGTATAATCTCAATCTAATCTGGAGAATATAGCAGAAATTCTAAAATTGAGACATCCTGAATGAAAATGTATGGGTACTTCTTAAAAGTGTCCAAATGATAAAAGTCAAAGAACAACAGAGATACAAGCACTTGACTACTTGACAGAGTAAACTAATGAAACACACCTAAATGCTATGTAGGATAATGGAACAGAAAAATATCAGAAGACTGAAATTTGAATGCAGTTTTATATTTAATTAATATCATGGCATCAATGACTGTTTTTTGACTGGTGGTTAGTTGAGGTATATAAATGAATTTTTTTTCAATTTTTCTGCAACTTTAAAATTTTTCAAGGTTAGAGTAAATGATTTCCAATAAAACCATTATATTTTCCTTTTGTACAAAATAAAGTAAAGCAATAGTTAAATTCTGTGTGTGACTAGATGACTGTGGTGAAATTATTTTTCACTCTTACCAAATTGATAGAGCAACCATATAGCACATATTAAAACAAACAAAAATTATCACATTGTCAAAAAATTAAATAATAGGTTATCTCCTTATTTCCTGGAGATATGAGGTCAAGAAATTGGCTCCAGTAAAACCTGGTCAAAATGAATTGCAATATAAGAGGAAAGAGAGTGAAAGGAAAAGCTGGTTTCATGGTTCAAAGTGTAAGTCAGAGAAGCTAGCAATTGCTTCTCTGTGCTTATTCATTCTGCCTGCAAAAATCTGAAGTGGATGATATGCAAAAGACAATAAAAACTGTAAATATGATATCACTGTTTCTAATCCATAAATAAAGCCAATATTGCTGTGGAAAATTTGTAAAGTACAAGGAGTGGATTGTGGTTAAAAACCTCAAAATATTCAGCAAAAACAATCCCAAGAGAATGGAAAAACATACTCTGAAAACAAATCTACTGAGAACACACTATAAATTGAACTAAGTAGAAATATGGAAATAAAGAAAAGGCAAAGAAGGCATGACTTTCTTACAAGGCAGAAGAAACACAAATGGAAAATGAATATCTTTTGTTGACCTCATCACTCCCCTCAAATCAAGAAAGAGAGATGAATCCAGATAGTTGCAGTCAAGATCTACCTACTAGGAACAATGAAGTTGGAGTTATCAACTGTTAGGAAAATTTAAATGCTAATTTAGACAAATTGCTGAAGTCCTAGTGTGTACTTGTTTGAAAAATAGAAATTACTAGGAACTTAGAACCTAGGAACTTAGCCTAAGAAGGATTCCATATTTTTTTTATTGGTTTTACCTGTAAGAATTTGTCCAAGATTTCATTGGAAAGGATCAAGGATGATATTAATGGCCCTGCAGAGGGAGGAGAATAATTTCATGACTATGACCAGAGGTTAAGTCCTACTCTTTTCCACCTGGAAGGACATTTCTCCCATTATCTTCCTATAAACTTCCAGAGTTATAAAGTACGGAAGGGTCAGAAAATACTCATAAGCCAGGTACACAGGTGTACTAAAAAGTGAGGAGAGGTTATGGGTCACTGGGTAGTTAAATACCTCAACTACAGAAGAACAAAGACAAAAAGTTCTATTGTATTCCTCTTATTACATATCTAAGTAAAAGGAGATAGAAGTGAAATCTTTGAAATGTTATATCAAAACAACTAATGCAGTATTCTATATTCAGCAAAATTATGCTTCCAAAGTTGAGAGATTTTTAGACAAACAAAAACAGAGAATTCAGAGCTAGCAAACTTTCCTTGCAAAAAAATGTTCAAAGAAGATCTTCAAGGACATTACAATGATAGAGATAAGTCATTTGGATCTACATAGAGAATGGAAGACAGTTGGAAAGGGGATAAATAAAAGCAAAAACCTTACTTGTATTTTCTTAATCTATTTGACTTAAAGGACAGCTTCATTCCAAGTGATAGTAGTAGCAATGTAATGGATGTTTCTAAAATATGGATAAATATAGCGTATAATAGAATGGTGCCTGGAAAGAATTGAGAACGCTTTCGTAAGACCTGCATTAGACGTGGCTTAATATAGTATTACCTGAAAGTGAATTTGGATTAGTTAAAATACATATTGCAAACTCTAGGGCAACCACTAAAAATATTTTCAAAAATAAATTTAATTGATATTCTAAAAGAGGGGATAAAATGGAATCATAAAATTGCTCAATTAAAACCAAAGAGACTCTAAAAGATCGGGTCAAAAATACAACTAATAATATTATTGCAAAAGATAGATTTTTATCCAATTTTATCATTTAAAATAATATGCACCAATTAAAACAGGTACTGATAGAAACTACTTAAAAAAATCAAGAACTGGTTCTGTGTTGCCTACAGGGAAGCCACTTTAAAGTAAAGGTTCAAATAGGTTAAAAAGAAAAAGACGAAGAAATACGTAGCCTACTAATACTAAACCAAGGAAAGCTAGAGTTGCTGTGTTAATTTCAGACAAAGCATATTTTAGAACAAGAAAAATGATCAGTTATAAAGAATGACATTGTATTTTTAAAAAGTGACCAAATCTTCAAGAATACATAAAAATCCTAATTGTATATATACCTAACAATGGACTGTCAAAATATATACAACAAAAACCACAAGGAGAAATTGAGAAATCCATTGCTATTGTTGGAGACTAACCTGCTTCTCTCAATAATTGATAGATTAAGCTGGTAAAAAGTCAGTAAGGATATAGTTGACATGAACTGCATCATCAATCAACTTCATCTAATTGACACTGATAGACTGCTTCATCCAAGGACAGCAGAAACACATTCTCCTCAATCTCACATGGGACATTCACCACACTACATTCTGGACCATAAATGAACCTTAAAAATGTAAAAGAATAGAAAACATGCAAAGCATGTTCTCTGAACAAAATAGAATTCAACCAGAAATCATTTACGAAAAGATGGCTGGCAAAGCTCCAACTTGAAGATTAAAGAACATAAGTCAATGTAACAAATGCATCAAAGGCAGTCTCAAGAGAAATTAAAAATATTTTGAACTAATTAAAAATGCAAGCACAACTTATTAAAATGTGTAGGATGAATTGAAAACAGAGCTCAGAGAGAAATTTATGTATATAGCGGATATATTAGATAAAACAAAGATTTTAAAATCAATAATCTAAGCTTCCACTTTGAGAAGCAAAGGAACGATGAGCAATTTAATCCCAAACAAGCAGAAGAAAATAAATAATAACAAGAAAAGTTGAAAAAGGGGACACATCTTCTCAAATCTGAGGCAATAGAATAAGATTCTCACAATTTTAAAATTAGAACTGAAAGTGATGCAAATTTGATTGTCCTCTTACAATAGCTGTAAGAAGGTGCAGTTCACAACATAAAGAAGTATAGACGCTGAGAAGCTGAAAGGTGCTTCAGAAACATGGATGGCTTTTGACAGATCCTGGTTTCAATCCTATTTTGACATTCAACTGCAAACCTATTTTTAGAATTCATGAGATTCCTTTGTGGCAGCATTTTACTTAAATTAATTCAAGTTGATCTGAATTATTTGCAAAGAGATTGTAAAATAATGAAGACACGTAGTAGAGCAGCAAATGTATTTAACAATATACTCATTTTGAGTCATATTTTAATTCATTTTCTTATAATTATCAGAATCTAGACTGTTAAATGCCATCGTATTAATCAAATGCTCATGCTTGTGCTTAAAATATAGCCTCAGTTGCAAAGTAGGAACTTCGACCTGGATGCAGAGATCACTTCTGTAAACCACTTTACTGAAAGGACAAAGTATATTAAGATAATTTTGTGAGATTTATTAGGAGATAGCCATTAACTAAAAACATGATATTCAGAAGAAAATTCACTGGAATTTCTGTAGTCAATATTGAAGATGTCTGCGGTGTATGTAAAAAGCTTTTCAACAGTAAAAAGTCAAATTTATTTCTGGTACTAATATCAACTCTTTTTTATTTTTTGCATGTGATCATTTGTCAAATCTCATACATCAATACAGGAATAAAAGAATAAACAAATACATCCAAGTTCATGTATAACTTTTAGTAAGTATCTTGTACCTTTTGAAATTCTAAAGCTGAAAACTTTAAAAATAAAATCTTAGAACTCTATACAGGTATCTTTGTGAAAGGCATAGTATAATATGGACTAAGGATAGTTTATAATCTTGAAATAACACCTTCGACTTGGTGCACAGAGATTGCAGAATCTTATGATAAAAGTCATTAGCATGATAGAGGTTCTTGATTACTTTTGTTTAAAAACAGCTTTGAGAGTGTCCCCACTTAGTGTCTTGCCCAGCTCTTTTGATTAGCTTGGAGTTAATCAGTTCTATCTCCTTTCTTTTACTCAGGTAAAATGTGTTTTGAAGTTCCTTTTCTATAAAGGGCACTGGTATCAATGACTGCTCATTTTCTGTTAGGATGCCCTTGCAATTTCGCTATGTTAAATGCTTCCATGAAGCACTTAGTGAAGGCTGAGGTCACCTCACTTGCTAAAGAAGAAAAATTGAAAATCTTTAACTCAAAGTTTCCCGAAGTATAGTGTAAATCTGAATTAAAGCTAGAAATAATATTTTAAGTGACAAAGAAGCTTTATTCTAAATATCTATTTTTGCTGTTTAGATAAATACTAATTTGAAAACAACGCATTATGACCTGAAATACTTTATTTTATTCCACAATGTCATATGACTTAATAAAATATATTGATACAGCAAGACAAATCATATTTTGCTGTCTAGATACTATTCCTTGTTCGAAGTAAAACTATCTTTTATGAAAGTAATGCTGAAGTGATTGTTAGTGTCAGGGTTTTCAGTAACTGGCAGTTTATTAGTAAGTAACAACACTAATTTGATTCTTGAGAGTTTTAAATAGCAGTTCTGCTCTCACAACTGTTTAAAATGTTCATTTGTACTTATTATGAAGTCTGCATCCTGCTTAATGTCCTACATTTAAGAATTACAATAGTCTTATATTCTGAAATTCAAGTCTTAATTTGATCATATAACTCTGTCCTTTTTGCAAATGACCTTTAATTTCTAAAGTAAAAAATAGACAAATATTTATTGCATAGCAAATAATAAAGATCCTGTGAGAGAATAATTTCTATACATAAATATTGCTTATTGAATTAGTTCTAGTCACCTTTTATTCAACACCAGCAGAATAGGAAATGTAGAGATTAACTGATCTTTTTTGGCAAGAAAATGATTCTTTATAAGGTTTATTCTTTTGAATTAGAGAATAATAAAAAAGATGAATGCCTTTGAACTGAATTTTTGAATCAATACAATTATATCACATTAAAATATATGTTTTAATATAAAACACATCTAGGCCACTTAGCCTAGATTCTAACCTGTTGGATTCAATTACCACATATAAAAAATAAATATTCCAGGGAGAAGGGAACTTATTCAACCAGAAAATTATAGAAGACCACATTGAGTTAAATAAATGCAACTTTTTAAAAGAGAATTTGATCTATATGCTTAAGTAATTTTTCCTCATTAACTGGTCCAATCTTATTGAGAGGGCATATGCAATATATGATTTGTCTCTTGACATTTACTACAAAATTAATGTAGTTCAATTTGCTTGCATCCGTATATACTAAGCAAGTCACTGCTTCTTCTAGGAGAATGGGTTATTCATATGCATGTTGATTGAGTCTATGAGAATGAGAAATGCCTCTCATTTAAAAAAAATCGACTTTTATATTTGATAGATTTGTTTCTTGGAATATATAATAATCATAATTTGATATTCTTTTAAAGATAGTAATTATTGCACAGTAAAAATATAGCACTTTTAATGCTGTAAAAAAAGTTAGGATTGGTGAGCCCTGGTGACAATTACTAAGTCTGCAACTACAGCAGCATAGTTCATGTAAAAACCCATGGACCTGAGTTTTTGAACTAGGGCTGAGTAGATAGGGCGCAAAGATGAACAGCTAAATACATAAATAACTACTTTGTTCTCCTCCTTCTTCCTCCCTGTTGGCCTGTCTGCTTCCTTTCTCTTAAAAAAAGAGAAAAAGTTACTGTGAATCGCAGGAACAGTATTTGGTAAAATGACCAAAACAATGCATATTACGTGTGAGAGGTCTTAGAAAGTTATCATTAGTGTGAACAAAGGCTATTTTACTATTGGGTAATGGAGACTATTTGCTATTCATCTGTAAAATAATGGACTTTCAACCTGGAATATTTCTTACCTAGAAATGGAGACAACATCTAGCTAGTACTGGGCTTATCTTGTGTGAGTTTCTTGTGTCTGGCTCAATGAATACTTTTTAGTTTTCCTTAAATGTGAGTCATATGGCCTTCTGGCATTTGATTTCAGAACCCACATGTGAGGGGTTGGAATACTACTATTACAGCTGTATCACACTCATCAGCTGTGGAAATGATCTGCTGGTCAACATGGGTCTGATGCCTTGCAAGTGGCTGGGTCCTGTGGATCCTCTTGTTCTAATTAAGCTGGGTAACACTAGACCCCGTACATGAGTTATCTGTTCTTAAGGAAACATTCATGCACAGATCTTTTCATTGGCTGACTTTTATCTGCTTTTTAACCTTGATCAAAACAAAAGAAGAAGAAAGGGACAATAGCCATAAAATGCTGCTCCAAAGGAAATTTTTAAGGACACTCTAACAAGAAAGAGCATTATCTCAAAAGAATAATTCAAGATTAAAGAGCAAACACTACTGAAAAAATAATTGAAAGGGTATGAGTCCAAAAAGACGTTGTTTCAAATCCCATTTATTTTTCTTTTTTTTTTCAAAATTATTTCTTGACATTTACTGTTGAATAATAAAGGATAAAATAGGATAGAAATGAAAATCAGAAATCACTAACATGAAGTTGGGAGCATAGTACTTGACATTAGATTTTTGGAAGGGACTTACTTGTTTTACCTTTGTTTCTTTTTATTGATTAAAAAATGGTTACAGAAGTGCTTACATTGTAGAATTTATTTTTAGATCTTCAGTTTACTCTTTTAGGTAATCGTTAATGAGAAAATGTGTAATTTCCAAAGAAAAACAACAGAAGTGCTAGTAGGTCTAGCAATGAGACCCTGCAATATAAACACTCCCTGAGACCACCCTCAAAATAATAATAGCACTCCTGAAGGCCTTGACCATTGAAAGACCTTCAAAATCTAGTTCCTGGCTAAGGCTGTTACAGACAACAAATATGTTGGAGGGAGTAATAAAGAAACTGTTTGACTAAACTATGTGGTTCTGATCCATCTTATGGCCTGAGCAGGCTCACAGTGTCTGGCATTGATATAAAGGTGACCTTGCTTTAGTTGAATACTAAAGTCATCACACAGAGGAGGAGCGTGATGGACTACTTTTGAACTCCTAATGCATGAGCAAGCATGTGGAGGCATCAGGAATACTGGTGACTGCGCAGTAGAGATGGGAAGACACTGACCAATCACCATCTGCCTCCTCACTTGACCCCAGTAAAATCCTTCTAAGCAGAGCACATAGGGAGGCAGTGCTTTATCTCTGAGTCTCCTTAATTGCTACATGTAATAAAACTTCTCTCATTTAAAGGAACTTTAATTTGTTTCTTTTGGTTCATACTCACCAAGGGAACATAGTATAGTCGTAACAAAAGTAAAATGAAGTAAACAATAACAAAGAAATCTCAGTAAGTCAAAAGAAAAAAGGCAAATTAAAAAGAAGTAAGATGGGAATATAAATGACTACTTGTATGCTTCCATAGATGCATGTAGGGTGATGAAGATTTTTAAGTTTTTTTTCTCCCTAATAAAAAAAATAAGTTATAAGAAATGGAATGGAACCAAGCATTGATGACGTGATTTCAAGAAATATTCTGCCAAGCTTCTCTTCAGCTGAATCCTTCATGAAAGCTCTGGGGGCAAGTTATGTTCTGACTAGTCCAGACCATAGGAAATGACTTTTCTATTCCTCTACCATCAGATTTGGAAAAGGTTGTCCCAGAAAAATGAGAAATCCTAGTTGCTCCTAGATCTGCCCCAGCAAAGTGTAGTTCAGCAGCCTAAGCAGAGTAGCCTAAGCTGTAGACACATACTGTGACCAAATCTAAGAGTAGAAATAAATGCTCAAAGGATCTAGGGAAGTCAAATCAGGGTTCCCATGTTATCTGCTACTGAGACATATAAAAAGTCAATATAATATTTAAAAAATATTTTCAAACATACTAATAAATTTAAAAATGCAATTCGAATCATCCAGTGAAAGCAGAAGTGGTCAGATTTGGTCTAAAGCAAAACCTAATTATTATATATTTCTGTGTGATACATGTAATACAACAAGATACAGGAAGATTTAGAGACAAAATTTAACATAAAATTGTATGCCATATATTAAACAAATAATTAGACACTAATACAGATATCAATACAAAACAAAATTTAAACCCTCATGTATTTGCTGACAAGAAGTTAAGTATATATGAGGCAAGTGACAGAACTATGTTAAAATTTTCAAACTTACATCAGTGGCAGATTTTTTAAAATAATTTAATGATGTAAAGCATACATGCTAAAAATACACAATTTTGAATTTGTGGTAAAATGAATTAACACAAAAACACACGTCCATATACACAACATCAAAGTCAAGTAAAAAACATTTGAAGTAACCAAGATATACTTTCCTTTCCATGCCAGAATTTCTTTCCTATCAATTTACTGCATACTGATGTTAACACTATCAGTTCAACATCAGTATTTCATAACTTGTGATAAATGGGATCATGCTTTATAGACTCTTGTTCTTTCTATGTTTTATTTTGCTCAATAGTTTTTAAGAATTATCCAAGCAGATTTTAGGAGTTTTATTATTGTTCATTCTATTTGTTATACAGTATTCTATTATAGAAGTAGAAAATTCATCCATTCTCCATAACACACATAGTTATTTCTGGTCTTTGTTAATCATGCCATGGTAAATAAAGCAGTCAAAATATTTTTGTATATAACTTTAAGTTCATACACAGATAGGAATTTCTTGTTCATTACATTATGTTTCACCTTTAGTGGATATTGTCAAAGAGTTTTTCAATGTAGCTTTGAAAATTAAAATTGAATGAATGTTTTCTTCCTGTTCCATACCTTAGCAACACTTGACATTGGAAATCTTTTTACATTTATCTTTCTGGTAGCTACATACTTATGTCATTGAGGTTTCCTTATCATTTCCCTAGTAATTAGTGAGATTTAATACTTTTCATATGTTTATTGTTCTTTTGGATATCTAGGTGTTTTTTCGTTTGTTTTTGTTTGGAGGGATTGGGGAGGAAGTGCCACTCAAAAATTTACCCGTTTTTCTGTTCCTGTATTTTTGTTTCTTTGATTTTAAGAGTTGGTATATATTCTAGATGTTAGACTGTTGGTTTTGTGTTTCAGGCATATTCTCCCACTTTATAGCTTTTTCATGCTCTTAAAGATACCTTTGATGAGAATTTATTGCAGTATAATCTATACATTTTTATAGCAAATGTTAGTTATGTCTTGTTTAAAATTTCTTTCAGGATATCTAACTTATCTAGAAAAATTTTTTTTCATACTTTAATAGTGAGTTTTTTTTTCTCAGTTGGAATGATTCTTCTTCCCCTGATCTGCAATACTAATTTTGTTATACGTCAATGCCCATGAGTGTGTGTTTCTATTTCTGTACACCCTTCTGTTTCATTGGGTATTTCTATATATTGGAACCAATAACACATGCTTTAATATTCATATGCTTATACGCTGTTGTTAGAACTATAAAAATCTAAACATCTAATCTTGTTTTTCTGTTTAAAGATGATTTGCCTTCTAAATCTCTGCATTTCTACATCTACTTTTATATCACTGTGCAATTTTCTACTAAATAACAACTGGGATGTTAAATGTGATTAAATTACACATTTATTTGAAAAAAAATTAAAGGAAAGGTGCAAGCAGGAATGAAGGCAAGTAGGCAGGCAGACAGAGAGAGGAGGAAGACAAATTTTTATTCTATTTTTATTTAGTTGATCACACTGGTTGCTTCTCTCCAGACCCAGGACTTGAATCCAGTGGTATGAAGATTGAATTCCTTAGAGTTTTGTTTTTCTTTTTCATGTAGATGTATATAACCATGTTTTAAAACATACTGATTTTTAAAACTCCCTTTCTCGTATTTGCATTTTTATTATTTTCTTTCTTCTTCTACATGGTATAATGCATAATGCAATATTGAATAAAGGGGGCAAATCCCAATATTTTATTTTCAGTCTTAGGAATAATATTATCAATAATTCATAATTATATTTTTGTTGGATTTTGTATGAGTACTCCACATTAGATTAAATAAATTAATATGTTTCTTCTAGTCCTTGACTTCTTGTTTTTTTGCCTTGAGTTGATATTTCCATTTACACAATTTTTTTGAAACTGAATTTACTCCTTAAATATATTCTTGCACTTTTTTCTTATATTTTTAATCAGTTAATGAATAGCATTGACTACATTTTAATTGCTAAAAACCCATACAATATTGAAAATTAATTAACATTAATAATGAAACCGAGTTGTTTGAGCTGTTGATATTTTGTTCATCATTTTGGATATATATTTATAGGAGTACTCATCTATTGTCTGTTATATATTATGCGAATGTATAGAACACATCTGTAGATATATATTTTTTCTATGTGCAGCATACATGTTCATATATTATGTGCAAAATACCTTGTCTTACTGCCTTCATCAAAAGAATGCTTTTTTGACTTTATTTCTTTTAATTTTTAAAAATATTGCTGTAAGTATTCTATTCATTATTTGATAGAATTCATTTATCTAGGCCCTGACTATTACTGGATATAAGATTCTGTTTACTCAATTCAATTTATATAAAAGTACACATATATGTGGACTTCATATTTCATTTTATGTGTTTTGCTGATTTTATAGTTCTATAAAATTGACATTTTCATATTTCTCCATTTCTTAAAAAAAATTCAGTTTGCTTTTCTGTATACGATATGAAATATTCTTACTGCTATCTAATGCTGCATGTTATATCTAACATATAGAAATTGGTTCTGTTTTGTTAATCATGCTTATGTTTTATATATGAAGTAATTAATGAGTTTCGTTATTCTCTCTTTAAGTATAGTGTGGTAAAAATATCTACTTACAATTCCTAGTTTGTGTACTTATTCTTGTTTTTGTCAATTTTGTTTTGTTTTTATATTTAGGAGCAATCCTATTAAATGGTTGCAGAATTTAAATTGCATATTTCCATGAGATTGATATTTTTTAAAGAAATGTCCATCTGTACATCTCTCTCACAATTCTTCTAGTCCTAAATTTATTCTATTACTCTCAAAGCAACTTTCATAATCTTTAAATATATTTTTTATTTTCTATTGCTGCTGTTACATATGGTCATACACATAGTCACTAACAAAACAAATTTATTCATCTTGTAGTTCTAGAGGTGGAATGCAGACAATCAATTTTATTGTGCTAAAATTAAGGTATTCACTCGAAGGGTCTAAGAAGACCATTGTTTCTTCAACTTTTTAAGATTCTAGTGGCCACTGGCATCTCTTGGCTCATGGCACCTTCCGGAGATCACTATAATTTGTTAGATTTTTTTTTAAATTAAACTTTATTTTGTTTAAAACATATGAAAAAAAAAGCATCATTGTATTACATGTGCATCATTAAATCAACATCAGTATCTACTACTTTAAGTTTACAATTTTATTGTTTCTATTGCCACATCTCCTACTTTCCCTCTGATCCCTCTGACTCCCTTTACAAATGTATTTTTGGACATATCAGGTCATCTGGAAAATCTACGATAATCGTGTCATCTCAAAATCTTTAACTTAATCCCATCTGCAAAGTACCTTTTGCCATATAAGGTAGTACATAACCCAGGAATTAGGAAAAAAACATTTTGAGGGGGGACATTAGTATTATGGCTTCTATAGCCAGTGTTGCCAGATATATCTCTTCCTATTTTTTTTTAATTTTTAACATTTCTGGGTCCTTATATTTATGGTGTGGATTTAGATTGTTTCTCTGTATATTTAATGTTTTATTTTAATATATATTTTAATAAGTATCTTAATTTTTGTTTTCTATTATTCTACATGTTCTTTTATTTTTCTCTTGTCCTTGCCATTCTTATGAAAGACATATATCTTTGAGATTACTTGTTTATGCTATTCGTTTTCTATACTACAGCTTGTTAATACATTCTATATTTTTTATTTAGTGATTATCTAGATATTACATCTCTCTTTTAGTTAATAAAGTCTAGTATAAATCAGTACTTCTGTCATTATATAAAGTGTAGGATGTAGGATCTTGGAATCATTTAACTCCATTTTCCTTAAACCCACATGCTATTTTATGCATATTTTACTTCTATACATATTTTAACCTCTACAAAATCTTATGTACATAATGTATAATAATTTATATTTTCCACGTATTCACTCTCTATTTTCACTTCCAGAATTTCTGATAATTTTTATTTTATTTCTGCCAGCTGCAGAACTGCTGCATTTTTCTCCATTTACATTTGGGAAATATTTTAAATTTTTCATTCTCTCTGAAATATTCTCTTTTTTTGCCTTAAAAAGTGTTCTTGGTTGAGCAATCCTTCCCCCCACTCACCCCCAACCCGGGTTGTTTGACATCACCAGACCACTTTCTTTTACTTTAAATTCTGTATTTGAATGATCCATTATCAGTTACAATATTTGGTCTTTTGAATATAGTATATCTTTACTTTCTTTATATCTGGTAACACTTGTTTTCATTTGGTTTACTGTTTTGCAATTTCAAGAGGACTTTTGTATTTATTCATCTTTGTTTTAAAAAGAGCTCCTAAATTAATTGTTTTGACCAGTTTTGAAAATTCCTAACTTTATCATTTCAGTGATTCATCTCTGTCACATTTTCTATATATATATACCATCTATATATAATATTTAATATGGTGGTTAAGAGCAGAGTCTTGAAAATCACTTTATTGAATTTGATTGTGGGCTTTTCTACATAATAATTCTGCTTTTAGGTAGTAATCAGGTACTTATCAGTTCCACATCTTTAAAATGAAAATAGTAATTGCACTCATACCACATGACTTGCGTGACTATTAAATGAGAAAAATATGTAAAAATTTAGGACACAACTTACATTTTGTTTATGGAATACTTCCCTATGCTTCTGTATGACAAACAAGCTAAGACTAAAATAAATGATCTAATCCTCACCTTTAATTAGTCCATAATTATGGGTCTTTATTCTATTCAACATGTAGTCATCACAGGACAACTTGCTAAATATAAGTTAATTTCCTTCTAATAAATGAGCTTATAGACTGATTATGTTTTCTAGAGTCTATCAGAATAGCAATGCAGGGAAAAAGATTAAGTACTAACGATTGTGCAGAGGTCACAGGAGAGTGCCTTTTACACTTGTTCAATGCATTTCACTTCTCAAAAGTTTCTGATTGTTGGTCTGAAGAATCTGTAGGCATTCAAAAGACAACATTTTCCACTGCTGTCAAAGACAAAATGATTTTTAAAAAGCTTTTTGTAAGATAATACTATTATTGATCAGTCTTATAAAAGCTTGACATAGACTAAACTACATGGACACTTTTTTTTCCAAGGAAAATTACGAACAGGTATAAAGGTGAGTGAGCAAGCAGAGAGAGAGGAGGAAGAAACAATTTATTTATTTGTATTTAGTTGTTCATCTTTGTTGTCCCCCTGAGCCCCTATCCTTGGGATGTATATAGACTGTGCTTGGTCAGAGGCAGCAGAATTAAGCACTACTCCACCATGACACTCCCATATACTTATATTTGAAAATATTAGTTATGTATTCACATTAACTAATTCTTTTTTTCTTGTCATCAAAAAATGTATGCTTGCCAAAACCAATTAGAAATTTGCATCAACAATTAAACTAAATGTATAATTATGATCTCTTAAAAGTAATGTAGACTATTCCCTTAATTCTGTAACTATTATTTTAGTCATTAATCTAGATAGTTATTATACATGCCTTGAATAAAAACCAGTGGAGCATTTTTATTTCATTTTTTTGTGATGATAATTGGAATTTGATCAAAAGAGAAAAGGTGTTCAGAAACTCCTATAGATTCAAAATACCCCTTTCTACCTCAATTATATTTTCCAAAGAAAATATGGAAGGTTGAGGTGAACTTTGTTGGACTGACTTTGTAAAATAATTTTTTGTAATTTATGTGTATTTTTACCGAACATCAATTTTTTTGAGGGCAAGTTTTCAAATGTGTCGCATTTATTGATTTTGTATATTAAACAAACAACTCTCTGGTAGCTTCCTTAAGTAAATTAGCTTAAAAACAAAAAAACAATAAGCCACTTTAAGACAAATACTTTCTGTTTTGATTTAAAATATCTTCTGTTTTCTGTTTGGATTCAAGGAAGGAAATCCAGAGACAAACACCATTAAGTCACTGAGTCAGGCACCAAGTGAAAAGAATGTGATAACCAAAGGAAGTAGAGTATTTTAACTAAGACTTAATACATAGGCTTTGGATGACCTTTCATAAATACAGTTTTATAGTATTTTTATTTATAAACAAGTAATATATTCTTGATTTAATATTGTCATTACCCATATCTTCTTGTATAATTACCTGTAGGCATTCTAAATAAGATTCTGTGTTAAAAAACTGCATTTTTGTATTTTTTTAAATGACTATCTTTTAAAACATGCAGTCCTGTCAATATCAAATTCTATTTCACTGTTCATTCTTATATAATGCTCAAGACACAAGTTCCTGATGTTTTTGAGCAAGAGTGTGTGTGCATTTTTATTAATATGAAATGTAGGTTAAAGAATAAATACAAACTTGCATTCAGTGTGCATACCTTAGGTAATAATATATATATATATATATATATATATATATATATATATATATGACTATTTAACTCCCCAGGAATTACTTTTATTTATTTCTAGTTTTTATTCACAATTTTCTGCTTGGTTTGCTAAGATTTTATTTTTCACGTTTACAAGTTAGAAATTCAATTTTGCATATTACTATTATACTACCCACTTACAAATTTTGTTTTTGTTTTTATTTTCAGGTATCGTAAAACATGAAATATATTGTGTCTATTATAATAGTATATCTAGTAAAAGAAATGAGAAATTATAAAGCTAGAAGGGTTAGCTAGCAAAATTAGTTTCATGTGCTTAGAATGTGTTCTAAATGTCTCCTTTATATAAACTCCTGCTATATCATAGTCTTACATAGGTCAACACATTCCCTCAGGTTGACAAATTGAGGAACACATAAGAACGGTCATTTTTCCAGGATCATGGGGGAAGCACTTCTTAGTACTTTTTTTGTCGTTTCTTTATTTCTCATTTCAAAGTCATAAAGAATTCTGTTTTAACAAATTCTACTTTTTCTGTTGGTGTGTTTCTGTGTTGTGTGGGTGTGTGGTTAAGGACTTTTTGCATCATGATATAAAGAATGGATGTTTAGAAGGTGGTAGACTTACAAGTCTATCTCCTTTGAACCTCATTTTATTCATGTATTGAATGGGTACTGTGATGTATATCATTTTATGATTAAATTACATAAGATTATAAAAGTTAAGGCACCTTAAGCTCCTTGAATAGATGCTCAGTAAGTGTAGATATTTTCCTCCTAAAGGATTCATTTACAATTTGCAACTAAATGTCGAGACTTTATTGATGTTACCAATTCCCTGTGATTGAAATTAGGTATAAAGCTAGATTTTAATTTAATTCAGCACATTCTTGGGCCTGAACTTGTGTATCCTATTTTTATCCACCACCGATTTCTTTAAATAAGTGGCATCTCAAGTGACCGCGTTGATCTTTATCTGATACTAGAGTTGTTTTAGCTTCGAATTTAAACCATGTTTCTTTTAAATCTTCAGTACACACTTTGTACTCTTATGGTTGCAGAATAAGAGGAGTTTCTGAAAATTAATGAAAATTTTTATTAAGCATTTTTTCTTATGTATTTTTCATATTTCATATGTAGACAAAAGTGAAATACAGAACTAAAAGACCTTTTTTAATATTCTGATTGATCGCATTTCTCTGAGTACAAGCTTACACATATTTTTCACAGTATAGTCATGAGACAATCACTTTTTATCATTGTTCCCTGGTTCCCTGTGAGTTTATCTGAAGATAGCCCCTTTAAAATCTAAACTCTGCTGAGTTGAATACTTATAAGGGTAAGAATGTGGCTCAGGACAAAGCCAAAATATTATCGCAGTTTGCTTCAATGGATTAACTTTTAAATTGATTTAAATGTGTTAATTTCAAGCCATCAAGAGAATGTAAGATTTTGCACTTAAAGATGATTATTTTTCTACATTAAAGTGTATTATGAATATTTGATTTTTTTAAAACAACATCAAGCTTATTATCCTTTGTATATACATATATATGATAAGACATAGATGAATACTATTTATAAAAAGTTTGCTAAAATGTTGAGTGCCATTGAGTATGCTCTTATTTCACTTTGATATGTGATGCTATAAAAAATACCTCCAAAGCAGCAAGCATTTATTAGAAGTATAGGAGAGGAATTCCTTTTTTCATATCTTGCATAATCACGTTTTTTTGAAAAATATGGCATGATTATTTTTACTTCACACAGAATTCTTGAGAAGCAATGAATCCCACTACTTTTATGCTGTTAACTCCTTTACTTCAAGTGGTTATAATATAGCAAACATTACTATGTATTTTTATATATTGCTTTACTAGGCCAAGTAGGAAATAGTGACTTTAGTGAAATTGTTTGCCATGCAGACTTGTGTTTCTTTTGAAAGGCTTGTCTCAGGATTCCATTGAAAAGGGTTAGCAAGTCTAGTTGATTTTTATTCTAACATATTATTCAGTTTTATTCAGTTGAAAGGCCATAATTAGTGCATTTTATTAATCAAATATTCAGAAACTTCTCGAAGGGTAAGTCTTCGCTTTAATCAGTGTACTGCTGTAACTCTTCATATCTGTTATTTCATTGCAATTCTATTCAACAATTCTTAAATTGTGAGGCTAGGCACCTAATTATGTTATGTCATTGCTGACTTTTGCGTGTGTATGTGAAAAACGGTTCTGATACATTTTCTATTTTTTGATTTGGATTATTGGCATTTTTTTAATCTAAATTAATTAGATGTTAAGTAAATTAAATAGCTTATCATTTTATAAATGGAAAGTGTTTTGCATTTTAGTACTTAAATTTATAATATTTTAATAAGCATTTTTATAGCACAGTTCAAAATTTTAAATTAAAATATTAGGAAGCTGTCTCCTATAACTGAGGAAAAATTTCTCAGATAGTATACATTTTCATGTTAAATTCTATATTTTTTAATTATAAAAAGAATTTATTTAAATTAATTTAACTGAACATTTATTAAACCGGAATCTTTACTCTTTTCCTGCTATTTTGGACTTTGGACTACAGCGTGTCAAATATATTCAATGAAATATATTCAATGAAATATATTCAAATGAAAATCAGCTTACAACATTTATAGATTTAATTGAATTATTGCATTCCATTTCATATAAATGGAATGTGAAAATGTTGGCAGTCATCCATGAGGCTCTTTAATGTTTAATTTACTCAATTTTTTTCTATCATCAATTTTATCATCAAGCTATTTTTCATGGCTAACATATATTTCTGTGACCTAACTATACAAGCTATCGTTAAAAAAGTTTAAATGATACCAAAAATGCACTATGATTCAAAATGCAACAGATACATTTGAATTTTAAGGTAAAAATTGTGTGAATCACAGAAAAATCATTTCATTTTCCAAAATACAAAATATTTTGTTGATTTCTTATCCAAACTATTCTCAATTCATTAAATTTCTAATTAGTATATTCATGAAGTAATTCCTGCTAAATGGATAAAAAGAAAAGCTGAAAAACAAAATAAAAAACAAAACAAAACAACTATGGCAATATATATCTGTTGTTCAAAATGTTTCTTAGCTATCTATAAGGTATAGTGATTTCCTCAAACAGACTTTAACACAAAATGTATTAAAATGTGAATAATTCTGTTAAAGGAAAACTGATCAAGCTTTAAAATTCTTCAATCTTTATTGTGATAAATTTTACATATTACAGGAAAACTTAAAGTACACAGTACACTTGTTTGATAAATGTAAATGTTACAAAATTATTACCACTGGAGTGTTAGCTAACCTTCCACTGAAAAAAGTCACCATTTTTCTTTTGTTGTGAAGATATCTAAATACTACTGCACTCTTTCTGTAAATTCAGTTTTCTCAAATTTCACATGCCCTCAAGGTCCATCCATGTTGCCCTAAATGGACAGATAGAACAGGAAATACATTTTCTAATATTTATAATACTGCACGTAACCCATTTAAGCCTACAAATATTTGTCAAGTAATGAACAAATATGTATTTACATCAAGTGACGTCTTTTGTTATATGGCTTGCTATGATCCCTCATTATAAAATACCATATCTTTTGATGGAATCACTTTAAAATTTTAGAAAAGAAGATAGGCAGATGATAGATATCGGAGAGACAGACCAATAGAATGATAGATGGACAGATACAGATGAGTATATTAAATAAACATCTCTGTGACTCCTAAATAAAGGATCGTGAAGAGTGGAGTCTCAAATATTAAAGAACAAGTGTAAAAGTTATTGTGGTCCAGCCTCAATAACCATGATAAACAAGGTCTATAAACCTGTTTCTACAATGCCTGGAATAATTGCATGTCAATTTTTTATTTAGAAATAAAATGATGCATGATTGTAGATACAACTAGTTACTACAAATCCAACATTAGATTTTGGCATATGTTGATGCAAACTAGAAATACATGTGTGTGTGTGAGAGAGATTCAGTCCAAAACTTAGTTCCTAATGTGAGGTTAGTGTAAGAGTATGAATAAAGAAAGCCAGCTCACAGAGAGAATTAGACTCATGTAACCCTCCCAAGAAGTGCATGCCATCCTCCTACCATAAAGTGAACTGTCACATAAGAATTTCAAAAAACACAAGAAAGACAAGCATCTTTGCCCCTATCTTCTCAAATCCCCAAAATAAATCATAAACAGGTCAAACAAAATGGGAAGAGAAGAAGGTAGATTCTCTTAAAAGAGCCAAAAGCAGATTATATATTCCATATTGAAATATAAAAGGTGAAAATGTGCTGAAACAATTCTAAAAAGTAAGTATTGAGGAAATAGTGGTATTAATGGATTTTGACTTTCAGATATCAAGCTACAATGCTTGGGAATAATTTGTTGCACAGTTATACTTAACTTATACACTAAGAATCTAGTACATATTTTATATTCTAGATTCTAGTTAGGATTCTAACACACCATCAGCAAAATGTTTTATTTGATTTTGATTTTATTTCTACTTATTCAGTTGTGACATTTAAAGTGACTTCTAGATATAACAATGGAATTTATTAACCTAATTATATACTTTATTATGTCAAAAAATATTCAGGAGCTAATGTAAGTAGTAAGTGACATTTTGAAATAACTATGTGAAATGCTAGTTATCTCACAAGAAATCACCCAGTAATACATTTTTTTTTAAAGAACAGGACAATCTCACACTGAAGAGAAAAAACAAACACATCAAATGTTTTTCATTTATATAAATTATAATTTCCTAAATAATAAAGTGATTTATATAAATTTCACAGTACAACACAATATTTCCTATAGCTGTATAAATGCCTTATCACACCATGCATATGAAAATAGATTTCCTTAGTCTTTGTTTTTAATTCTGCTGATATACATGATAGTTAATAGTGCATCTTCTTTTAAGTTAGAAGATAATTTGAATTAGTAAAAAAGTAGAGTAGTGCAATTTCAAGATATGAATATTTTTGCATTATACCTCTAAAATTTCTCACATGTAGTTGAAAATATGCATTTGTAATTTAAAAAAAAATCTCATATGCCATGAATATTTTGTAGCATCTGAAGCAGTTTTATGGTATAATACTTATAATTAAGTAATATAAACCAAATATAGATTAAAAAATTGTTGTTATCAGTTGGTAGCATCATTCTGGCAGAAACACCAAATTTAAAATTTATATTTCATAGAAATAAATTGCTTGATATTATCAATGTAGAAAATGAAGTTACCCTAAAATTCATTTTAGCTGCATTTCATTATGTAGTTGATAGATAGGTGATAGATAATCAGGATGTCTACATAACATATCACCAAGCATGCAAAAGCTCCTTTTTTTAAATCTGTCAGATTGTTTTTAATTTTTAACACCAAAATTGTGCAAATCAGATAGCAGCCTGGTGAAAATTGGTGTACTTTGAATAGGAGGAGTATTTCAAAGGTAAGAAAAATACTTCTTTCAAAAATATGTGGTTGTTCAAACTTTCCTTCTCCATCCCAGTGACGAACTGGAGACATTCATCTGACAGTACTGTCTTTTTGTTCTCCATAATGCTGGTCACAATTTACTTCAGAGAGACATGAAGGACTTTTCTTCACAATAGCTGTAGTGAGAGAGGATTATGCCTTTTATCTGTCTTTTTTTGCAAGATAAATGGAGCAGGTGTAGAGGAATTAATGAAGCAACTGCCAAATTGCAGGGGTCATTGGTGTGTTGAAAGCTATAAATTAGTGAGGCCTTGTGGGAAATTACCCTCTACCTCTATTGAGATTCTGCCATTTCTAAATTCAAGTTCAAGACAAGAGAAAAGGCAATTTGGAAGTGGAAAGAAAACTGCTAGTTAACTTTTATTATGTGGAGTAACGCTAAGGAAATAACATACACTAGAATATTTCTAAATATGAACTGTAGAGTAAAGTCAACCAATATAAAATTCAATTTATTCTATAGGAGAAATTATAGTTCTTGCTTTATTAAAACCATATTTCTATTGGTAGGAGCAATTTAAATCTACTAGGAATACAATATAAACTGGTGTTTGCAAAGATACCAATTTGTTGAACTCATATTAAATTCAGGGTTTTGCTGGGAATCGTTATAGAACAAGATTAGGGATTTAAAGGAATTTTATTTTTAATATGAAATCATGATGTACCTCTCATTTTTCTCACAGACTGTTGCTTTGTCATTGCTAAATGAGGCATCAAAGGAAAAGTGTTTTATTAAAAAAATTAAAGATATAGGATTAAAACTTGAAGAATATTAAAATCATTTAAAAATAGTGTTAGAAGATTAATTTCATTCAAATGTTTCAAAGAAACAAATCAAGAAATCTAATGTAATGATACAAAGAAAATTATGTACTTGACAACAGACTGACTTGCAAATTATGTCGGTTCTTATAAATATATTATCCTTACAAAAACTGCAATTTTAGGTAAAACGTACATAAATCCATGTAAATAAATCTAAAAATGAAGCATTCTACAAATAAGGTAAATATATAAAACATGGATTTTGTCTGGAAATCAAAAAGTAATAAAACCCTCTTAAGATTTCTGATATGCATAGTTTTGATAATTTCTTATAATTAATGTCATATTACCATTGCATGTAAAAGTTCATTTTTGTTTTTTCTTTTTTTTACTTTTTTTAATTCTTATCGTGATACCACTCCTTTTTCTTCAATGTTCACACTTCAATGTGTCTGATAATCATTTAAGATCTTTATGCATCATTAAAAATACACACTAAATTTTCTGTGTGTAGGATATTGATTTTAGTCCATGATATTGAAAAGTAATTATTTATCCATGTTCTCTATTCAGCACTGGATGATTCAGATGTAAGTAATCTATCTAGCAATATGCAATATACAATTTTGCAATCCAGTCATTTGAATTCACTGCAAGTTCATTGTTTATAATTGTTCAGCATGTTGCTACATGTGCACTCATCACATTTCATTTATACTTGCCACAAATGAGAGGACAAATATTATTTCAAACAACTGATTTCCCAAAACTTCTATAGTGGAGGAAAATATTTTCATTTACACTTCTAGATTCTTTGGGTAGTCTAATAATTAAAAAGGCATACAAGACATTAGCAGGAAAAAAAATTGAAATTTATATGTATGGGAAACTTGTAAACATATGGAACCCCCTGTCAATTGGAGTTTATATATTATCCTAATCTAAGAAGAAGTAGATAGAAGCTTGCAATCTCAGAGGCAAGACAATTACAGGAAAATGAGAAAAAACAATGCTTGGTAAGCAAATGTTTGCTATCCTATGTAGAGGCAAAGGGGCATCAAAAGAAATTTCAACAAATAAGATTGACCAAATTTCTCTCTAATTTACTACATTTAGTTCATATTCTTTAATTCTGGTGACAGGTCACTTCCTGGGACAGGAATTTTATTTAAATTATTTTAGACTTTAAGAGAAAGGTAAAGAAAAACCTTCTTGAAGATGAACTAGCTGTGACCCTGGGAAAGTGAATAACAGAGAGGACTACACCTTTCTTATGTCTATGAGTCATGCTCTCCAAGGAAATGCATCAATTCCAGAGTATATAGACTGTTGGAGCTCAAGGCCTGGAATCTCAGAGAAAATAATTGATTCTGATTTCCTCTCACACAAATAAGTCCCAAAACCTGTAGCCCACAAAAACAGCTACCTCTCGCCCTGTCTGCCTCTCCCCCATCCAGCAGCCACTTTCCACTCAGGCAAGTGATCTTTACTATGGAAGCCTCTAAGTGTTTACAATATAAAATCAAAGCAGAAATCCATCTGCTAATAAAACAAGAGACTTACAAAACTCTCGCAGTCAGAAAGAGAACGCAATATAATATGCGACCTCAAAGCATTATGACATTACAAGGAGATGATACCACCTCAGCAAAAAAAAAAGATTTGAGGACATGAAGTTTTTGAATAGCTGATAAATAACTCAAAGTAGCCATAATAAATCTGAGATAAAAGAATACTCGGAAAATCATTTAAAAGATTTACAAGAGGCTTCAGCAAAACAAGTCAATGACCAAAAAAAAAAAAAAAAAAGAACCCCAAAAAATGTTAAGCAAAAGGCAGAAATTACAGCTTGATATAACAAACTAACAGAGCTTCTGATGAATATAGGAAGCAAAACTGAGTACTGGAAGCAGAATTGACTGAATGGATGAACACATTAGTGATCTGGAAGATATGTGTAGCAATGAAACAGCTTGAAGAAGAGAGAAAAAATATTTTTTAAAGGAAAGGTGAAGTTAGGCATGAAGACAAGTAGGCAGGTAGGCAGGAGGAGAGAAGAGGAAGAAGCATTTTATTTATTGTTATTTAGTTTTACATCTTGGTTGTTCTCTCTGGCCTGGGACACATACCTGGGTCCTTGAGATGTATGTGGGCCTGTGCTTTGACTGAAGGCAATTTGCTAAACCACTATTCTACCAGGGCATGCCCGGACAAAAATATATATAGCTATAGCTCTGTATCTATAGCTATATATATGCATGTATATATTAAAAAAACCAAAGAAACACTCCAAGAGCTATTTAACTCTATGAAAAAAAGTAATATAAGAATAATTGCTATCACAAAAGATGAAGAAAGAGGGAAAAATAGATTGAACTATTCAATGAAATAATGGGTGAAAACTTCCCAAACTAGGGAAAGGATCAAAATATACAAGCCAGTGAAGCCAATAGAACACTTGGCTATCTGAATGCAAAGAGACCTGTACCTGGACAGATAATGGCAAAACTATAAAAAATTCATTGCAAAGAAAGAATATTAAATTTGGTCAGGGAAGCAAAGCAATTAATATGTAAGAATATTTGCATCAGGTTATCATCAGGTTTCTCAGCAGAAACTCTACAGGCCAGGAGAGATTAGAAAGACATATTCAAAATACTCTAAGATAAAACTGCTAGTCAAGAATACTGTATCCTACAATTTTTTTCTTTTTTCAATATGAGGGAAATATAAGGTTTTCCCTTACAAACAAAAGTCTTCCTGAGGTTGTTGGATTCTCATTGCCTTCAGTTCAAAACAATCCACTGATAAAGTTTAATATTTTGGGGTTGATCTAATCTTTCCTCCCACATTACATTAAAAGGAAGACTTCAATGAATGTTTACTAAGGAACAAAAAAAAGTTTCTATAATATATATACAGGAAGAGATTGCTGAATCCAAAGGTACATAATTTCCAATTATATTTCTTCTTCTTTTCTATATATTTTCTAAGGTTACCTCTGGAATTTCAATATTGTTCCATAGATTTGCAAGCAGTATATTTGGCAATTATTTTCTAAAATATCAATGGGCTTATTAGGTTTATAGACACTGCCTCTGATTGTTCATTTCCTATCCATAATTTTCTAATATTTACTTTAGGTATATGAATAAATGCTTATTACTTTCTAAAGATCAATCTCTTTTCAGATTTGATAGCATAACTATTTTATTCTATTGTTGTTTCATATTATTCAGGAGGTATTTTGTAAACGGATGTCCCTAATTATTATGTGTGTAGTCAAATACATAGTATAGCATGTCATATATTTTTTAGAGATTTATTTAACATATATTTCTATATCCTTAAGTGAGAAATAAATTCTCTGAATTTTCTGAAATTAACTGGTAGCTTTCTATTTTACATTTTGGGCATGATATATACATATATATATATCATTGGCACATAATTTCTTTATATCACAGCAATAATATATATTTCTAGGTTTCTCTAAATGGTAACATATTTCCCAAATGAATCAACAAAAATTTGTTCTTTTCAGCTTTAATTGTGGTAACATAGCATATTACAATTTCTTATATGTTCATGCATCTAGTACTAAGCTTTAAATACTAATTTACTATTAATTTCACTGTCAATAATATAGGTTTTATAGTGATTTTGTGATATAGTTATTCACAAACCTGATTACATCCATAAAATTTATTGGATAAGCTGTTTGAGGTTGTCAGTAAAATATTTCTATTATTGTTATAAATCTATTGACAAACTTTTAAAAGAAATAAAATATAACATTAAATTATTTCATCAGTGAACATAGCTTAGAATTTATCCCTCATCTTTTATATATGAAATGAACTTTTCAATTTTAACAGTCCTACAAATGCTGTCCAATTCATACATTCTTTTCAATATCTAATTATCTACCTAATGCTGAGATCCTTTAATATATAAACTAAATTGTCTTGCAGCTTATAACCCATATTTAATCATTACAAATCCTCACTGATATATAAACATATATAAACCTTGCCATAAGCCATGATTATCATGAAATAAATGTGAAAAACAAAAACAAAACCCACAATGTATGTCTACAGTAGGGTAACCAAACATGGGTGGTGAAGAAAGCATAAAACTTACTCTTTGAATCTAGAAACCCTAACATCAATTATGTACTTGCTGTTGTCTGAAAATTTGACATTTCTGCAAGTCATTTCACTTTTTTAATTTCCCAAATTCATACTCTTTCATCCTTTTCCAATGTTTCCTCATTGATTTTCATTCTCAACTGATAACCTTGATTTTTATTTACAGACATTTAAAAGAATGAGAACTTGCATGTGACTTCCAATCTTCCATTATCACTGACATTTTTTGTTGGACTCAAACACTGCAGTATACCAGGGTGTAGTGCTCAGTCCCAGCCCTTTCAATTCTCACTTTGTAGGTAATTTTAAGTGTCATTTATGTGTTGACTACTAAATTTAGGAGCTGCTCAGCTTTCTCTCAAACTTGCAGATACACATATCCAAGAGCCTTAGCAGCTTCTCTCCTTAAACATCTGAAGTCCCTTCTACAATTTTACATGTTCAAAACTGAATTAAGGGCTTTTCTGTTTTTTCCTATAGAAACCAGCTCCATCTGCATTCTCCTTATCAATAGATTACACTTTTATTCAGTTACATAGAATGTGGTAAAACAGGTAAATTGATTAACTGATTACTCCCTCTTTTACATTGTGTTTCCACTGTAAAGGAGACCATGTTACTAATTCTAACTGTTAGAATACCTGTAGCAATCACGTATACCGCTGTAAATTCTAACATGAAAATAAAGCTTACAAATCTCCATGATCCTCTCTGCTGAAGATGGATGTTACAGACAAACTATGTGTAAAGAGGAATAAGTGACAAAATGGAAGAAGCTGAAATTCCTATTTAACTCCTTGGATGAGATTCATCAAGAAAATACATAGCATATTGATATATGCGCTGGAAAAGTACAAATCTGAAATCTTTAATATTTCAATAGTTTGTTTCTTAAAATATAACTGTAAGTGTCCCAAATATTTTGAATCATTTAAGATCTTCTTTGTATAATCAGGTTAATTTTTAATTTGACCATATTTTCAGCTTAATATTTCAAGTGTCTATTTTGTTCTGAATCTTATGACATAATTTTTGGCATAGCTTTAGAAAATTTCACTGAAAATATGTTTACATACTTGTCCACTATAATTTTATTTTGAGATAACTGTGAAACCATAAATCATTAATGCTGCACACTTGACCAAAACTAAACAGTTAATTGCTGTTTTCAGAAGAAGCCACACATATTTTTATGAACTTTCACTCCCTCACTAACTTTTTGACCCATCCTTCTGCCTTTCTACCTTCTATCCCTTCATTCTGCTATAATTCTGGTTACTTCGTAGTTCATCAGATATGCCAAAACAGTGGCACCTTTGCATCATTTCTTTACCTATTCCGTGGGCTAGAAAGGCTTTTAACACAAGGTACATACAAAGCTTCCTCATTCCATTCATTCAATCATCTACCCTAATTTGCTGTATTAGTATAGCATTATCTTTTATATTGTGTCATTTCAATTTCATGTGTAATTTGAGATATAGGCTGTTTTTATTTTTACGACTTTATCAACAATATTGTCTGTGAGCATATTTGAAAATATTCCAATACAGTGTTTACTGAGATAATATATCTTGTGTTATGCTGGCTTGCTGGGCCTTGAGATATTGCATGGTTAAAATTAAGAATCAATCTATATAATTATGAGAGTTCCACTAAGTTTCAGGGGCTCAAACTCAACCAAAATCAAAGTTGTCCATTTTAATTGTCTTATTTTCTGATAATCCTTTATCACTAACACATTCGGATAACTCGTCATACAGTTATGGAACATGTACAGCATACTATGTTAATGGTTCAGTTTTCCTTTATTTTCCCCTATGTTTTTCTCTCTTTAATGACTGTATGAGTTACTTTTGTTAGTTATTTAAGAGTTAGTTTTTAACATTTTAATTTTTTTAATTTTTCTTTTGGCGTTGATATTATTGATCGTAACTACTCATTTTTTGTATTGAAATTTTCAGTTTTCCTGTTCTAACATTTTGGTAATCCATTTTGATCTAACAATTGTGTTATAGATAGCAAAAGTAATGCTAGGATAAGGGTAAAAATCTACTGAAAACAATATCAGTAGTCTTTGGTGCCTTTTTGAATAGTCTCTTGAGGGGATTGTTACTTTATTGGCATAAATTATACAGTATCACTTATCTTTAAAATATCTTTGGGCACTGAATTTTTTTAAAGTGTGTCATATTTTTGCCCCTACTGTTTAAGAATATAATTCAATAATCTCTTTTCTTACCATTGTTTGTGTTAAGAATCCATTAATGTGTTACTTCTTTGAGACCCTTCTAATTTTAACTATATTTATGATTAAAAATACTTTGAATTCAGTGATTTTTATTTAATATATCTAAGTGTGGCTTTTGTGTTTATTCTGTATCAGGTTTACCTTGAATCTGTGTTTTTCTCACCTGTTCTCATTTAGTAACTCTTTAAATTCCTTCTTTCATATTTTCTGTTTTCCTTTTTTTATTATATTTTTGTCACATCTTTGGCTTAAGTATTTTTGTTTGTTAATTTAGCATTCTTGTGTGTCTGCCTATATAAATTCTATACTTTTAGCTCATTTTAGAAATTTAAGTTCCCCATACAAGAATATGATTATGATTACTAAAGGATGTTAAATTTCTGATAAAATTCCCCTTCTTTTTTCCTGTTTTAGCCATCATTTTCTCTGTATTTTCCACAATATTAAACAATGCTTTATCCACCTTTTTCTAATCCCAGATTCTGGGCACTTTGCACTTTGTTTTTATTTTAAATTTTCTATAAAGTACCTGTCATATTTGGTGTGCTAAACTGTCTTCATGCACTGTGTGCGTGTAGAATTCAGATGTTGTTTACATTCACTAGGAAGGATTATTTGCTTTTTCTGTTATGAAGATTGGGCACGTGTATGATCATTTCAACACAGAGGTGGACATCACTGAATTAGGGCTGAAATGAAAATTGAGGGCCTTTAGCATAACTGCTTCATCCCTGGTCATTGATTAAGGATTCTTGAGTTTTTGGGTGAGTCCCTATAAGGTTTCTGTGATCTCCCCTTTGAAAACTACAGAATACACCTTATCTGAGTTAAAATGATCTCATTCTATATCTCTGGCCTCTGATACCAGTCAGTGCACGCAAATATCAGGATATATCTGTAGATGAAGACTAGCTGCACGTGTTGGTCCTGAGCACAAAAACAATGCAGGTCTTTTGCTCTGCTTTTGTAAAGGGTCTCGAGATCTCTGATGTGAGCTACCTCTAGTATCTGAAATAGTGTGTCAAGATTTAGGTAAGTGGCTGATAATGCTCCAATGTTGACATTGTGATTAGTGAAAGTCTTACTTACTTTCTTTCCCCAAGCACAGGTAATCTGCTTATGCTGAACCTATCCTCTACTCAAGTCCAGGATTGTTGAAAGCATTCAGCTCAATAAAACAGGACAAAGGAGCACTGGTAAATATCAGGTTAATTCAGTTTGCAACCTTTCTGGAGTGAGACAAATATTCTAGAGTAAATAGAAGCTATTATGACACTTACAGTAAATCAGCTAAATTAGGTGAATTAAAACTAGAGTAAGCTTCATTTTATTGCATCTCAGGATTTGGCACAAAACAAAGACACTTTTTTAAAAATTTATGTTTTTAGAGCATTCTTAATTTCGATATATCTCTACTCATGTGCCGATGAGCAACAACAAAAAATTGAATCTCATTTAGCCCTTGTCAACACATATAGTATTTATTTTTAAATTTTAGTTTAAATATTTAAATTTAAGTCATTATAATTGACAATTTGCAGTGTAGTTTCATATTTTCCTCTACAACTTTTTTCTCTACTTTTCACTTGATCTTCCATCTGAAATAACTTTCCTCGTTTTGTTTCATTTCACTATTATTATTCATAAATGAATTAACTTCTATTTAGTGAGATTTTATGGGAGTGAATTCCTACTTGTTTTGGTAAAATATGGCTACCTAATATTAAAATGTCTATGTGCTTCCTATTGCCTATATCTCGGTTAGTATTTCAAATAGTGCCTAATCTTTATCTTATTATATCTAAATTATTAACTTCTTTATATCTTATAGGTAGCATATATATTTTGCTATGTGTGGTGTGTGTGTGTGTGCATGTGCACCCAAGACAAACTCTAAAATATGCACCACAGTTTAAAGTGAACCCTTTTCTCCTGAAACTATGTTGTACAGGTGGAAGAGCAAGCAGTTTAAAGTTCAAAGTTTTTAATATTAATCTGAACTTCACACTCATTTTGTTTTCCACAGTCATTAAGAAGTGTTCTCTTTTAGGATCTTAACTGGTAATTCTTCCTAAGACATTTTACTCAAAATTATTTCTTTCAGTTGAAATAATCTGATCTTTAATATTTGAAGTAAAATGCAAGAGAAAATATCTTCAATCCTATTAGAGACTGCAAATACTTTCTGCATCCTGCACTCCAGCAAGGATCCATTTATTAGTGTTTATTTATTTTATAAACTAGGCTTCAAAGAGGCAAATATCTTTCTCATTGATAGTGGAGCCGTTCTGCAAATCCAGAGTCCTTGTAACTCACCATACCACCAGTCCAATACAATTTGTATTAACTAGCCGTAAGAAAATCATACGATTTTCCATTACTTCTAAGTGTTTGCCCCTATTTTGATTCTTTGAACAGATTTAAATAGAAGTCAAAAGTCCATGTTATTCTCCCATATTTCTCAAAACAATTTAAATCATACTTAGCAGATTTTATATCACTTGTTATGGAAAATTGTAAATTTTTATAAACGTATTTTAGTTTTAGCCATTAAAACTTAATAGATGCCTGTGATACAGTAAACAAAGTAGGACAAATTTTATTTTGGATTTTATCCTGTATCATTTAAAAAAAATACAACAGTTATGAAAATTCTTAAGTCTCAATAAACTCAACTGCAGAAAAGGATAATTATAGTCTGAATTTCTAAAAGCATATGATGTTTGTTTCAATACTTCTGTCATATTTTGATTAAAAATTCAAAAAAGGCTGTCATTTTCACGTGGTTCTTTATTTCATTTAACTTCGTTATATTTAGATTAAATATATTATTTACTATTTAACTGTAAGGAATTATGTGTGGCAAAAATGATAATGACAATTGGTTATCTTTATTTTATAGATATAAAATGCAAATATTCTTATTTTCAAAAGTGAAACAAAAGAAAAAACACTTCAAGATAACAGAAATTTTTTCTGTGGTTTTCATATTTTAAAATAACTAAACATGTCTCTTACTAATTTAGAGTTACTATAGAGATTTAAATATGGCCTTGACTATTTTAAAACTTAAGTTTTATGACAGTGTCCATAGCTATTTCATGGTGTACGTATTTCCAAATTCAAAGTAATATCTCTACTATTTTCATCTGAAATTGGAAGTAGCCAAGCAGCAACAGTCTTTTTAAAGAATGATCCCTGGGAGAATTTTGCTGCTTGTGTTTTGTTTTAAAAAATGAGATATACTAAAATTTTAATTTCAAATTATTTTCTTGATGAAGAAGCTGTCTTTATGCAATTATGCATAAAATATTTAGCCATCTATTAGAGTCATTGATTCCTATTATGACATAAATGAATTGGATTGACTTAGAAAATTGATAGCCTATTTTTTATTTTTTCATAATTGTGATTTTTCCATATTAATCCCTTATTGTATTTTAACAGATGTCTTCATGAATTCTAAGTTGACAACATTTTTCTTAATAATAATAATAATATATATAACTGCTAATGACAGAGAGGTTATCTAATAAAATGATTAGGTTATCTAATAAAATAACCTAATAAAAGTTCTCAAAATCTCACTTAGACACTGACAAGCACTTTCTTTTTAATGAAGTGTTATTGAATGAAGAAGAAGTATAGAAAATAGTGTGTTAAAGTTAAAAAGATTTCGTTCTTCAAGAGTACAAGGATATTCTATGTTGTTAATGGAGACATGCTTCCAATTAAAAATACAGTATTGGACTATCGATTGTAAACAAAATGTAGTATATACAGACTTTGATTCATAATGATGCACACTTAGAATTATATATAGTATGATAATGCAATGTTATTTTAATGAAAACTATTTCAAAAATGTAGTAGTTATCATTTATACATTTATTTATAACATCTTATGGAACTATCCATGAAACCTTTGAGAAATGCTAATACAATAGCAAAAGAAAATTTCAGAAAAGTGTGGTCTTCACTGATAAGTAAGGAATATAATAAGGATAAATTCACTGATATCTTTTAATATAAACAGCAATATTTGTGTTAATATATGAGCAGAAATTAGATGACTCTAATTCTAATATCATTTGCATCATGATTTATGGAAGGATTCTTGAGCAGGGCTGTAACATAAATTTGGGGTCATCAGTAATGTAAGTATATTAAACATACTAACATATTTTTCTAATTTTTTAATGTACATGTTTTCTTGAGAATTTCTTAAGAAGGCTATTATAATAAGATTTTATGTCCACATTTTGTTTGAGAACATCCTAATAAAGGTTGAGATTAGGCACCTTTACTTTTAAGTTTCTAAACATTCAAGTAACGAATAATATTTAAGAACTAATTTTCTAGATTAAAGATAGGAAATCTGAAGACAAATCTGCAGGTCAAATCTGGTCCACAGTCCATTTTAAGTAAGAATGTTTTTTCCATTCTATAGGTATTCTACTAAAATTAATAAATAAAATAGAATTATTTAACAGACAATTGTAGTCCATAAAACTTAAACGAAGAATCCTCTATTTCATTAACAAAAATGTTTGTTGACTTTTAGTTATTTAATTTTTATTAAGATTTTATTGAGATGTAATTTATCTCACATAAATATATGCTTCCAAAGTGTGCAAATTGGTGATGTTCAATATAATCACTAAATTGTTGAGTCATCAATCACTAATTTTAGAACAGTTTTATTTACCTCAAAATAAATCTTAACCTATTCGAAGTCACTTTCAATTCTATCCATCTCCTCACAAGCATTAATTTCTGACTGTATGGATTGGTCTAATCCATGAATGAAAGGAATAATATGTACACTTCTGTGACAGAATTATTTTAATTAAAACAATGTATTCAAGGTGCATTCACTTATGGAATGAATCAGAATTTTATGTATTTTATTAAGCAATGTTCCATGTATGAGTGTGCCATATCAGTTGATGAACATTTGATTTGATTCCACTTTTCATAATGCAGCTATACCATTGATGGATAACATTTTTGTGGACATGTTTTTTATTTTATTTTATGTTTTCAATGTTGTGAGATATCTATAGATGTCAAATTAATTGGTAACTCTGTATTTAACATTTTTGAGAAGTTGTCAAACTGTTTTCTAATGTGACTGCCCCATTTTACAATTTCACTCATAATGTGTTAGAATACTAAATTTCCACATTGTCAATATCACAATATTTGTTCTTTTATATCTCCGTTTATTCTTTCTTTTTTGGGGAGGTATTCTATTCAATATATGAAGGAGTTTCTTTTGATGTTAATTTACAGTGTCATAATGACTATTAATGTTGAACATTGATATGTTTTTTGACCTTTTCAATGTCTTTGTGGAAGCATCTATTCAAATCTTTACCTTTCAGTGTCATATCTAAGAAACCACTGTTTGATTTTAGGTTGAAGATCTTTACTCCTTTATTTTCATCCAAATTTTTTGTAGTTTTAGGTCTTATATGTAAGATACATTTTGGGTTACTTTTGTGTTTATTTTTTTTGTGTGTGTGTGTATGTATAGTATGAGGCTAGCTTTATTCTGTTTCATGGAGATACTCTTTTTCCTAACATATATCTATACCCATTTTTATGCTTTTATTTCTTTTTTATATTTTTATTGAGTTAACGTAACGTTACAACATGTATTTCAGGTGTACATTCGAAAACATCAATATCTGTATCTCCTACAATAAGTTCACCACTAAAATTTGTATTCTGTCCTTTAAAGGGATATGTAGCTATCACCTGAAGCTGTAGCATTTCAATCTGCATGAAAATTAATATTTATATGTAGATATAAATATATGCATAGTTTCTTACCTATCATAAGCAACAATCTTTAATATAGGCATATTAGTATATTTCACAATAATTGAATCAGAAATATCACACCATTAAGTCACAATTGATAATACATAATCAAATGTTCTGTGTAATAAACTAGTTTGCAAATTTCTGTTTTGACTAATGTAAACAAATATAAAAAATCATAAGAAATAATATATCAAAGCTAATGAATTGTCATGTGCCATAGTTAGATTTCATGGTAGAGATACATAAAAGTGTGACAGCAATTGTGCACATGTTAGGGTAACTTTAGTATCTCTTGGTAAGAATAATATAAGTCCAAAGAAAATAACAATCAAAATGAAAATAATATATTTAGGCAAGAAAATATAGCATTTGATGTAAGTTATTTTGTTATTTTCATATTTTTATTCTTTCTTTTGATTCCACCCAAAAGATTAGATGTGTCTCTATTGCAGATCACTTTCACTTATTTGAAATGTTTTGATACTGCTTGTGGTTTATTAAAAAGCTTATATGATACACAAACTTATTTTGTGTTAACTGTTCTTAGGCTATCATGATAGTTTGAGTTTATTATTGGCTACAACCACATCACAAAACCAATTTAATGCTTTAATTGCAGTTTATATAAAAATATGTTTAAGGGTATTTTTGTTTGATTTTTAATGCTGTCATATTATTTTCTCCACATAGTAGAGTGTGCAGTTTATTGAGAATTTATAAAAGAATTGTAGAAACACTACTTGTATGAAATTATTTTTAAAGGAAAATATTTGAAAAAATCATTAAGTGTAAATTTAGTTTAGTATATTTCTCTTATAATGAAAAATCACTATCATTTTTAATTAAAACAATTATTTCAGTTTCATGATTCTATTTTATTTAATGACAGCAAAGGTTGAGTAAAATTTGTAATTTCAAAATAACCCAGTGAGATATCAATATACTCTTATGGTGACTCAGGTATGAACTATGCAAACGGTTGAGGAGTAAAAGTGGTAATATGGTTGTGAAATGAGGCTGTCAATTCCAAATTCTAGGTTGTGATATCAGACGATAATGGTTAAAGGTTTATAACTACAACTTCATTCATCAGAGAAAACTGAATTATTTTGTACTCTATCTAGCATGGGTTTTAAATATTGATCTTCTTTTTCTATTTCAGCTTCCACTCTAATATAGCATGCATCTGTATTTAATCACAACCTTGAGTGTTACTGAAGCGTGATCTTTCCATGATCATTGTGACTATATTTAAGCTTTAGAATAAGCTTAATGCCAGATTATGTCATCACCTAAAATACACAAGATCAAAGCTATAAGACAGCTCAAGGCCAGAGTCTGAGCTCAGACACTATGCTTTGGGAATTATTATTCAGTTTCTCATGCATAGCAAAGCTGCTACAAAGAACATGAAACGAGTAAGGAAAAGGATCTTTTTGTCATTCAATCTGACCAAAAATCTGTTGGGGAAATTATAAATCAACAATTCATAAAGAAATCTTCTGAAATTTAAATAAGACTGAAAGAGAAGCAAGTCCATGGAAGACCATGAAAAAAGAGAACAAGAAAATTAAACCAAATGGAATAAATGAAGTAAAAAAATAGCACTTCTCCTGATTTGTGCTTAAGTGTCAATTAAGACAATTCCAAGACATATCAACAGAAGTACTATAATGGCTGATAATCTACAGATTAGTCATTTTCCTTAATTCTATTTTTATACTGATGCCATTAATCTTAAAACAGGTTGCTTTCAAACTTCTAGGATATATCTGTATGTCAGACATGAAAATGTTTATATAGATTTATATACATAGATCCATATCCATGTCTACTTTAATATATCACAGTCTAGTTTCGTTTCCTTATTTAATTACTTAGATATCGTAATTAATGTGTTTACCTAATTCTGAGCATTGATATTATTTGTTTATAGAGTGTTAGAAAAGGATAATCTTGAAAAAAATTGTGTTCTTCCTATCATTAAATTAATTGCTAAATCTATCTCTCACAGGATTTTTTGAATTAAGTATATTTTGCACTAGAATATTGAAAACCTAAATAAAAGGAGTAGCCCCATTTGAAAAGTATTCTAACCTTTATGATTAACGAAATGAAAAATGACTCCACTTTCTAAATTGGAAAAAATATCAAGCTATGATATTGAAATATATTATATTCTATTTTCTTTTTGTGATTATGATATGGACTGTGAGTATGTGAGAAAAAAAATCACTGAAAAATTGGAGGCACATGGATTTTTCTTCAGAAAATTAGTATTTTATCCATTCCCAAACATTTTGGTCTATTGAAAATGATTCCTACAAAATGAAGCAGTCCCCCTTTTGAAAATCACATTGAAACTCCTTTGGAATTAATAGTAATAGAAAAATCACTCTAATTGACCTCATATCTTTTCTGAATTAGCATATGGCAAGAATAAAATGTATACCTCCTGAGAAAATATATATCTCTGTTCTTGCCTTTTCTCAGATCAGATATACATGACAAATTGACATGTATATTGAGGTGATGAAAATACAATAGTTATCTATTCTGTTTTTTTCTGATTAACTGGAGGAGCTATTGAAATGTCATTCTTACTCAAGCTATCATTAAGAAATTTTCCATGTTATTCAATGTTTAATCTGGTTGAACAATTTTGATATTTTTCGGTCGAACTTCTCTTCTACGCAATGGCAGTTGAAATAAAATTAACTTTTTTGGTTATTTAAATAGCAACAAATTTCAACATTAAATTTGCAAAATAATATTATTATATGGATACTTGCTTTCTACAGAAATAAAGCATAGTGTACTCAGTATTTTGAAATTAAAAAATGAGTATCCTGTGGAACTGAAAACTGCTACATAATTATTCAACTTGCCTCCAAGTGACAAAAGAACAAATTCCGTTGATAAGGATTGAGACAGTTCAAAGCAGTTGTTATCACCTTCTGGAGATACAAGATGTTAACAAGATAATTATTTTTCCAGTGATCAGCATAGAAGTAGGCATCTGGATCCCAGAATCAAAGCAAGGGACATTAACTGAGATAATTTTAGGGAGGATTTCTCCACTAATTAAAAATAAAAGGCAGAACAACCTTTTCCTTTGCTGTCATCTAAGCTCACATGATGACTGGAAAGACAGAACCACCATATAGCAAGTGAAGGAAAAGAGAGGATAAACTCAAGTAAATATGCCTCTTCTATTGCAAATCCTGATTTACAGGTTGTGTTTTTTTCAAGGTAAAATCACTCTCATCAAATCATAGGGGTTGTTATAGACTAAGAGTTCACTAATTACCAAACTGCTACAACTTGGGTGACTCCAGCTTTATACAAACAGTGACAAAGATGTGATGATGACTATTTTCTAAGCCTTTTGCACTTTTAAATGAAGGAAAAAGCTATGGAAAGAGCTAAAACATGAAAAATAATAAAATGTTTTGAACATCTAATTTTATAGATGAAGAGTACATTGGAATATTTAGAATAGAAAAACCTAACCTCAGACAAAAACAATTAAATTATTCTGAGAAAATGCTTTTATTATGAGATATCAATGGATTCATTTATGAGTTTATATAATTCTCTCGTAGAGTCCACACTCAACCTCCTACCCCCATCTTGAACTTGCATCCTAAACCCGGATCCTTAGATTTACATAACTTTCATATGCCATATTAAATGCTTGAATATTTTGTACTACATTTGTCTATTGTATTTGCAGAATTATTGATAAGAAATATAATTGGTATGTTTTTATATTTATTGATCAAAAGGTGCTAATCTGTCCTATATTGTCATTATAGATTTTTAAAAATTCATTATCACTGTAAATGTCAAATGTTGAATACTTTATTTATGGAGGACAGAACATTTTATAATAATAATTTCAGAATTAAAAAATCAAATGAGTTAAATCTAGTTTGGAAATTAAGAATCTCATACATATCACATAAGTATTAGGATTGACAGATTATTTGTTGCATATTTAATGGATACTTGGCTTTGAATTTTTTGAAAACCTATTATTTTTCTATAGTCGGTAAAATGTTGGAAAGTCCTATGATACTTAGACAGTCTTCCAATCAATAAAATCTATTCATGGCTATGATAAAATATACATTGTTTTAAAGATAAGTGAATAAATTGACTTTTTATTTATTATGAGTACATTAATAGATACCATTTTTGATATGTGAAAAATAATCCAGATAACTTTTTTTTTTTAATTATACCTTACTTTAAGGAAAGGTGGAAGAAAGAATAAAGGTAAGCAGACAGACTAGCAAGAAGAGAGAAGAAGCTCTTTATTTTATTTAGCTATTCATCTTGATTTCTCCCCCTACCCTAGGGTCACAAACCTTGTCCTTGGGATGTATGCAGACTATGAGTGACATATATAACTCTTCAGTTAACAGGGTGCGCCCAAGCACATTCTTAAAATGTACAAAAATAAAAGGAAAATTGGCACGGTTGATGATTTTTTTCTCTTCAACCACTCAGCTGACTTCCAGTACACTACATTTTCCTCAGTTTACTGTGATGTCATTGTTTTATCATTCTTTCTTGGTTTCTTTTGATGACTCTTTTTTATCCCCAAGTGCTCCATGTTCATTAACCTCTCCCATTTCTATTCTTACACTAATGACGGTTTAATCATATCCAGAGACTCAGGTACTCTCTTTGTACTGATAATTTACAAATTTATTTTCACTAATCAAACAGCTCCATGTGTCCTACTCTTAACAACTCATTCCCTACTTATAACTCCATTGGAATACATAATATCAAACTTATCAAATTCATCTCACTTTCCAACAACAACTATATTCCTATATTTTCCTATATTCCCTATAATTTGTCTCATCTCAGTTACTCAAAATTAGAAATTTCTAGATTCTTAGGTTAAAAAGATTAGTCATCAGTGATTTCTTTTTCTCTATATACGATACAATGGCATCATCAATCCTTCTGACACTACATATTATGGGCAGATTAGCCCCAAAAATTCATATGTTGAAGTCTTAATCCTCATTCTGACTGTATTTGGAGTTAGTCTTTAAGGAGTTAATTACAGTTAAGTGTCTTTATAAGGATGGTTGCTTAATCTGTAGAGGCCCCTGTGCATATAAGAGGAATAGATATCAGAATTTTGAGCAAAAGAGTGATTTCTATGCTAAAGGCTCATGTTGGAAACTTCTTTGTTTTTCCTTCTTCTTTCCTCCTTCTCTTTCCCCTTCTGTTTCTCCCTTCCCTCTCTCTACACTCTCCTCTCCTCACTTTTCCCTCTCACTTTTTCTACACCCACAGAGAAGAAACCATAAAAAGATATAATAAGAAGGCAGCTGTCTACAAGTTAGGAAGAGAAGACTCACCAAATATCAACCCTGATCTGTTTATCTTGACTTCTATTCCTCCAAATAGTGAAAAAACAAATATATAGTGTTCAAACCACCCAGTTTGTATATATATGTTATGATAACCCAAGCAGACAAGTACACTACCTTTTATTCCGTTTTATTACTTCTTTGTCTGTCTCCAGCCACTTCAAGTTTATCTCTTGCCTAAATATGATTACATCACCTCATGATGTTTTCTCCTTTCTATTCCTCTTTCAATAAGTCTCACCACAGCATCTATAATGAGTGTTTAAGGTAAAATTCATTTGTGCTCATAATCCTCTATTGCCTTCAAATCAGAGTATTAATCAAAATCCTTAAACTGATTTGGCTTTCTCTTGCTTTTTGGAACTCACATGTTAGTACATCTCTCCATACTTGTGCTATTTTAGTTACACTGATTTAATGACAGAGTCTTGAATTATACATCTGTCCTTTTGCTCAGGTCTTTGTAAGAGCTGCTTCTTTTCTGGAAATCTTCCTTTAGATATCCATCTGGGCTTGCCTCCAACCTTCCTTACTCATTTTATATTCGAATTGCACTTTCAATCTGAGGTCTTTCCTGACACTCAATTTCAACTTGACTCTTCTCCACAATCACAATTACTCCCTGTTTTTCTTTTACTCTCTCACTCATAACACTATTTCCATCTAAATTTCTCTATGTATTACTTATTTACTTTCTTTTCATAGGTTGTATATTTTCCCTTTACTCACTAGAATGCAAAATCTGTCACATATAGTTTTTAACAATGCCATTATAAATTACTCAAAATTATCTACCTAATAAAACACACTAACAACACAATTAACAATTCAGATTTATTATTCAGATTCTGTAGGTGAGAAGTCCAGCTACAGCACAGATTAGGAGGTTCTTTGTTTTGTCCTGAAAGGCTGACATCAAGGTGTCAGTAGGGCTCCATTTCTTTTTTTGTAGGTTCTGAGGATTCATTTGCTTCCAACTCAGGTTGTGGGCAAATTTCAATGTCATGTGGTTGTCAGAATGAAATTCCTTTACTTTGTTGATTGTCAGTTGAGGGAGATTCTCTGTTTCTAGCAGTCACTCACATAATCTGGCTCATGGTTAAATTCATCTCTGAGGCCAACAATGTTTGAGTTTTCATCATGCTTCTAATCTTTCTGACCTCTTCTTTAGTCTCTTATCTTCAAGCTAAAGTTCTATGCTTTAAGAACTCATGTGATTAAATTGGGTCCGTCCTAGTAACCCAGGATAAAAGTCCTATTTTAAGGTGTAAATGCTTACATCTGTGAAGATCCTTTTGGCATATAATGTAATGTTTTCAGAAACTCCAGGGATTAAGTTCTGGATATGTTAGGGAACATTCTTCTGCCTGCCACCTTTCTAATGGACTTATATGTGTACCTATGCACTTTTTAAAATAATTCCTGGTTAAGATTCAAAATGATTTCAATAGCAGACTCTTAAAAATATTGTTTAACATTAAAACATCAATTTAATATATTTTAGCAATGGTTAGAATAACATTGCAAATTAAATAGCTGCATTCCGCATAACTTACTACTTGGATATTTCAGATTCATTTTAGTGTTATCGTTTATCTTAGAAACTATAAGAATTGTATCCAAATTTAGTGCTTAGCATTATTACCAAGAAATTTATAATCTATAAAATCCCACAAAGTCAGAAATAACCATAAAACAAGTGATGTGATATATCATATAGGAATTGAAGCTTTTTGAGTATTATGTGAAAATTTGGCAGTAGCAGTGAGATTAATGAGGAAATGTTTCATTAGTCAAATTAATTGAAGAATTAAAATAATTTCTAAAACATCTGATGCTTTGGCAGAATACCCTTAAGTAAAGTAAAATATGACAATGGTCTAGAAATAAGAACATTCAGGCCTTGTTGGAATGAAAATAAATGGGATATTTACTTTTTATGCAAATTAAATTTATGAATGGCTACGAAAACAGGTAAGTTTTCTATTTACTGAGCGTCTATGAAAATCATGCACCTTTCAGTGGACACACAATAGAGAACAAAGACAATGTTCCATTACTGGACACAAAATAAATACAAAAAAAGCCTATCCATTTATGACAAGTGTTATCTCAAAAAAAAGTCTAACAGGAAAGATTGGAAGTATCACAGGAGTCACACTGGTTTACATAGGTGATCAGGGAAGGGCTTTCAGAGAGCAAATCATTTAAGGACATACTCCAGAAAAGTGAGGGACTAAACCACATAGATCTTGGAAGTTATAGTCTTCCAGGGAAAGAGAACGAGTATGCAAGAATCTGTGATGAGAAGGGGACAAAAACAGGTTTAATATATTTGAAAACATGATAATCAAGTGTTGGGAATAATACTGGTAGCAGATGTGGTCATAAAGGCATTTGCAGCCTTGTTGAGAGGGCCTTGATTGAGCGAACAATCCTATTTTCATCAGCAGCGGGTCACCAGTGAGTTACATGGAAATTATGTAGAGTAGCTTTTTTAAAAGACGCCTGAAAACAATATATAGTGTGAAGTCAAGCTGGAAGAGATTCGGGAAAGGAAACATGTTAAGGGCTATTAAAATAATCTGGTAGAGAAGCAGAACCTTTATACTTGCAGATGTGTGCTGATGTCAAACAGGAAATGAGACAAGGTAGAACAAGTGAGAGGAGATAAGAAGAAACTGGTGAATAGAAAAATTTCCAAACATAAATAATTAGACTTAAATTAGGGTGTAACACTTATTTGGAGAAGATAAATTATTCTTTAATTAAAAGTATTTCATATGAATTGTTTGGATATTGTACTTGACATCACTTAAGCAATGCCTCAGATCCTTGCCTACCTGTATCTAATTTCTCCTTGACTAGATTCACACATCAGAAGCAGTTACAGCAACAAACTCATTTTAGAACCTGCAGATTCCACCACTTGAGGTCATTGACTATTGTCTTGAATTTCTCTTTAAATTCCTCATTTTGAGATGGAGATTTCAATTACTTCCTTCTCTCTTGGTTGAGTTAAAAATTAAACTAACCTATCATTACTTCAATGTTATGAAAAAATGATTTGAGGGGCTTATAAAGAAAAGTAAAGTAATGGAAAGCAGAATAAAACTAGATGGGAATAGAATTTACATACCTGAAGACATAGGGTTGGAGGTTAAGATATCAATGGCTGACTTGTTTATTTGAATCTTAATTTACAACCTTAATTAAAAGCATTAAGATCAAGAAAAGAAGTAACAATATTTTCATTACTCAGAGTAAGACCATTATTTTCCTCTATGAAAACTAAGAATTCCTGGAATTAATTTTCATCTTTTATTCTTTTGCAGGCCTTTACATCAGTGACAATGCATGACATACTGTGCCTCAACCACATTTCCTCAACAAAAATAATTGTATTTAAGATCTGATCTTTATAGTTTCCTTGAAAAAAAGATGAGATGACGATACACAAAAGAAGCCTAGATACATCTGGGAAATGGAAGTCAAGGACAGGAAGAAAATAATCCACCATTATTCTTAGAGAAAATAAAAAATCACATTATAATAATTTTCAAGTTTATAACTTTCTGATCATCCAGCTCTTTGCTTGTGATTTGGATTTTCTTTTTGCAATGATATGGGTCTCAACTACTGGCAAGTTGATCATGCAGTTTTGAGTTTATCTGGGAACAGGGAGTTGAGAGGATGTCAGGGATCTGCAAATCCTTGACTAACGTTTTATTTCTTATTATGTAGTACAGATCACCAATATTAATCAGTCACTGCTTCCATATTGATTGCTCATCACTTATCAGTTGATCTTGATCCAGAACATTTAAAATTCACTCTTCTAAATATTTTGTATATCTTTATATAAAAACTAGTAAGACTATTTGTTCATTTTTGATGCGGGGACAGCATAGCTTGGAATTCATAGGGCAAGGTGTAGATGTATGAATAGAAAACTAACTGGCAAAACTTGAGATATCTAAGAGTAAAAACTCCAGAGGGGACCTCACCTTAGCAACCTGGGCTTGGGACACACACCTGAATACTCTCACCATTTTCACTCCAGGTAACCTGTACACACCCACCGAGGAGGAGAGTCCCACCCCGCATATATATTTAGGAATCCATTTTGCCTGTGTGAGAGGCAGGCAACTTTGGTTGTGTGTGCCTGCACACACACACACACACACACATACAGATGTGTGCATTCTTTTCATGTAACCTTTCCAGGCCGCAGGGTGTCTCAACGATTGTTTCAAAATCAATTTTCACCTTCCAGAGAGATTTTTTTTGTCTATTATTGCAACATATACAGAGATGGGACTAAGTTAATGAACTCATAAAACTCATTCTGAATTGTAAATGCTTTGGGAAAATGTTGATGTTCTTGTAAGCTCTTCAATGTGATTATGATTTAAAAAAAAGCTTAAAGGTTAACTTTTCCTTTAAAGTGCTTTCTTATTTATGAACAAGTTAATTTTAAATAATTAATAGGTTGTATTATTTTAAAGTGAAGATTACTATATATACATATGTGTATGTAAATATATATTGAATGTATTTAAACAAAAGGTAAAAGATCTTTAACTAATGAATGCTAGAGAAGTAATTTCATGTTGTTTTGATAGCATTCAGGGTTCTTTCTCTAAAAATATCTAGTGGGTTCACCAAAGTGAAGTGAAATGTGGAAGTCGGGAATAAATCTTACAAATTTCATTTTTGAGGCTTTATACACTAGAGAAAGAACGCAAATTTATTAAAATGTCAAACACAATGTTTTTGCGGGGTGTGGGATTGTTTAAGAATTCAATTAATATAACATTCTATATTTCATTAGTACATTACTGTAAATCATCATCTATATATATATGTACACATATACATAAACTGAGACATAAAAAATACCTTGTATATGTTATATAAATATATGGATAAATGTGTAATCAGGAATTTGCTTCTCACTCTTCAAACTGGATGAAATTTTCATCAGAGTTTTATAAAGTGATATTCTAAAAACAGCATATGTAAGCATTCTATAAACAATGGAGAAAATTTCAAAAATCAAAGAAACACTTCTCTTACATAGTGATTTAACTCATCACTCTATTTAGCAGAATTATGCCTAAAACATGGATATAGAACATCTTTTCTTTAAAATTAGATCAAATGCATCAGCATTTTTGCAGATTCAGCAAAGATGTTAGAATTTACCAGACTCAGCTTATAAGCTGCATATAGCTATTTTACTTTTGGAAGATTTCCAACATCACTACTTACCTAAATGACATTTGAGGTGGTGGCACTTAATGAGGTACATGCAATACAGTACTTAACTCATGACATCTACCAGGCAGAAAATACTTTATTAGCTGATACTGTTCTATGAATTTAAATTGATTTTTCCCCATGGTTAGGAAAATTGGCTCTTCAACTACACTTAAAGATAGAGTTAACGGGGTCCATCTAGCAAATTGGAGAAGGCTTCCTTGCATAAATGATAGCATAAATGGGAAAGGGTACTTAAGTCTAGTGATCTTTGTCCCTAGGCATCATGTTTATCGATTGCCCTACATTTAGGTCAAGAAAAAAGGTCTTACCTTACAGTTTGTATAGACCCTGGAGTTTAATCACTTTGCTACAAAGCATTAGGTAATTCTTTTTTGTTTGATAAATGAATTCCTTAAATGTCAGGGTTTTATCACTAATAGATGAGAACCTTAAGGATATTTTTTCTTCCAAGTTTCTTGTTTCTGATGTATACTTTCTTTGATTTATAAGTGTAAATAGTTTATATTTTTTAGTTATTGTAGTTACCTTAATTGTTGAGGATAAACTGGAAGACTAGAGTTACATCATTCAAACTGTTGGAACTGAAAGAAGCATGAATTTGCTCTGTTTTATTAAAAATCTTGCAACAAAGAAAAGGGATAGAGGCAGAGGAAAGGGAAGAGTAGGAGAGAGAGAAGGAGAAAAGAGAATTGGAAAAGAAGAAAGAGAGAAATAATTATTGGATTTGGATAATTGAAATTCTGAAATGCAAGTTTAAGAAAAATGAGTTCATTTTAAAGTGTCATTTTCATGTATGCATATAAGGAGGAAATGTCAAAGAAGACTTAAGGAAATATGACTTAGGCTCATTGTTTAAGCATTTATAGGATTTACTTAACTGGAGAGGATGGAGAAAGTATCAAGTTTGATAAAGAGTATAAGCAAGTGTTTTGAGGTAGAAATGATTAAGAACACAAATAAAGGTTACTTGATAGATGTTAGTCATTCAGAGAAATGTTACTGCTAAGTTTTTCTCATCTATATTATGTACTTCCTTTAACCTTACATTTGAAGTCTTCCATAGACAACATAAGCTATATTTTGTATATAGAATAGTTATACAGGTCAAGAAATCATGTTGAATGACAAATCAGTTGGAAAGGTGATGCTTGTGAGAAGGATTTTAAAAATTATATTGAACTACTGTTTCTGCATAATAATTTTAGTTATTGTTAGTTTTCCTGGAAAGGGAAGATTAAGAAGAAATTAAAAGTTTAGCTTTTTAACATGTGAGGGCTGCCACTTAAGAGAAAGATTGGGTTATTATCCTGGATGGCAAAGGGCAAAACCTGAACAAATGGTTAGAAATTGCAGATAACTTGGGTCTAATAAAATAATAGGTAAATTCCCATAGAGTCAAACTTTAGCAACAGCATAATTATAAAGAAATAACATTCCATTAGTGAATGTATTTAAACAAAAAGTGGATGATCTTAGATAACAAATGCTAGAACAGCAATTAGTAATTCTGTGCTATTTTCCATAGCATCCTGGTTTCTTTCTCTAAAAAATCTAGTATTTTACAAGGAAGTCACTAGGTTAGTTGAATTAAAATTTAGAAGTCTTTGGACTAAATCTTGAGGATTTAATTCATGATGCTTTAGACACAAGATAAAGAATATAAATTTTGTTAAAATTCTAAAGACAACATGGCTGCAGTGATTAAGGGCTTTAAAAAAGTCTAGTAATCTATAATTCTATAAATAGGTTTTATTTGCGCTTTGTTATAAATCAACAACTATTTATATTATGTATATACTGTATAATAAGTTCAGCACTAAAATTTCCATGCTATCATTGTATAATGGACCCATTTTCCCTTATTTCTTTATCCTACCTTTCCCCCACTCTTCTGGTAACCCCTAATTTGACTTACAATCAAATTCATTTTTGTTTAGTTAATTTGTTTATTTGGCTTCTCTATATAGTATAATGAGTGAAATCATTTATTGGCTATCTCTGGTTTAGATTACTAAGTATAAAATTCTCAAGTTCTATCCAAGTTGTTACAAATGGCAGAATTTTACCTTTTTTAACAATAACCGAATAGCGGTCAAATGTGTATCTGCATCTTCTTAATCCACTTTTTTGTCACTAAGCGCGTCAGTTTATCCAGTTCTTGGCTTTTATAAATAATGCTGCAATAAACATGGAGATGCATATTTCTCTCCACATTAGTGTTATATATTTAGGGAATCATATGAAATTTCTTATTTTTTGGAGGAATCTCCGTTCTGCTTTCCATAAAGGCTGTACCGACTTATTTTACATTCCCACTAATAGTGTACTTCCTCTTCAACACGTTATCTTTCAGATAATAGCCATTTATACAAATGTGAAGTGAAAAAATTGTGGTTTTGATTTGATTTTTCCTCAAAATTAGAGATGAACATCTTTCCATATACATATTGGCCGTGTATATCTTCTTTGTAGAAGTGTATTTCCAGATCCCTTAACCATTTTTTACATCTTATGTTTTTGTTGTTAGTGGTGATGTGAGTTTTAGAAATTTTCATTATCTTGAAAGTTAACCCCTTGTTAGATGTGTGATGTGCAAATATACTCTTCAATTCAGTAGAAAGTCTTCTTCTTTTGATGATAGTTTCTTTCACTGTGCAGATTTTCAGTAAAATCTAGTCTGATTTGTTTATTTTTGTTTATCTTACTATTAGTGTTGAGTTTTCAAACATACCTCTACGAGTAAGTCAAGATGAATTTTGGTTGTTTTCTTTTATGATTTCAGTTCTTATGCTCACATGTTTAATCAATTTTGAATATATTTTTGTTATAATATTAGATAGTAGTCTGTTGATCATTTTTTCATGCTGTCCGGTTTCCCCACCACCATTTATTAAAGAGACTTTGTTCCATTCCATGTTCTTGGCTCCTTTATCACAAAATCGTGGGCCACATGTGTTTATGTTTATTTTCAGTCTCTCAATTCTATTCCATTGATCTCTGTGTGCTTTTATTTTAATACCGCACTGTTTTAATTATTATATTACTGTATTATATTTATAGTCAGGTTATGTGATACTTCCATTTTCTTAGGGTTATGCTATTCAAGGTCTTTTGTATTCCCAAGTAGATATTATTTTAGTTTTATTTCTACAAAGAGTGCTGCTGGGATTTTTGTATTAATTAAGGAATACTGTCCTTTACAAATTAATATAAATCCATGTGCAGGTCACCCAATGTGCAGTTTCCCCCTTCCTCAAACATATGTCAACACACTCTGTCCCCCCACCAAACTACCAATAGTTGACCATTAAGGTTTAGATAAGAATTTTATTTAATATGTATATTAAATCATATATATATATTGCATATATATGAAATATATATATATAATATTGTGAAATATCAATGTTAACGCTCCCTGTCCATGAGCACAGGATATCTTTCCATTTCTTTATGTTTACTTCTATTTCTTTCAACAATGTCTTCTAGTTTTTGTGGTCTTTCTTTTCTTTGGTTTATTCCAATGTATTTCATTCTTTTTGATGTGATATTAATTGTATCGTTTCCCTGAGTTCCCTTTTTTCTAGTTACTTGCGTAAAGCAGGCAACAGGTTTTTCTACCTTAATTTTGCAACCTGCCATTTTATTATATATATTTGTTTCTTATTTCTAAAAGCTTTGCACTGAAGTCTTTGGAATTTCCTATATGTCATAGCATGTCCAGTAAGAGCATGAGATAGTAAAGAGAAATAAAACTTCAGTTAGGAATCTTATTATTTGAAATTCTTATTATTTGAAAGACATTGATAATATAACCCTGTGGGCATCTTGTTTTAGAGCTAAGGAGAAAGTAATAGATATCATAAAATAATATCTTGTTTTTTTGTACTAATAAAATTAGTTTATTCAATAATACTTTAGTTATTCTTAGGTGCCAAAAAGTCATAATGTAAAGCATATTTAAATTTTTCCTTATTTTGAAATGATTTGTTCATTATCTATAGGGACAAACAGAAGACAAGTGGCAGTGAATGTGAATATACACATATGTGTGTAAAAGCGCATTTGAATACAGATACATATTTCAATAAAAAGCATACAACTGTATGTAGCAGAAAGTGGAAATTAAAGTTATTAAAACAAAGACAACATTAACTGTTAGACATGTCAAGAAACTTTAAGATATGCATATGATCTACTTGATTAATTAGATGTCTTATCAACATCGTGCCACCATCACAAATGCTTTTCATCTTTTTAGAGTCTCTTATTCAGCATGTCTATTTAATCTTCATGCTATTTTCCATTGTGCCTCAAAGATGCTACATCAAGACATACGAATTTACAGGGAAAGATTAAATATTGCATGTTCCTTCCATATTTTTTAAGAACTAGGAGATCTTTTCTGAAAGACACACCAACCTCTAATAAAGACTACCTCATCTCATTGGGCCAAGATTGATAATATGCCTGTTTCATAAACTTGTTGCTTTCTAGGCTATAAGACTTCCAAGACTGATACGAATAATGAAAATTTACTTGTTCATCACCCGTGTTTAATGCATATACCGGAATAAATTCTTTAGAATAAATAGCTTTGACAATAAGATAGAGGAAGGAATGACTGCCACATAAAATATATATAATAATAATTCATCTTTAATTATTGGATACATTTATATAAAATATTTGTGTATATATACATGTTTTATTACTACAGATAGTTTCTTGCTCAAGCCCCAACACTGGAATAAAAATAAAAGAATTATGAAACAGAACAACACTTAAATTTACTGCTATAATAAAAACAATTTGCCTTGGCAAGTGAAAATTAAAAATAAATACACTGTAATATTCTCATGAGTCTGCTTCTTTAGCTGGAGAGAAATTCAATAGCTGACTGGTTATCTATATACATAAAAGTGTATATACAACACACACACACACACACACACACACACACACTGTTCATGAACATTTAGATGTACAAGTGGTCAAGAAGGTGTCTTAGCTCTTTATACTGTGTATCTGGGCTATGAGAAATAGAAAATACAATTGAAGTTAATGTAGTGTAATATGAGTTATGGTAGGCATCTTGTAGTATGTATGTAACCCTGAAATTTTCACTTAATTATTCATTTAGTTTTTCTAAAGCAAAGGTACAGATTGGAATGAAGGTGAGTAAGCAGGCAGGCAGGCAGGAAGAGAGAAGTACTTTATTTATTTTGAATATTCTATTATTGATCATTTGCTGATTCCTCAGTCCTGGGTCTTGAACCAAGGATCCTGGGATGTTTGTGGGCTGTATTTGGGTTAAACCTCTACACCAACAGGAAATATCTTACTCTATTAATTATGGAATCATCAAAATTGGGGAGAAGTTTCTTTATTCATTTAGGATTCTCATTGAATTTATTAAGAAAATTACAGATTTGATATTCTCTTCACTTAAATGTGTCTCAAGTGATACATTTTGAGATGCGTGCATCTGTATTATTGTTTTACTTTTAGGTTGTTAATACCAGTTAAAATATGTAGGTACTGCACTTTCAAACCTATGTTAAAGCACAATAGTTTAAATACAATTGCTAATTTGATTTCTGTGAATTTACCTATTATTGTTTCATTTTTTCATGATATTTTTAATATTTAATCATCTCATATTTTAATTTATCAATATATAATATGCAATATATTCTCTATGTGATATATATGTCAATATAACAATATATGGAAACTTAGATTATATTTTTGTTGCTATGTGCATTTCTTTACATGCTTGACTATTTGAATAACCATATATTTCATGTCCATAACTTCTATTTTTTCAGTGTATTCTATATATAATTATATTCAGAATATTATAGAAAGTGGTAAATGAAATGGTATAGAAAGTTTTAGGTATTTAAGTAATTCTATAAATTAAATTTTTTCCACTATTCTATAATCCTGGTTTTAAGTTATTTAATCTAATAATTATTTTTAATATGGCTAATTCAGTGAATCTGAGACAGATTCAGATTAGTGGAGAGCGACGTTTATATATGATTGGGAAACCTACCTACAGAAAAAGGGTACAAGCTTTTACAAATAAAATTTTAGTATAAAAGCAAAATATTTATAATCAGAAATGGAAACTACAGTAAATTGCTACAATCGACCAAAAATATTCACATAAATATGTTTTCTGATTATAACCAGTTTCCTACTCCACCAAGAATATTTTAAAGTTACAAGCAAATGTTTCTTCACAGAGAAAATTTTGTACATAAAAGTGTCTGAAACTTAAATTTCATTTTATTTTTGGTATATTTATTCATTTCTTTGATGGTAAATGTAAAATAATCCACATCTTTGAATTTAAAAGAGAAACTGATTCATTTTCATTTGGATTAATCGGAATTGACTAAATATCAAACGAAAATGTATCTCAGCAAATACATTGAAAGTTAAGTGAACCCAGACATCAAATATTTTTCATAGCTTAATATATTTCCATCTTTTCATCTATTTTATTTGTACATGTTGAACTTTCCTTTTTGATTTCTACTTTTGTATGTTATGATATTAACAATGGAATTGAACACATGCATATTCTCTAATTCTGTACCAGCCTTTTAAATGAATCCAAGAAAATAATAAATATCAAAACAAAATGTATGATTAGGCAATATTTTAAGATTTGGTTCTCCTGTAACAATACTACAAATAAAAGATTGAAAGTAGATGGTTTAAAAGGTAGGTTAAAGGAGTCACTTATACAATGGACAGAATTGACTACTGGAGATGAACTTAATGTGTTTTTACAGATATTGATTTATGATGAACACCTCAAATCTATATAATGTTACGATGTAGTGCTCTTCAACAAAATTTAAGGAGGGAGGGATGGAGAGACACAGAGAGAAAGAGAGAGAAAGAGAAAGAGAGAGGGTGAGAGAAACAGAGGGGAGGATAGAAGGGAACGGAGGGGAGGAAAGAGTAGGGGAGTGGAGCAAAGGGAACGGAAAAAATTTTTTAAATGGAAAGAAAAGGAAACAAAAAAGGAAGGAAAAATTAAAGATGCTTTTATAAAATTTTTAAGTTTCTGTAATATTTTGTAAATCTGCCATAACAAAGAGTCAACAAAAGACTGATTTAAATAACAGAAAAATTTTCTCTCACAGCTCTGTTGGACAGGAGACAAAAGTCAATATGTGACAGCCCTTCCCTGAAGGCCATGGGGCAAGATCTCTCTCAGTCCTCATCTCCTTCCATGATGTGTGTCTCTCTGTGTGTTTACATCTCTCCTTTTTATGAGGACACGCATCATATTGAATTAGAACCCACCATAATAACCTAAATTTGAATCGATTACTTGTTTACTTATCCTATCTCTAAAGAAGGTCACATTCTGAAGAAATGGGAAGTTAAGATTAAATACCATATATATCAAAATAGCTATTTATGCCATGTTTCTATGTGTATACAAATCAAAACATACAACACTTACTTTAGATATTTAATGCAATAGTGAATGTTTATACATATATACAAACATATATGCCATTAATTTGCAAACCTGAGAGTGCATTAATATTTGTCAGACTATTCAAGAATACATATTTGTGAAAAAAAATCTAGCAAAATGAATGCTATTTAAATTTCAAATTATCACAAAATAAACATTGCATTAGGATGTCAGTCTAACAGATTTCAATGGAAAGCTTACAATTTTAGAAATTGTATTACATACAAAATAATCCTATAAAATACCAAATTATTCAATTTGATACTCTAGGTAACTCTTAAATTACGTCACATTAAACTTGGGAACTAGATAGATGAATATTATTAGAAATTTAAAGCAGCATTGCATATAATCTGTTCATCTACTTATGACATTTTATTTTAGTAATAATATTTCAAAGAGATTTCAGGAAACATCATTATTTAATTAATTTATAATTCTGATCCCACAAATAGTCTGATTTATATTTTTAGAGTTATAAATATGTAAATATGTCTATAAGACAGAAAAGTATACAGCTATTTAACTTGAGAACATTATAAAAAGAATGCAATTTTATTTAAATTGTGATATTCATGTGCTAAATAAAAATATAGCTTCAAATTTTTTATTGATTTGCACACAAACTCATATTTCCAAGTATTATATAATTTTTATTTCCCTCTATCATTCATAATACTTGAATAAAAAGACTACCACTTTTTAAAATATATTATCTAAAGCATTGATGTTAATTATCAAAATAATTGTCAACAATGTAAACACTTAACTATGTTTTATTTAAACGATTCTTACCTCAGAATTCCATGAATCAGCACAATCCCTTCTTTAAGTATCTAACTGTAGTCAGACCTGTGAAATGTAAGAATAGTTGATTACAGGCAAAACTCCTATTCTGCAGCCATAAAGTCCTGGCCAGATTAATAAAAACACCGTTATTCCTAAGAGAAGACGGGAACAATCTGGGGTCTGTAACAGGTTAGAATAACCTTAGGTTATGTTCTTGAGTCTGAACATGTAGACCGAATTACTCTCTTCTTTTTAACCCTGATCTCTGCAATCCATTTCCTATTATGCTTTATCATAGATCTTACCCCAGCAATGACTTTTTGCCTGTAAACCCACATTTATCTGATCTGTACAACTTCTATCCTTTGGAAAATGATTCCTGTATCTTCACCTACAGACATTGTTTATAACTCTATTGAAATGAGCACACCTCTTGGATAAAAATGCTTGATTGACTACTACTATCTAGAGAATCCTATGACCTTGTCTCCTAAAAAAGGTACTTTTGATATTACTGTTGGTCTTATTAAAAATGATTTTTAAATATTCTTTTTAAATGTTGAGTATTTTGGCATAATTTTGAAAACAGATTTTTTTACAGCACTTTTAGATTCACACCAAAACTGATGTAATGTGCAGAATTTACCCATGTATATCTGTTCCTACAGATAACTTCCCTCACCTTTTCTGTTTCTTTTATGTTAATTTTTTTATTTATTGTGAAAATATTGAGAATATTTATGTTCTCAATGGCTAGTATTCTCAAACTGTAATATTATGTGAAACTTAAATATTAGATGTTTTTAAGAAATTAAGAATGAAATATATCTTCAATATGACAGTACAGTGTCACACTGATAAAGAAGAAATGTGAATTCTCATCACTCTATATCCTCAACAATATTTGATATGGTTTGTGGCTCAACTATACAGATGGCTTTTAGCTTTGAAGAAATAGATTTGTTTTTCATTGGTGCTAATATTTTTTTCCCTTTTAATTAAAGTTTTCTAACGGTGAGACTCAGTTCTTTATTTGCAGTTCTTTATTTTACCATTTGTTTTGACTCTTATGTGCGTTGCCATTTCTTTTATCTATCTTTCCATGGACATTTTTACTTACTTTTGTGACTTTTTTGTCTTATTGCTATCAGTTTGAAGTATATTGATCTGTATGTTGCATGACTGTGAATAATTTCTCCACTCTAATTTTTTTCATTTCTATTTGCTTATTTTTTTCATTTCAAAATATTTTAACATAATATCACTACTTTTTATTTTATGATTTATACTTGTATATCTTCAAAAGCAAAATTATTTTATTTTTGATAGTTTATATTTTATCTTGATTAAAAATGTCAGTAGAATGTTGATGTTTCTAAGTCTGCTTGCTTACTCTGATTATTTCTATGTCTATTCAGTCAATGACATTTTCTATTAATTTGTATTCTGATATTGAGCTACCCTTATATTCACAGGACAAACTCCTCTTCATTTTAATTAAAAAAATTTTTCTCAAAATCAATAGTAACATTAATAATATAACTAAAAGGATTGCTAGAGTTTGTTGTACTGTTTTTAAACTCTTAAAATTTAAAAAATGCAATAGTAGTTTCCATGATCATGTTTACATAGCAGCATTATTACTTGCAATTATTATAAAAACTGAGATATAGAAATAAGTATTTTACTGCACTTGTGAATTATATACTTGAACATGCATTATGTTTTTCACTCTAAAGTCAGATTTATCAATAACATAATAATGAATGATAAAATTACCTTTATTTTGTAATATGATCTTATCCTTTCTGCTTATTTTAAAAACAGCTTAATCATAATTTAAGGATAACAATATATTCTTAATTGATACTTAATAATTTTGGAGTTACTTTTTATTTTTATTTTATTTTACACTTTGTTTTACTTCTTCTAGTCATGTGAACCTTGAAAATATTTGTTAGTCTCTAATAATGACAAATCATACCCAAGAAACACATTTAGTTTTTTTTATGCAGTCTTGAGAAAAACTTTAAACACTATTTTCATATTCTTTATGAACTATTAAATAAATTGTTGGGTGAAATTAGAAAGTCTTGAAAGTGATCTATTCAAAAAATTTTTAACTAAATTTGAGGTGAAATGATACATTTGACAAATATTATTAAGTACCAGTATTACATTAAATGTTTTCTATAACAGAAGCTAAGCAATATGAGCAAAAATGTTTGACTATATATGCTTTATTATTATTAGGAAATTAGTGGATACATGTTGAAATTGTCTACCAGTTGCATAAACTGCATAAATAAAATTTTATATTAAAAATTATTAAATTAAAAGTGTTGGACTTGCAGTGTATCCATTTCTAAGTTCCATATTTCTTAATTGCATTTTCTCTGTATGTATTCAAGCTTCATACTTAATTGGTTGATAATTTAGCTTTACAATTATGGGTTTTAAATACATCTAGTTTTCACTGAAGTTCCAAGTGGTTGAAGAGGAAATGGGAAATAAATGAATGCGAACATTTTTAGGCAATCATGGTAATTCTGTTTCAATTGCTGCAGAAATATCAGAAGTTTACTTCAACTTAAACTTTGGGATCATGTCAAATAAGTTGCAATAACCTTTTATTTTTCTCTCTTTCATACACACACACACACACACATTCACACACACGCACACACACACACACACACACACACACACCCAGAACAGAGGTAATAAGGATAAAGTATGAAACATAAAGACATTCAGTATACATTGTATTATCATGTTTTTTCTACTTTAATTTGCAATATAATTTCTGAATATACCATATCTTTCCAGCATATTTCAATATTTGTGTATTGAATTTGTGATTCTTGCATTTTTCTGTACAGTTCAGCATATGCATATGTATACTGAATTCAGTCTCATTCATATTCCCTAGTTTTTCAAACATCAAAGGTAGAAAAGTAGATTTATTTTGCATGTAGTTCCTTACTACATCCTCTATTTACCTCATAAGGTTTTTAATTAAGTTTATTTCTATTTATCACAGTCTCAAAAAAGTCACACATTTGAGAATTCTTATAGTTAGAGAGCAATGTGGTGTATAATTATTTAAACCACAGACTGGAAGTATTCTGTTTTATTGAGTTATTTGAGTTTGCCAAAACAATTGTCAAAAACCAGTGTTAGTTGTTTTGTACAAGTTACACTGTATAGATGGGAAAGGGAGTATAATTATCATATTTATGGTGCTATACTTCAAATTCTGGTCTAACAAATAGTCATGAAACCTCTATTACAACCTAAATTCACCCTATTAATAGCAAACAAATCACATAGAGGAATACATTTTTTGAAAATCCAAGTTGTGCACCTCCTTTAGAAAAGAATGAAAAATTGAAGATCCCAGAGTAATATAAGATGGCAAAGATATACATGACAGTTGTCTGTCTCCTTGGAGGACAGCTGATTGCTAAATAGTAAGTCAAGAGTGAGATAAAATAAGAGAGATCACCAGTCTTCCAAAGTCAGTGAAATTTGAGAAGGGTCTTGTTGAAGAATTAGATTTTTAAGACTAGAAAGGAGGAAGATGAGTGCTCCCAGCTGAAAAACAAATGAACAAAGTCCTTAAAGATCCAGAGACTCTGCTCTTTCAGGGAAAACTGTATGTCTGCATGTCAAAAATTGAAAATTTAAGGATAATATAAGGTATAGCTATTTTATTAGTGATGATGATCAGAAAGTGACCTTTGCACAAACTTAGTTAATTATATATAGCTTTCTTAACAGAAATATTATCTCCATGGATAACTTGTTAAATATTTTTGTCTTTATATTTCCAGAAAAAGCATAATGCCTGAATCAAAATAGTGAATAAAATAAAATGAGTGATTGAGGAAAAGAATAAAGAAAGAAATGAAGAGCAAATAAATGTATCAAGCAAAATACTTTAAAATACTTGACAATAAATCTGCAAACTGCCTAAATATGTGAAAAAAAATTGTTTGTTGAAGGAAGAACTGGAATTCTAGTGGTAGAATCAATGTTATATATATATATAATATATATGTCGATTTATAATGACACATACCTAAATCTATATACATATACACACACATATATACACATAGACACACACACACACACACATATATACATCTACATACACGTAATGCTACCCTTGGAAATCTGACATACAAGAAATAAACATATCACAACTTCATAAAATCCTAAACCATGCATTTCCAAAAATTTAAGGATTAGAGAATGGATAATGGAGTCCCAAGTTTATTTTCTTATTTGGTTTCTTTTATGGTTCATTGGTCTGTATTTTTCTTAAAAGTAACATTTTGAGGAGACTCTTATAATAAAATATTAAATGTAATTATAAATACCTTCAATGATATTTGAAAATCACATTGTGTGTAATCATAATAATGCAGAATGCTAAATCCAAATGAAAAATGCAGTAGCACTGGGAATGGTACTATAACTAAACACTTGAGTATTTTCTTTGTCCCTCAGGGAAGAAATGAAAACTGCATTCAGATTACTTTATTTAAATCAAATTAGAATATAATTATACTTTAAAAACAATGAGTTGTTAAAGAATTACAGAAAAGTGTTAGAAGACAATAATAATCAGCTCCTTCATTGAACACAAGTGCTATGTAAAATGAAACAAACATTGTATAAAATGGTGTATTTTCTCTCAAGCAGAGTGTGAGAAGCTTGAAATGATGAAGATATAAAAAACATTAGATCCTGCATTTTCTCCCATTTTATATATACATCTAGATTTTAAAGTTTGTTACTCTAACCCATTACAATATGAGTCAAGCATCATATATTTTACTGATTCATTCTGAGAAAGAGTATACAAATTAAATCTGCAATAAAATATTTATACACATATATTTCAGGGCAATGTTTAAAGAAATGACTCTGAGTGTGAACCATTAGTCAACTTCTGCACGGAAATTTGTGTGTTTTGAATCAATGTTTACAAAAATTTTCGTTTTTCAATCTAAATAGAAATTCACCTAAATATTTTGCTAACTATGCAAGATTTGACTTGCACATATAACAAAATTTCAGAACAGCTGTATATCATGTGCAATAATTGTGGAATTGAAATAGCAGTGTAGATTTAAACACATGCAGATGAAATTTTTTGTGTTCATGTATATATATATATATATATATATATATATATATATACACACACACACACATACACACATGGTCTGTACCTTTATCTCTTGAGAAGATCTGAGAGCAGTAACAATTGAATAGCACAGAGTTCACCTACTGCCCATATATTAACTTCTTTCTGTCATTTTCTACAGTAAAGCCTCCTTGGAGAAACAACTGATTCTAAATATGGAGCAGTAAAAGTATAAGATAATATCTTTGAACATAATTTTATATCAGATGTGCGTTTAAAAATTTTTTTGATTTTGAAAAGACAGAATAAGTCTGAAATATTTCCTTGGGCCAAATTAAGGACAATTTGAGATTCAAGAGAAATGATTGTGGTAAAAAAAATTATAACTCATTGAGTAAAATAGCATTGTGCTCATGAAGATACAATAATAAATAAACAAGAAATTATGCAAAAGCTGATTATTTACATAGTTTCAGATAATTACTATATAATTATTATTTACAAAAGGAAAATACAGAAATTTTGCAGAGACAAGTCCTAGCTGATGTTGTCTTTGTGATCTTTGGGAATATCGTCTAACTAAATAAATAGAAGCTATATATCATCAGATGGAATGTATTCTGAAGAATTCAACTTTCCTACGATGTTCACGCAAACATAATAACCTGAAATCACTCAAAATAAAGGGATACTTGATGAATATTCTACTTAAAACTTAATAAGCTACGTAAACAATAAGTATCAAGGTCATGGAAATCAAGGTAAGTTAAGGAGCTTTCATACTGAGGGAAGTTAAAAAGATTGAAAACAACATAAGTGTCATGAGTTAAAGCTAGATTCCTTTGTTATCAAGGTATTATTGTGACAATTATCAAACCATCTAGAATTGTGTGGATGACATATTAGCAATGTATAAAATAAATTTAATTTTTATCTCTGAAGATTCATTATCTAGATGTTTATGTTGTATAGGTAAATGCTCTTTCATATATAAAATTCATGCTAATCTATTCAAGGTATCTGAATCGCAAAATGTTAAAAATGTTTTAGGGAAAATTAGTTATCTTCACTGCATTTGTTTTATGTAAGTTTGTGTCTATTAAACAAAGAAATACCTCTGTTCTACTTAAAATGATTTAACAGGAGTATTATGCACTATTCAAGTTTATGAAAGGCAGAGATGAACATCCCATTGTCTTTCAAAGCTGAGGAAATTATGCTAAATCAAAAATTTAGAAGAGTCAAATACAAGACATGGAATGAACTAGAAATAAACTGAGGTCTACTAAAAATATAGCGTTCTCCCGATACAGCTTAACACCTAATTGTATTAATTTTCTCAAACACATTCCAATTCAACAAGTAAAAAGATAACCTTATATTGTCGAATATAAGAAAAGCTAGGTCTTGCACAGTTTTTTATACACCATGCACATAATGTAATATAAAATCATCAGACACAAGTTAAGAAAGTCAACTAATGAGAAATAGAATAAATAGACAAAATAAGCACAGATGATTTAAGTAGTCAATGTAGAAGATAACGATTATAAAAACAAATTAGTATGAAAAAAATCACACACAAAGAGAGAAAAAAATGGTGAATTTAAGCTGATAATTACTCCAAGGCTCATAATGGACTTTCCAGCTCCTGGGTACAATCTGCTTGACCATAATGATCAAAGTTAATGTCGGGATCTATTGCAGGACTGACCTACGGGTTTTAAAACTGCAAGTCATTGCTCAACCAAGGACCTAAAAAAGAACCCCCACCAAAGAACCCCCAAAATGCCACTTCTCCCTCATCCTAATTATAAAAGGCCTGCATTCACCTAGTTGAGTGTTGTCTTTACTTGGAACATGAGCAGTCTGCACATGATTTAATAAAACTTAAATTCTCTTTGAAACTTGGTCTTCTTCAATTGACAGTGGACAAACCTAACAATTAGAATATGTAAAAAAGATTCAGTTAGGCAATAAGTGACTAGAAAAAGTTTTTAGCCCCTTGTAAAATATGAAATTGGAAAATTACAGGATAGAATACTACTCTAATATTAAAATAAAAAGTAGAATAAATGTTTTTAATGGAGTATAAAAGCATGCAAAATCTGAAAGTTTTAAGAGATTATAGAGGATTTCCTGGAGAAAAGAGAATGAAAAAAAAATTCAAAAAGAAAATGACAAAAAAAATCAACACTAAAAAAATTAACTTTCAAAATCAAGAATGTCGGTAAAATTCATGTGAAAATTTTCATATCTGAAGATGTCTTTGTTTTATATGAATGCTTTATGTATTTAAAAAGAAAGAAAAATATTCTCTTTACAAACACTAAGTACTTTTAGAAAAATTAACCTACGAAATGTACCTGAGAGCAAACTTTTCAACAGTAGTCAAATAAACATAACTGTTTCTTGTTTCTTTGAGACATTTACATCAAAATTTTGTCCTATTTTTATTCATTAAAATGTCATTAATCACATTTAATGTGCATAATATGCTCTCCATGATATGGAAATTCTGTTCCCTTTGAAAATTAAATAAATTCTCTAAGATTAATTAAATTTTATAAGAATGAAGTTTAAAGAGCTATATGATTATACTGGATTTGAAGCTAAATATTATATTTTAGTATATGTAACATGCTGTAACATTAGATTATGTTCAAAATACTAAAATTAAATATTTTGTTCAAGGAAAAGATGCTTTATGCTGAAAGCTAATTAAACAGAGCTAGTTTAATAATATTTGTTACTTAAATTCTCTGGTTTAAACATTATAATACTATTTTATACTCAAACTACCAATATTAGATATTCTAGCTACTACTATAAAGTATATTTTGCATAGATAATCCTGCATAAACAGAACTCATAAGTTAACGGGACTTTGAGAAGAATTTGTTCAGTATTTTTTTTTAAATCCAATATTACAATATCTACAACAGGGTTTCTCAGTTTACAGATTTTAGGGATGAAAGTCTTTGTGGGGTAGTAGTTGGGACTACTCTGTACATAATGGGATCTTCATTAATATCCCTGGTCTTTATCTTTTACATATTTATATCACTTGCTCTTTTTCCTAAATTATGACAATTAAAAATGTCTCCTGACATTCCTAAATGCTCTTTGAAAAAAATATCATGACAAATTTGAGAAATTCTGTTTTAAAATAAGGTATCTCCTCAAAATAAAAGGGCTGGTATTCCCTAAATATCTATAATGAACACATAATTCTCCCAAGTTTGGATCCATTTACTATTCACTACTTGGTTAACAAATTTATCCATCTATTAAATACTATGAGTGAGAATTAATCTATAAAGAGATACACATTCACACCCTAACCAAGATTCTAATTTATTTAACAATACGTAACTGTGACTAATGGAAACATGTTTTCACTTACTATGCAGTATTTGCCTTCAGTATTAAGATCATATGGTACTCATAGATGAATAAAATAATGACTTAAAGCAAGTATGTGCAAAGCTCCAGACTTTTCCACAGTGATTTTGTGAAAAAGGATTCTATTGATATCTTTCTGATTTTGAGATCTTTTTAATTTTTTGCAAAAATAGTATAAATAAGATAAGTAATGAATTTCCAGAATTACTTTTATGTTTAAAGAAATTATTTCAATGAACTTTATTTTCATTACTATATTTTAAGGTGATATGCTAGATCTTCAGTATTCACAAATTAGTTACCCATTGGATTCTGCTCACACGAGCATGAACATTTATTTTTCTATGAATCTTATGACAAAAATGAATTTTTCCCTGGAAATTACATTGCAAAATTGCAAAATAGTACTTTAATTTGTAGTTATTTCTAAGACAGTCACTAAGATTTAGTTTATAGCAATGTAGTTCCTTTTGTCAACATTTGATATTTCATTGTTGTTTTGATCTGCAGTTCCCTGTTACCTGTTCGCTATTTGTATGTCTTCTTTAGAGAAATGACTATTAAGGTCATCTGTTCATATTATAATTAGATTTTTAGCTTTTTTGCTAATGAATTTTGTGAGTTCTTTCTATATTTTGGATATTAACCCCTTATCAGATGTGAAATGTGCAAATATCTTCTCCCTGTCAGTAGAATGTATTTATGTGTTGATACATTTTGCCAACTCCTGAATATGGAACTTGAAGATAACATTACTGAAAAGCAATTTTCATGCTAATGGTTATATTCTCTTAGGACTAACGCATAAAGGAGTAATTTTTCCTAATATATCTTGGAAGAAGAGAGAAAATATTACTTGCTAAGAGACATATTTTTAAAAATATTTTCTTACTTTTAATAATAAAGGAAGCATTCATAGACTTATTTATTTTTATATATGAAAATATTATTCTTCACCTCTTTGTGAATCTGAAATGCAAATATTGATTTTCTCTTTGCTTTTTCTAATCCACTAAGGGATGTTTCAAAATTTGTCAGTTTTATGTCTGGTCTAAACATACCTGCACATTGAAAGTAGACTTTTTATGTATCAGAGAAATAAATGACAATCCTACTGAAAATTTTAAGGACTGCAGGTGATACGTATTAGTCTTCTTTTCCTGTTCCCCTGCATATACTGATTACTACCTACTCCCCTCCTTGTTATCAAAAACAATTTATTTTCCTCTATTCTTTCTTTCAGTTCTCAAGTACTGAAAAATTTTTACTTGGAAAGTTTCTTAAATCAGTTTTCTCGTTTTTTGTTTCCTGAATGTCATCATACTAAACAGTTCACAAACAGAAGATTAAAATGCATTCATCTTGCCACCCTCCCACTTCAGCTAAAAAAAAAAAGCGACCCATTCTTTTGAACAAAAACTCTATAATCCTATATATTATTGCCAAAATTCAATTTTTACAGTATAAAATAATTTGTCAAATCATTGTTGATATTTGATAATAGCACTTTTATAACCTTTTCTCTCACATGTTAAAAATTCTTGCGATTTTAGGGATCAGTTTTATTCTAGTGACTTTCAGCAGAAAACTTTAGTTATCGTGAAGTTGAACAACAAAGACATTGTATCACTTTAATTTGTTTCTCTTTAATGTATTAACTGCAATTCACCAAAGAATGCATTTAGTATATACATGCACTCACTATTCCATAGATTCATTATTGTTGTCATGTTGTGAAATCTGTTTTCCCAGTGGGCCTCTCCCCTAAAAGAACAGCTTAACTTTTACTTCTGTGAGTGATACCACCTGATTGGTTCCACTTAGGATGTATGTGATGGAAGCACAGATCTCTGCACCTTTCACTTTCCATCCCGTCTTTCCAAAATAAACATGATTTAACAACAAATTACTAATGCTGACAAGAGGAGCTCAATCATCCTTCTTTAGAAAGGAAATATTTGCTTTAAATGGTAGGTCAGAACATTACTACCACTCTCCTATTATTACCCAAAAATGTAATCAGCTTATTTCCAATGGGCTTATGTACTGATTCCAAGACTGCAGTATATCTATCCATTGTTCAATAGTGAAGAAATAATTCTATCTTTGTTGACTTATCTGGTTCTTATTCTCTATTGTAACTAATTATGCTCTGGTGTATCATTAACATGAACCCAACTGCCTTTGTACTTTTAGAAATGATTAAAGTTACACCTCCATTATTGTTACTTCTCTCACAAAAGTCTAAGTACTGCTTTTCAGCATGTTTATGCATCTTGGATCTTAGAGAGGGAAAGAAGTAAAAGCTTATCTTTAGTTTTCTATTTCAAGTGACAGGAATTATTTTCAATCTAATGAAAATCTTCAATAATGTTAAAAAAGCTAAGTTTTTTTTAATGTTACGTGAATAGAATTAGTGGCACTAAAAATAGATGCCCCAAATTTTCTTTGAACTACAGAGGACTCTTTTATTAGGAAATTAGGCAGTTGGAATTCTTGTCAAAATATTTATATTGTTCAACTAACTAAAATATAAAGTTTGTTAAACCATTGGAAAATAATGGAAGTAAATGCCAAATTATTTATTTGGTTCAAGAGATAACATAATATAATCAAAATAAATATGAATATTCTAAGTTCTCAAACACTTAAAGCTCTCAAATAAGTCCCATGTGCATAGTGCACTATAATATATATTGCTATGAAAAGCCTTGGATAAATCACATACACTCAGTGGGATATAGCATGCATGCAATGAAAATAAAAGTTGCATAATATACCAAATCTGAAAAGCATGAGGTTAGTTTGAGTTTGCCTCTGAAAATCTGAGTGAGCTTAAACAAGCTGTTTAAAGTCTGAATTTGTATTTCTTTATAAGAAGGGAAAAATAGAATAATTTCCCTAAGGATTTTTTAAAAGCAAGAAGGGATGTTTTATATAGTTTATTTCATGCATGGTAGGTTCTTTGTAACATTGAAACATATTTGCACTGCTGAAAACAATATGGGGAATGCTAACTGGAGTTAAATTGTCTGTTTTCTAGATTGCCTGTAGTCCCTTCAATGTAAGCTATTTATCATAGTAATCTATGTAATATATATGTGTCGTGCAATATCTAAAACTAATCTAATTTGATATCAGGTTATTGTCTATAAATGCATATTTATATTAAATATGCAAAGAATGCAGAAAATTATTTCTAGAAAGTAGAAGCAGCTGGATCTGTCACCTTTGGCCAGGTATAGTCCACATACATACCAAGGATCTAGGTTTGTGTCCCAAGACTGTGGTGGGGGGGCAGGATGAACAGATATATAGAATAAATAAAATGCTTTTCCCTCCTCTTTTCCTGCCTACCTGACTCTGCATACTCTGATTCCTGCCTGCAGCTTTCCTTAAAAAATCACAGGGCCAGTGGGGTTGGGGAGGGATAGGAATAATTGCTTTCTATAACAAAGAAGATAACAAAAAGAGAAGTCTCACAGGAAATCTTAAATAAGAGCCTTAACCCAGGCTATAATCTGGCCCCAAATGCAATGTCAACTGTGAGGAAGATACCTCTGCTCATACCCAGGTTGCCTCATGCTTCTCCTGACTTTTTTGATGCCCTGGGACCCTGCCAGGTGGAGGACCTGGGAGTGGCCTGAAATATCTTACACCACTGACCACATTCATGTAAGAAGTTCTGACTTGCTTGCCAGGCTATAGAAAAGGTGGGGCCTCTGCCCTGGGGACCCACAGAACACCTCCTGCCTTGCAGCAGCCTGCCCAGCTTTAGTGAAGCCAGGCCTAGGTTCCAGCAACTATAAAACACCAACACAGTCTTACAGAAGCCAGCCCTGCTTCAGTGAACATAAGCCTCTGTTTCTGGCAACACATGACCCATAGAACACCAGCCCAACCATGGAGCATCTGCAACCCAGGATCTGTCTGGCTTCAAGTAACACAGGTCATCAACTCCCACCCTGCTCAGATGCTGTCAGGAATAAGCATCTGCTAGAACTCTGGTCCTGTGAACATCCATGTGTCCAAAACCAGACCCAGATCCAGAGAGGCTGAAACACATAGTTGGGATATTGAAGAAATTTAATCCTGGACCGTACTTAGGCTGCCTATGAACTTTCCTGCACTGGAATCCTTCTGTCCCAACCTGAAGCAGCAACAGTGACCCACCAAAGGAAGGCATCATAGAAAGCAGAATAAGACCCACATCTAATGAAATCAAGGAAATGGCACCTCCTGAAAAATCATATAGGTAGCAAGGAACATAAAGTAAAAGAAAAGAAAAAAAACCCCAGTCCTAAATTCAAGACAGAGAAACAAGCCATGCCAAAATCAAAAATCAAATCAAATAAACATGAATTACCCAAAAAGAGGAAGATGCTAGGAGATCACCAGAGAAGAACAGCAATGACACAGATTGAGAAAACCAAACAGATAAAAGAGTTCAAAGTGATATTTATAAAAAACGCTGAATTGGTGCAGGAGACATACACAACTACTCCAAGGCAATTGAAAGAACTCAGAAAATGTGGCAAAGGGAATATACCACCGAGGAGACTGAGGTTGTGAAGAAAGTCCTAGCATATATATGAGAGATGAAGACTCAGTAAAGGAACTGAAGATAAACATAAATAGACTCAACCATGTGGAAGAAGAAAACTCAGAAACTGAAGACAAAGCAACAGAGTGATCTTCACAGAAAAGATGGAAACAAGATTGAAGAAAAATGAAGAAACCCTATGAGAAATATCAGACACATGAGAAGAACAAACATACAGATAACAGATATCCTGGAAGGAGAGGAGAGGGGGAAAGGAGAAGGAAATTCATTAAAAAAAATAAATGCAATAGCAAAGAATTTCCCACATCTATTTACAAACTAGCCACAGATGTTCAAGAAGTAGTGAACATTGGAATTTCTAAATGTAAAGAGATATACTCTGAGATACGTGATAGTAAAATTAGCAAAAGTCAAGGACAAAAAAACTACTGACAATTTCTAGAAAAAAAGAAAAACATAACTTACGAAGGCACACCCATCAATCTGCATCAGTCAGATTTATCAACAGAAAATTTATTGACCAAGAGAGAGTAGAGCAACATATTTAAAATGCCAAAAGACAAACACTGCCAGCCAAGAATGCTATACCCTATAAAACTATTATTTAAATATAATGAAAATAAAGGTCACCAGTGACCAACAAATGTTAACGCATCTTTCTGTAACCAAGATGCCACTCAAAAAATCTTGAAAGGGGCTCTACAAAAAGAAAAACAAAAGCAAGGATTCACCAAGCCATGAGAATGCTGATAAAGAGGAAAGCAAAAGCAGAAGCAAAGTTGATACCAACAGGAGAGATTTAAAAAAAAAATGGGGGTTGGGGGGTGGTAAAAGTTATATAGACAAATGTATAAATATATCAGCACAAAAAATATTTAAAATATTGTCAAAGAGGCAATACAATTAGAGACAATATAAGGGATATGGACAATACCCAATTATAAAAGAATACGTAGCCAATAATTAGATATTATGAAAAACTATACAAAGGAAAAAGAAAACTTAAACACAAAGGAAATGATTCCAAGACACAGAAAACCAAGTAGAAACAAAGACTCAAAACACTAATAAAGCTTTACCTTTTAATTATCACCCTAAAAATGAATGAACTAATGTAACCAATCAAAAGACATGGAGTTGCTGGCTAAATAAAAAAATAGAATCCATCAATATTATCATTATAAGCAATTCATATCAGATCCAAAGATAAAGTCAATGGTGATGGAAAAATAAATCAATGCGATAGTGGTGAAAGGAAATCAGGAAGTGCAATACTAATATCAGACAAAAATTCCTTTCATTTAGAAATGGTGTCATGAGGCAAGGATGGACACTATATTATGGTCGAGGGGGTAATCCATCAAGAAGGAATAACTATCATCAACTTATATGTACTCAGTGCAGAACTATCTAAATATGTAAAACAAATGCTGACAGAGATAAAGGCAAGCATTGACAGTAATACAATAATAACGAGACTTCCAAAATTCCATTAATGTCAATAGATCAACAACAAAATAAGGATCCTAATTGAAGCCTTAGATCACATATACCTAATAGACATACACAGGGTATTTTATTTCAATAAAAATAATATCCCTTTTTCTCAAGTGTTCATGGTACATTCTCAAGGACATGCCTTATCCTAGGTCACCAAGCGAGTCTAAGCACACATAGTAAGAATGAGATTATAGAAATCATCTTGTCAGAAAAAAAGGGGTGAAATTGGAAATGAGCCAAAATTAAAAAAATGAGAGAACTTAAAAATGTGGAAATTGAAAACATGCTTCAGCACAACCCCTGGATCATTGATGAAATCAAGTCTTATGCAGAAACAAATGAAAATTCAGCTACCAGGACATGTGAAATATGGCTAAAACACTTCTGAGAGAAAATTTTATAACAATACAAGTACACATCAAACCCAAGAGAGAACCCAAATTAAATATCTTATTACACACCTGAAGGAGGTAGAAAAGGAAGAACAATCAAAACTGAAACCAGCAGAAGAAAGGAAAAAATAAAATCAGAGCAGAAATAAACAAAATTTAAAATAAAAGACCATTCAAGTGATCAATGAATCCAAAAGCCAGTTCTTTAAAAAAACGAAATTGATATACCCTAGACTTAGCAAGAAAAAGAGAGAGAAAACCCTAGAAGTAAATATCATAAATAAAAAAAGAGAGATTACACCCGACATCACATAAATACAAAGGATCATGAGAGACTACCATGAGCATTTATTTGTAACCAATTTGCCAACCATGAAGAAATGGACAGGTTTCTAGAATCCTACAGCCTCCCTAAACTGAACTAGGAGGACACAGACAACATAAACACAATAATCCAACTGCAGAGATTGAACCAATTATAAAAAACAACAGCACCAACTCCCTCAGAACACAAGGCCAGGTCCAGATTACTTCAGGAGTGAATTCTACTGAACATTAGAAGAAAAGCTAATCCCCACCCTCCTGAAACTCTTCTACAGAGTTAAAGAAGAGAAAAAAATCCCAGTACATTCTGTGAGGCTGATATTACAAGGATTCCAAAATTAGAAAAAATCAGTACAAAAAAGTAAACAGCAGATCAGCAAAATGAGGAAATTTTGGTTTTCAGGTCATAAGAATAATAAATGGAACAAGCAATAACATTGAACATTTACAGTAGCAAGTATTTCAAATGAATATCTTTAAGAAATACATATTATTTTATAGGCTGATCTAGTAAGGTTGTGAAACTAGGTATCTTGTTAATTTACTCAGTTGTTTACTGAATAGTCAAGTGTCACATATCATATCAGTTGTTCCAATTACAGTGCTGGCAAAACAGAAATAACCCCCTACCTGTGGTAATCACAGACTAGCAGTTATCAGTACATCATCACTTCTCAGTAATATAGAAATCCTGATAAAAAGGGGCAGTGAAAAGACAAAAGAGCATTATGATCCTAACAATTCTCATGGGTTTGACCCAAAGATCTAACTTGCCTACTGTCACAAAGCTCACTATTTGTGAAGCTAGTGTATCCCAGTGCTATGTGCTGAATTCTGAGAGCAGAATTCATATGTTGAAGCCCTAATATCTAATACGCAAGAAAGTGAGCATATTTGAAGATAGGGCTTTTAGAGAGGTAACTTAGTTAAAACGAGGTCATTACTGTGGAATCTACTCCAATGTGACTGATGTTGCTATAATAAGAGAAAATGAGGACACAGACATAGAGGGAAAGTCATGTAATAACAAAGACGGAAGAGGGACGTTTACAGTCCAAAGGTCTCAAAAGAAACCAACAGAACCTACCTGATCTCAGATGTCTAACCTCCAGAATACTGAGAAAATACACTTTTGAGGTTTAAATCCTCTAGTGTGTGGCATTGTTATGGCATCCCAACACTGGATTGACTCCAAATAATCTACCAATAATCAAAATACAAGGAAACGTCTAAGGAATTATAAGAATATATAGCTAATCTGCATAATATTCATGGTTTCTCTGTAGTAAATTTGTTTAATATTATGTATTACAATTAAATATATGTAGATACTATGATAATTTTGTGTCTATTTAATTGACCTAAGTGATAATCAGATAGCTCTTAAAACATTACTTTTGTGTGTGAAGGTGTTTCTTGAAACATTAGCGTTTGAATCTATTGACCTAATGTTGTCAGGTATTGTCCAACCCATTGAGGACCTGAATTAAAAAAAAAAAAAAAAAAAATCAAATGAAGTATGAATTTCTTCTCTGTTTGAGCAGTGGGAGTCGGGGAGTCATCTTCTATCTTTATCAGTACTGCCTGCTATTGAGCCTTCAGACTGAGGCTGGGTCTTATTCTAATTGACTTCTTGATTTGGGGACCATCAAGCTCAAATTGAATTATACTGCCAGTTATTCTGGTACTCCAGTTTACAGATGATTTAGGATTTCTTAGTCTCCATAATCTTATAAAACAACTCTTATAATAAAACTCAGTTTATTTTTATCTATATTTATTCCATTGATTTTATTTCTTTGGAGAAGCTTGAATAATATAAATACCAACTCTCTTAGGTATAATTCTTAAATAAAAGAAGAATGAATTAAATGACACAGAAATACAGGAGTCATTATTTGGTGATGAAGTAAAAAATGTTTTTGCTACTTATGTATTTTCTATATTATCTAGTGCTTAATTAATATCACTTATTTTTAAATAAATATTAATTCAAATATTTAATTCAATAATTATTGAATGTATTACTGGAAATACTTCTCCTAGATGCTATATGGAGAAAGTGAAAGTAAAACACAGGCAGAAATCATAACCATTCTAGGTGCATCATATAACTTGCTTCATTAAATCTTTAAAGGTCCCTTTCCTACTCTTACTTCTTTTTCCTCATTAAGGACTGATGACACATTGCTCACTTCTGTTAAAATCAAATTTTTATGCTAGAATTCCAGAATCTACTTTCAATTCCATGTGGAAAGGAGTAGGGACCTCTATTTGGTGATGGACGGGTCAGTGACAGACTGTCACTGCTGTAGTGATACTCTTCACATGTAAACTTATGAGGCTGAGTTAACTGACAGCGTCCCACATTTGAGACCTAATAACAATATGCTTATGGTTAACATGCCTAGTTGTTTTGACTTTGCCTTGGGTGTATGAATCAGGAAAAGCTTCCCAGGGCAGACATAAGTCATGTGTCATCAGTCTCTATCCTTGAAGTCTCCTATCAGGAGTCTTGGTAAAGCCCCAATTTTACTATTTCTTTTGGTGACTTCTTTTTTGGTTGTTTATTGAATCAATGTATAAACAGAAATCTGTTATTGGAGTAAAAAGCACAGGTCTCAGACTGGGAGCAGATAAGGGTATGGGGAAAAGAGAGAAAAAAAGGAAGATTTCTGCATCCTAAAGAGAGGTATACTATAACTGACCTCTCGCTCGCAATCGTACTTGGAGAAGGCAGTACAATTCATGAAGAATAAATGTGAATTTCACAGAAACAAAAAGCCGAACCTGTGGAAAGTAGTTTACGTGCTAATATTTATTATGTAGTGTGTATCACTCAGAAAAAAAAAAAAAATCGGGTAAAAGTAGTAAACTGGGGGAGGGGAGAGAGCAAATACAAAGTGATATTACCAAGCAGTTAACAGTTAAACATCTAAAAACAACTGGCAGTTATGACATTTGGGGATATCTCCTAAGAGACTGCTGGAACTGCTGCATTTCAGAACAGCCCAGTGTAGGAGAGAGGGAGGAAAAGAAGATTGAGGATTAATCTTTTATCTCTTTCCTATCTTTTATCTTATGTATATATGGGTGTAAACCTTTTGACCACCACAATCGCACAGTACAGTTTTGTGTTTTCCAGCTCCTTTAAGCAACCATTGCGGGAAGTATAGTCATCACAGGTCTAGTTGATTGGTCTTTTCTTACCAGTATGTGCAAGAAGGGCAAAGAGTGCTGTTGGATAGTGCAGATGCAGCATCAATGGCGTCCTGAGTTTTAAGACTGTGAGTACAGTGGATCCAGCAAGAAAACAAAGCAAATAACCAAGTCCAGACTATGATGTAATTTTCAGATATCTGAAAAGATCTAAAGTAAACTTTTCTGCGAGCCTAGTAGTATAAGTCTTTGAATGAGAAAATCACTCGTGTTTACAGATTTTGAATTTCCTATGTTTACAGATTTTGAATTTCCTATATAAAAATGGTCTTCTTTTGGACTGTGCAAAATAAACCCATAATCAAAGACTGATGATAAAGGTGATAGGTAATTCAAACGCATGCATGTTTATAGTATTCATAAATTTGCTACATAATTAATATGGAGACATATAATAGACTATCAGGAATCACAGAACAGTACCATCAGAGCACTGCAGGACACTATTAAAACTAAACAAAACAACCCAGGAGGATGGCAGAGGAAATGAAGAGAATGTCAATGAAGTTTTTGTTTGGGGTAAGGGATAGTTTTCTGATGACAATTATTTCTCTAGCTTTCCAGAATACTTAAAGAATAAATTTCATATGCAACACTTTTTTCAAAAGCACATCATACCTTTTTTTTTTAATATCTAAAAGAAACAATCACTAAGAAAGCAAGTTTTCTTATTATTAAAAAATGGGAGTCTGATATATGATAATATTTTCTTTAGATCTTTTCAAGCGTCTAAAACTAAGGGAAAGTTGTAGAGATGGAACTGTTGGTTTGTCTCTTAAAAGAGTATACAGATTGGAGGCCATTGCAACATAATGAAGACAAAGACTTCTCATGTAACGTAACCCTCAACCACACATTAACTCTCCTTCCCGGAACTCCCTGCCCCCCAACTGCCTTTTGAGTGGTGTGCAGAATCTTTAATAACTGAGGTCAAGATTAATACTTTATTGCAGAACATATAGTATAAAGGCAGAAATGATATTGAATTAAAGAAAAAATAAACTAGAACTTTGCGCCACTGAGTTTGTTGCCTTTCCTCCTTCGTGAGTATATTCATTGAGATGATTGAGTCACAAAGAAAAAAATAGGATTATATCTCATTTGTTAAAACTTTGCTTTATTTATTAAACATTTACCAAAACATTAGTGCTTTAAAAAGCACATGAAAGTGTTGTATTAAGAGATGCAAATGTGCCGTGTTGCATTTATTTGTACTTCTCTGTTAAGGGACATCTTATTATATAAACTCTGAACAAAACTCTGCTAAAGAAGCATTTCCAGAAAAAGCTGTAACATTTTAAAAGAATATTGAAAGAATCTTGGGGTATTGAGAACTGATTTCAATTTACAATCACTCTGATATAGTAGAGACCTTGTTTTACTAGAAGTACCATCAAAACGAGTGGTAGAAGAAACATGATGCAGTATTGTTATGAATGTCTATTCTTTTTTTTTTACTACTGATATTGAACATGTATTAATACACATACTATTTTTTTTACATTTCTTTTTTTCTGAAATGACTTAATTCACTCTGAATATTTTTGGTGTTTTAAATTCTTCATGTAATCCTTTTATTTCCTGATTATAAAAAGCACTTCATGAAAAAATAATTTGGCCTAGTAATATCATACTAAAGTATGATTTTTCGAAGCACATACTTTGTAGTCAGTTTTAAAAGTCATATTTCCTAATTTACTTTTGATTAGCTTCCTGAATTTGGGTAAGTTGCCTGTAATCTTAGACTTCGGCTTTCTCATTTATAAAAATAGAGAAGAAGTGTGATTTAAATGGCATAATATACTGTGCCCTGGTAGAATGGTGGTTAGGTCAGCTGCCTCTGAAGAAGCACAGTCCACAAGCATTCCAAGGACATTGGTTCATACAACAGTCCATGGGGAACAACCAATATGAACAACTAAATAAAAACCAAAAACCAAAATGCCGCTTCTTCCTCTCTCATCCTGCCTGCCTGCCTGCCTGTTTTCCTCATCCCTGCTGCAACTTTCCTTAAAAACAAGATAAAATAATATGAAATAAAATAAATGGCATAATATATTCAAAATGATTAGTACATTTTATACATTGAATAGAGATTGCCTGTTGTAATTAGAGGAAACATGGGTGACTCATCGGCCAAAGAGGAACTTGGAATTCAACATAAATTTCACAGTTTTTAAAGAAATAGCTAAATGAGTATATTTTTAAATTGTATTGGCATTTCAAGTCAAAATATGAGTATTTTTCTATCAAACATGTAATATACAGTAATCAAGCTAGTGAACATGTTCTTTGTGATAAGAGATGAGTGGTTTGATGTTATAGACCCAGCAGAGTAAGGCTCAATCTCCTTACCATTATTTTATAGACTCTCTTCTGAAACTATGAACACATATTTAATCTTTGTTACTATTACTGTTGTTTCCTCATAGTCTATTAACTGAGTGAACACTCTAAAATATTCTAAGATTTTAAATTATATTGTATAAATTCAGTTTTCAGGTTCTATTCATTAGACTGCATTTGATGTAGCTAATACAAAAATTCAACAAACAGTGAATATGAAAAGTCTTACTTTAACTCGCCTAACATGTATAATTTACTTAGGAGGATGTCCAGCGGGTGAGCTCTTCTGGTATTGCCTGATGGGTGAAAAATCTCATCAAGGACTCAGACCTCATACCCTGCTGTTCTGTCATCTTTATAGACCTTCCTCTCTTGACTGGAAGAAGTTTGCTGCTGTTTGAGAATTTGGGTCCTCAATGAATGGAAGCCAAAGTAAGAAAGGCAGCAAAATGAAGTAAAATTCTCTCTTTAAGTCTCTTATTCCAGGAGAATATTATTTCCTCATAATTCTTCCAATTACCCTTTCTTTTACATTCTCTTGCCACTTCTGGATCACTAGCTACCTTTAAACGAAACAAGGAGAATAAAATTACCATATGGGGCTTAAGCCAATTGTCATCCATTCCTTGGACCTTTCACTTTGCTGCTTAAACAAAGCTGAACTTCTTAAGAAATGAAAAGATGGAACAACTATTGGGTTAGTGTCTCTATTATATCTGTGTAATTTCATTTTATGGAAGTTACTGAGTGATAACTCAGAATTGATTGATTTGCAAGTGAAAAGCATATTCCAAGACTACTTGTTTATTATCTTAAGACCTAGCTATTCCCTGGTGAAGCAGCCCCTCCCTGTACCTATGGCCCCAGGATGTCAAAATATTATTAAGCAAGGAAAATAAGAAATGTGTATAAGAAACCAAATTTCTTCTAGAAAATAACTGTCAATGGTTGAAATATCAAACATCGTGACTAATCATGTGTATGTGTTCATTTAATTACTATATAGGGTGATGAGAAGAATCGCAATTTCATTTCAATATTTATTTTATTTATCACTAAAATGGTATTTTCAAACACACAGAGTTAATGATTAGTAGTGGCTGAATTTTCTAACTCACAAGTTCATGTTCTTAATTAGGACTTTGTTATTTTCCAATAGTAAAACTTTTAATACAAAATCTTTCAAAATAGCAGAAGAAAACGTTTAAACTGTGAATAAAAACATATCAATTATTCACAAAAAAACAAAAACAAAACAAAGCAAAGTAACTCTGTGTCTTAATTTGCTTGTTTTTTTCAGTTGTTCACACAGGTTATTTCCCTGCTCCTGGATGCGAACACAGAGTTATGGGTTCAAGCCTTTAATTTTTTTTATTGAACTGAAAATTTTGCTCTAAAGAAATATGAAAAAAAAACGCAACCAAATAGGTAAGGTAATATAGTTGAACACCAGAAATTAAGTGACGATTTCTTTACCCTAGTCAGGATGCAAAGTTAAATTTCAAAATGCAAAGCATGTTTTTATATAAAATGATAAATTTTTATTACAAACAATATAAAATTTCTATTACACTATGGTGAGAGGCAAGGAAAGTTTAACATTAAAAAATAAACAAATAAAAGAAAGAAAGAAATCACTGCTGCCGACTACTGCTCTCTGAGGTTCTCCCCTGTGGTATTAGCTATCTAATTTACTTAATTCATCATAATGTTTATTAGATTTGTACATATTGTTGGCTTTAGTTGTTGACAGTTCTTTCTTATTGATGTATAGAACTGCATACCACAATTGACTTGTTCTGTTTACTGTTGATGCTATTTAAGTAAGCATCAGCATGGATCTACTTTGAATAATAACTGTGTTTATATATTTTTAGTCAATAGATCTATGCATTATTATTTAATTAATAACTACAATAGAAAATTCAGTCATATGGTAGGCATATTTGAAGATGTAATAGTGTCAAATATTTCCAAAAATAGTCTCCAAATACTAGCTGTTCCATATAATTGCCAAGATTTAATGATATTTGTCTTTTCATATATAATAATTTTTATGGCAGTATAATGGTAATATTTCCTTGATGTCTTAATTTCTACTTCAGAATGGTTTCATTAGTTATATTTTCATATTTCATTGGTCCTTTTGATATCATATATAGTCTTAATTCTCAAGTGCATGTTCAAACATTTTATCTTTTTTGGTAAATATCTTGGCTTATATTACTCTTATGGATTTGTTGTTCTTTGTTTATATTTGTTACGGGAGTTATTCATTAGCTACTTCTCTTGCGTTGTCTATTTTTCCTCTTAATAATAAGCATGACCTTGTGATTTATATAGCAAGAAGCTCTAAGAGAAATATAAGATCAATGTTTAGACCACAATTAATAGAAAAGTTGTATAAAATACTTTAGGCATACTAAGGCAAATATTTTAATGTATTCAAATTTATAAGAAACTAATATAGCTTATATAGTTATGATAGTATATGATTATTTTGAATATTTATTTTAATATGTGTGTAATATTAAAACTAAATGATTGCTTTGCCATACAGAATGAAAATAGTCTTCAATCATAGTAATGCTTTGACAAAAACCCTAAAATTACAAAATAAAAAAAAGCATTGTTTTGAATGGAACATGATTATAAAATAATGTGCTACATAATATTAAAATAAAAGAATATATGTAATTTATCTTTCAGTAACATAGTGTGACTTGATTATGTTGAAAAAGAAGAAACCAAAGTAACCTTTGAATCTGTTTCCATTTATCCAAACTTTTAACATTTTTACTCATGAATTTTGCAATATTCTCTATCTCTTGGTTACCCTTTCCCTTATTTAGGTAAAAGTATCTGGGGATGTCTCCTGGCCTAAAGGAAAATCCATTACTTAAACAAGCTTCATCAGGCACTCAGTGTAAAACTCCATTAGTTTTAACATAGCACATGGTAATTAGCCCAGGGCAGCTTCCTCCATTTCAGACTTTATGAATGCAGCTTAACTTCAGTATTCAGAAAGCACGTGGCACTTTCACAGTATAAATCTGACAGCTCATAAAAACCATCTTATGTTCCTTCTAGTTACTTTTCTATTGAACAATGATCTCCATGATCAAATTGCCATCCCTTCGCATTCTAATTTCAAGGACAGGAAAAATGTAGATCGTTTCTTATGGATATTTCGCTATCAATTGTGTGCATTAAGTATGAACCTAGTGCATTTCCTCAAGGATTTAATTTCTTTTTATTGTGGTTTATTGGTTTCAAATAAGAGGACTGCTTTTGGAAAAAATATCTTTCTAAAATAAGACTATTAAAATGTGCTATTCTTTTGGAAACATTGGGGAAATAATACCAAGATAGTCCTCTTAGTGAAAGAGACCATATCCACTAGCAAAAAGATCTATCAGCATCTCCATTTGCATGACCCATCTGATGCAAGACCCAAAGTAACTTGAATAACAAAATAAAGCAGTCGTTATGAAAAACTGAATAACCTATCAATCTATGTATAGCCTGGTGGAGTCAGTGCTCATTAAGCCAACATTTAGATTGCTGCCATGTTAAGACACTGCTTATGATAATAATGAGTATAATCTGGTTTGTTGTTTGGTCCCCAAATCTGGTTCCCATGTTTTCCCTATGAAAATGTCAAACGATATTCTCCCTATTGCTGGTCAGTCTTAGACTTCAAAGACAGTTTGATGGGCAATTAGGTTGTTTACATGTCTTAGCTTTGGTGAAATATGCTGCTATGAACGAAGGGGTGCAAATATTTTCCTGATTTTATATCCTCTGAGTGTATGCCTAGGAATGAGATTGCTGTTGCAAATGGTAAATCCTTCCTTATTTGTTTAAGAAATCCCCATATTGTTATCCAAAGAGGCTTCACCAACTGACAGTATTACAAATAGTATAGAAGGATTCCCTTTTCTCAAACTCCTCCCAACACCTATTTCCAGTCTTTTCAATATAGACCACTCACTGTGTGGGATGATATTGCATTGTAGTTTTTATTTACATTTCTCTGATCATGAATAATACAGAACATTTTTTCCAGTTATCTGGAAGTCATCTGTGTTTCTTCTTTAGAAAAGTCTCTATCCATTTTTTTTTTCTTGTCCATTTTTTGAGTGGGTCATTTTCTTTTATTTTTTAATTGTTGAGGTGTATGAGCTCTTTGTATATTTTAGAAGTTGAACTTTTATCTGATGTATGTTATGTGACTATTTTCTCCAGTTCCATGGGTAGTCTTTTTGTTTTAGTGGGGTTTCTTTTGCTGTGCAAAAGTTTTTAAGTTTGATGTAGTCCCAATTGTTTTGTTTTGTTTTTGTTATTTTTTGCTGTCACTGTTCCTCCCCACAAAAGCTCTTATAGGTTGAGATCATCGAGTATTTTCCCCACATTTTGTTCTAGTTATTTTATGGTATCAGGTCTTACATACAGGTCTGTGATGTATTTTTGAATTGATTGCTGTGCTTGGTGATAGTTTGTTTTTGTCTTTCCAGTTTTCCCATTATCACTTATTGAACAGACTTTCATTCTTCTATTTTATGTTCTTGGCTCCTTTGTCACAGACTAACTGTGCACATAGGTGTCGTTTTATTTCTGGACTCTATTTGTATGTCAACTTGATACCTTTCCACTTTGCTGTATTCTATTATTGTTTTTAGCACTTTTTTTCATCAAGCCTTTAGGGTTTTCTAGGTATAGTATCCTCTCACTTGAAAATAATGATAGCTTCATTTCTTCTTTTGCAATTTGGATTATTTTAATGTCCTTTGCTTGCCTTATTGCTCTGACCAAGACTTCCAGAACTATGTTGAATAGTACTGGTGCTAGTGGCCAACCTTGTCTTGTTCCAGATCATAGGAGAAAGGCTCTCAGTTTTTCACCATTGATTGTACTGCTGGCTGTGACTTTGCCATATATTGCTTTCGTTATATTGATGTATTTCTCTTCTGGTGAGGTTTTTATCATGAATGGGTATTGAACCTTGTCAAATGTTTCTGAACCTATTGAGATGGTCATGCGGTTTTTGATCTTAAATTTGTTAATACGGTATATCACATTGATTGCTTCATGTATGTTGAACCATCCTTCTCACTTGGTTATGGTTACACTTTTTTTGATGTGCTAATTAATTCTTTATGCCAAGATTTTACTAAGGATTTTTGCATCTATTTTCATCAGCAATATTGGTCTGCAGTGTTTTGTTGTTGTTGGGTTTTTTTTTGTTGTTGTTGCTGTCTTTGTCTAATTTTGGAATCAAAGTGATATTAGCCTCATAGAATATATGTGGAAGTTTTGCCTCCTATTCAAATTTGTGGAAGAGTTTAAGGAGGATGGGGATTAGTGCTTCTCTGAATGTTTGGTACAATTCTCCAGCAAAGCCATACAGTCCTGGGCTCCTGTTTTTAGGGATTTTTTTAAATTACTGCTTCAATTTCTGCTATTGTGATTGTTCTGCTTAAGTTTTCTGTGTTTTCCTGCTTTGGTTTTGGGAGGTTGTAGAATTCTAGAAATCTGTCCATTTCTTTATTATTGTCAAATTTGTTGGCATATTAGTGTGCCTACTAGTCTGTCATGATCATTTTTATTTTTATGATGTTGGTTTTGATCACCTCTTTAATTTCTGATTTTATTATTAAGACTTTCTCTCTTTTCTTCATTATTCTCATTAGGTATTTATCAATTTTGCTTCAGAGAATCAGATTTTGGATTCATTAATCTATTTAATGTCCTTTTTGTTTTTCATTTCATTTATGTCTCCTCTAATATTTATTATTTCCTTTCTTCTGTTGATTTTGGGTTTTGATTGCTCTTCCCTTTTTAGTTCTCTCAGGTGGGTAATTAGATATTTAATCTGGACTTTCTTTTACTTTTTGATTTGCACTTGTGTAGCTATAAACTTTTCTCTCAGAAATGCTTTTATCGCATCCCATATGGTCTGGTAGCTCATTTCGAATTTTCATTTGCTTCCACATAGTACTTAATTTGATCTTTAATCTCATTGATCAACCAGGAGTTGTTTAGAAGAAAGTTGTTCAATCTCCACAATTTGTGATTCTTTCAGTTTTTTTCTTTTGGTTGATTTCTAGTTTCACTCCTTGTGGACAGAGAACATGTCTTCTATAATTTGAATTTTGTAAAACACACTGTATCTATCTGTTAGTTACCTTTCATCTGTTGTTTCAACTAGTGATCTTGTTTCTGGTTGGTTTTCTGCCTGGATGATCTATGTATGATTGTAAGTAGAATATTAAAGTCTTCTACTGTTGTTGTATTATTATATACTACATTGCTATATTTTATATTACTATTTGCCTTTAGCTCTGTCAATATTTGTTTTATATGCTTAGATGGCCCTGTATTGGGTGCATATATGTATATGATAATTAATTCTTCTTGATGGAATATCCCCCTGACCATAATGTATTGTTCATTCTTACCTCATGATACCATTTTTAGTTGGAAGCATTTGTCATTCCTGATAATAGTATCACAGTCCATTATTTCCTTTCATCATTGTTTCTTGGTATATTTTTCCATAGCTCTTGACTTTAACCTATGTTTATTGCTGGATCTGATATGCATTTCTTGTAGGCATAATATTGATGCTTCGTGTTTTTTGATCCATCCAGTCACTTTATGCATTTTACATTTAGGATGATGATTGAAATGCAGAGCTTTATTGTTGTCATTTGAGCCTTTGCTTTCCTTGATTTTCTCTGCCTGTTACTTCACTTTGTTTAGTTTCACTTTTTCCTTTGGATGGTATTCAGCGTTTGTTCTAGTAGTTTTATCTTTTCCGAGCTCTGTATCTCTTTAGATTTCGGTTTTGTAGCTATACCATGGGTTAGCCCTAATTGTCCTGCTCTGTTATTTTATTTTAAGATATGATACCATGTCACATTTGTATGTTTGTATAGGATACCTATTTTACTTTTCCCCTTTCATATTTTTTGTTCACTCCTGTTTGTCTCGTTGTTGTTCCTACTTTTGCTTTCCTTTTATCATCATTCTTGAAGTTTGGATAATGTTTGTTCTTATTTTCCCTTTTGTAGAATCTTTTCAGGATTTCTAGAATAGCAAGCTTAGTGATGGAAAAATCCAGTAATGTTTTGTCATGAAGACTTTTATTTGTCCATCATATTTAAATGATAATTTTGCAGGGTACAGTATCTTTGGCTGGTATTTTTTTTTGTTTTTGTTTTTGTTTTTTTTTAGTATACTGAAGATGTCATTCCACTCTCACATGCTCTGCAGGATTTCTGTTGAAAAATCTGATGATTTCATGATAGGTGTGCCTTGTAGGTTTTGGTTTTCTTTTCTCTAGCATCAATGAGCAGTTTTTCTTTGTTATTGATTTTTGCTAATTTTATGATGTGTTTTGGTGTAGGTCTATTTACATTTACAAATTTTGGTGTTCTCTCTGCTTGTTGAAACTCTGTGGTTTGTCACGAATGTGAGAAATTCTCTGCTATTATTTCTTTAAATAGGTTTTATGCTCCTTTCTCCATCTTCACACCTTTTGGGATGCCTATAGTCCTTATTCTGACCTTCTCATTGTGTCTGATATTTTGTGTAAGTTTTCTACACTTTTCCTCAATCTTCTTTTTCTCTCCTCTTCTGTGAAGTTCTCCTTTGTAGTCTTGTCTTCAATTTCTGATATTAGTTCTTCTTCATTTTTGAGAATGCTTGTGGAGTTTGCCATATTTATCTTCAATTATTTTACTGTATCTTTCATTTCTAGCATTTCTACTACAACTTTCTTATGTCTTCAATTTCTTTGGTGTTGGTTTCCTTATGATAGCTCTCTTCTGATGTCTTCCAATTGTCTTTGGGTAGTCATGTATGCCTCTTGCATCTAATTCAACTTTTTTATAATTATTTTTGAGAACTCTTTTTATCTGTTCAGTTGTCCCAGTTCAAATCCATGTAGTTCTTCCCTGGTGAACTCTTGGCCTCTTCCTCCTTATGGGGCCATTCATCTTTTCTTTGGTGACTTTGGTTTTGGCATAACTTTCTTTCTGCCTTGAATTCAGTACTGCAAATCTCCTTGTCTTTTACTTCAGGTTACTTCCTTCTTCGGGCCAAGTTGGGGTTTATACTTTCTACCTTTCAGATGAGGAAAAGGCTATGTATGTGCCTGCATTTTCTGGCCAGGTTGTGCTGTGCACATGCTGAGGAGCATGGAGAGTTCACATTCTCAGTGGACAGGGAGAAAGATGCACAGACAACTGTGGTCTCATGAATAGAGTTTCTGGACAACTGTGAGCTGCCTGTACTGGGTCTTGGGAAATGAACTTTCCCCCAAAAGGGAACAATGGTTCACAGTCACCTGCAGGGTATGAGTCAGTGTGTAAAATGCACACCAGAGCTTGGGACGTTTCCTTCAAGCTGAAATGGGATACATCTTATAGCAGTAGAAATGTTTGTAGTCTTTCTCACTGAGGTAGAGGCTTATTTACAGAAGACTATGTGTTTTCTAAGCAAACAAGATCTCCAGAAAGAAAATCAAAAGAGGTCATTAATGTATTTAAGGATGGAAATTTTTAACTTTTGGTGGCAATGATAATGTGATATATATAAATAAATGATGATGATACATAAATAATGCATAGATAGTTATAGATATCAAATTATAATGTTGTACATCAGAAACGTACATAATGTCGTAAACTAATCTTACCTCAATTTTGAAAAAATGAATTATTATAGAGTGACAACTTTTAATTTAATTAATTGCATTGCAGTCATGAAAAATTAATTGCAGCTTCTGTGGAGCATTAAATTTTTCACTCTGTTATCAGAGCTTAATCAGACCTTAAAACTTAATTATCGGCGATAGGATAATTTTTGAAGCCAATTATTTTTTAATCCAAATGAAGATTTGAAGAAACAATAAAGACAAGAAATATTCTCACTCTATAAAGTAGTATCTGTTAAAGATAAAATATTTTTTATCATACATTATGCTTTTGGCAGAAATTTTACATGTTATATTTTCTGTGAACATTAAACTGATCATTTTTACAGATTTGACTTCCAAATACTTAGGTAATAAAGCAAACACATTCATGTCAACTGTGTGTTAACATATACAGTAGGTCTCTTTTATGTCTGTTTCATAGCATCTTTCTGAAAGTCAGTAAGCTTAATAAACATGGAAAAAATTTAGAAATCAAGCCCTCTACTCATCATGATAATAATTTGAACAGAGAAAATTGTGGTTCTAGAGAATATAAGTGATTTGCCCAAGGTCAGAAAAATAATCCAAGGCATAGCAAGAACTCATAAGCATATCTTTAAAAATGCCTAACCTCATTTGTGTTGAGCAAGGAGCTGTGTAAACTTCCTAAGCATGCATGACTGATTTTCAGTCTGGTAACTTTGTCATAAAATTCAACAACATTGTCAACACCAAGTTTCACAGATATCATACAGCGTGTTTATCACAATTCAGTAGTAATTTCTTTCCATTATGAATTTAAAATATAATTAAACATTGATAGTCATTATCAGGACAAAACACATGGTATATGTATTTCTGCTGGTATAGTCAGCATCTGAGCTGTACTGAGGATAAAAGGGGAAACAACAAAGAAAGTGAAAAGTTGACATCCATGTGCTGCTGAAAATATTACATTGTAGAGCTGGCTAGATATCTTAAAGTTACAGACCTAGAATCCTGCTTCTGAGTGAAAGCAGCAGCTGGCTGAGGAATGGTGGACAAAGAGAATGATGAATGAAATCAGGGTTTGATGTGGAGTGGAATACAGAGAACAAACATTTGAGTTATTTTATGAAAGTGTTTCCTTCCTTGCAGTTTTTCAGAGAGAATACACTTTTATGTGCTGTCCACTAAATTATCTTCTTTTCTTTTATTTATTTCCTGTGAGATTCAGACCCACCTCATAGTTCTTTGGGTGGTGCCCAAGCAGGTGCATTTAGTTATTCAAAAAGAAGCTTGTAAAGACAGGTTGTAGGAAATGGGGGAAAAGACATTTCCTTTCCTTTTTTTCATTTCACCTGCAAATCATAGAGAAAACTATTTGGATAAATATCACTTGTTTACTCAATATGTACTATTCTTTTATTAAGATAGCACTTTCGTGTAATATTTTAAGAACGTTGAGTTAATGTTAAAAATTCATGATTAACAAAACATTAAATTAAATGAAGAATGGATAAGAATTGCTGAATTTTCTTTTTTCTCTCAGTCTCCAGTAGGCTCCGTATGTCAGTATTACATTATTAGATTTAGAAACCTTTTCTATTTAAACTCTTGATATGACGTTCATATAGAAATCGGTAACAATAAACTCTGTTAATACGACTGAGTAGTTAGTCAAGAAACAGTTGAAATGAATCCATTGAATTTATTGACAAGCTATTTTTTTCATTTAATTTTATCAAAGGAACATTGCATCATTATATAATATAGATACAAGGTGCGCATGGTTATAAATCAATATCTACACTTACATGTTTTATAATAATTTTAATTGTAATTAATTTGCATGTAGTAATTTTATTATTTTGTTAAGAGAGATGGTAATAAAGAAATATACAACTTGTGTCAAGATGATTATATTTCACTCACATGTCAGTCGTAACTTTTAGATGGAAATTCAGAAAAAGAGCTAGAAAATGTATAACATTCTGTTTAACAGTTTTCAAGGAATTTATCATGTAAAACGATACTGACATATCTATCATGTATTTAATTTCTTTCAATTTCAAAGTTTATTGGCAAAATTTTAGTTAGTAAAAGGAATAAAATAATTTGAACATGTTATCAAAGTTGATCATTGCTCTTCAGAAAATCATCCAATTTGTCTTTCTTTTTTAAGATACATTATATATGTCATTCCTGTAAAACAGAAATCATGATCTAATTTTGACCACATGATAAAGTCATCTTAATAAAACAGAAGCTCTAGGAAAAATACACAAAAAAACTTCAAGTCCGCATATGTATGAAGTGGTTAGTAAAGCAATCATAATCAGCAGATTAAACAAGTCATATGCAGAAAGGAAATTGTAAGTTCAAGTCAGGGGAATGCAATTTGCATTTCTTGAAAATAATATATTTTTGTTGAATATTGTTTTATCACTTTGAATATGGAGGAATACAAATATTTAATTATCCAGTGATCTGTATTCTAAAGATGTTTATTATATTGAGCTTTAAACATTGTTTCAAAGTGTCTCAACAATCTAATATTGGAGCCATTATCCACCAAAAAATAAAAAAAATAAAAATGATGGAAAGCTATCTTTTAGTTCTACTTTCTTTAACCTACTTGCCCAGAAGAACTTAAAACATTAAAACAAACAGATGTCTGTCTTACACATCCATTCTTTGAAGCACTGTTGGAAAATTATGGGCTGTTGTTTTTGTTTTGGGATCTCAAAGGTCCATGAATGTTCCATAAGCAACTCTAGGTAAGAAACAATGTAATAATTTTTAAGTAAAAGAAAGTACAACTCATTCATGTTGAATGTATCTACACACGCGTGGCAAACCAAAGGGAAGTAATCATTGTCAGAAAAATTCCTCATGATAAAATTGGAAATAATCCAGGAGTCACAGTGTTGTGTATTTGTAAATATTATTGCTCAGGGCAATTATTCCTCCAAAATTGTACAAGAAAGAGCTAGGAAGTTCTAATCTACTAATTTACCTAGCAATTACCCAGCTTTTAGTCTTCTGCATTACTTTAAGAAAAAAAAAAAAACCTATAAAACAGTACATTTGGAGACTCATGATAGTCTTGGAAAGGTAGTAAAAGATATCCTTTTCCTCACAGCTCTTTCATAACAATCATAAATACAATTTTGTTGCTAGTGTTACATAGACATAGAGTTGTTTTTTCCCCTTAACAAAAATGTGGTGTCAATCTTTCCAACTTTGGAAATCTATGAACCAGGAAAATCATTGACTTTATTACCAGTCCCATATTTTCCTGTTGAAGAAAACATGGGTGACTCATTTGCATAACAGTTGCATTTGAAAGACTTTCAACTTGTATTATAGCAGGTCCTGGGATAGGTATCATTCAACATCAGTTCATTATAGCATTGATGAGAAAAAGAAAAAAAATAAATTCTTAGCCAAGGCCACTATCTGTGTAGAGTTTATATGTTCTCCTCAATTCTGTGTGAATTTTCTCCAAGGATTTCATTTTTCTCCCACATCCAAAAGATGTGGCACCTTGCATTCACTGATTAGTTTAATTTGTCCTCCTAGTTTGAGTAAGTGTGTGTGTATGTGTGTGTGTGTGTGTGTGTGTCCACGCACACAAACCTGCACATGCCTAGGATCTTACAATTTCCTGTCTACTATTTGTGCCCTGATCTACCAGTGTAAACCGTGGCCTCTGGTGACCCTGAGCTGCAATAAGTCAGTGAAACAATTAATAAATAAATGCCTATAAATTATTGCTTAATATTAGATGTGTTTTAGGTCTTTAGATGTTTGATATTGATTTGTGATCAGAGATATGCTATAGGAACTGATTTATTTGTATCAGCTAACCTGTAATAATATTGGTTTTGTTTTTCAACATTTAGGTTAAAAACGCAGTTTACATGTGATCTGGTAACTCAAAATTTAAGTAAGCATCATGTAAAGTATATAATACAAAGTCCAGATATCAGATTTGTGGCCCAGGACTAGAGAAGTAACTGGAAATAAATAAATTAAGATACTTCTTTCTCCTTGCTCTTTCTGCCTGCCTGCCTTCTTTCCTTCAATTTACAAGAACTTATCAACAAAGTAAGGATTTACTGTATGTTAGAAATATGAAATACTTAAAACTGCGAATGTTTCCAAAAAACATATCAATTTTACCATGACCAAGAAGATTTGGAAAGATTTGGAACTGAGATTTTTTTTTTATTTGAAATTCATATTATCAGTTATAATGCTCATATATTTTCTTTTATCTCACTTGTAAGATTATTTATCATTCCCCACTAGAATACAGAAAGGTAGAGAAATTGGTTCATTGATAAATACACATCATTGTGAATACTGCATGTCATATTATATGTATAAAATAAATATTTAATGAAGGAAGGGAATTAATTTTTAATATCTAATTTATTAATTTTCTAAATTGAGATTTAGAAATTAAATGTAAGTTTCATAAGAAAATCTTGTTTTGTTTCTCTGTTTGATACAAGCATGATGTCCTAGAGTTTAATTTCTTTTCAATTGTGCTTTATTAAAAATTAATATGAGATATGATATTGTACATCATAGTTAAACATAACTAGTTTACTTGACTGTTCAAATAAACTCTACCTTTAAAAGTAGTCTTTCAAAAAAAAAGTTACTGACTTTTTAGACACATGTCCATATAACATCATATTAACTATTTTTCCTGTTAATTTTAACAGGAAATTTTATAGTTGAAGAATCTACTCTTGAATTAAAGTAAAGGCCACAATGTAGATTTTTGCTTATCTGAATCTTCCTTAGTAGTTAAACATTTTTTCAGTCACAAGCAAGTTACTTTCAAAAACAGCAATATGAGTTGCCTAAAATTCATATAACAACATTAATTTTCCTCATGACATGTTGGAGTAATATTATGCATTCCAGATTGGAACCATAGAAGTAAATTTCACTTTATATGCAAGCTGGAATCTAGCTGAATTGATAATTATTTAACACACTCTTTAAAGAGAATATTTACTCAAAATTACCTGTAAATATATATGTATGTATATATATGTATATGTATAAAGGCACCCATGTGTTTATATTTTAATATCATGGAAAATAGTATTTTACATTTTTCATACTTAGCAGATATCAAACTGCTTAAATATAGCTAAAATATTAAATAGATAAGCTCAACTAGTAATTTCAATGACCAGAAAAAGCAGCTGGGAATAAGTACAAAATGGTAACCTAACAAAAAATTACATCTGGGGATTAAATATATCTGATTTATAGTTCTAATTCTGATATGTAGAAATGTATAATTATGTATGAGTTACTTAAGCTCCCAGAGTATATTTAAAAAAACAACAACTATAAATTAAAAAGGTCACTTTCAGGTTTGTTGAAATAATGTAAATCACAGATGATCAATACAGAAATTTACAAGCATGTAATTGACATACATATATGCAGCTGTTAGCTAAGAATTCGTAAGTATTCAATACACGGCTGGTACATTTATTATTATCAAACCTTTATTCTCCTGTTATGTAGAGTTAAGTCATTAACTAGTATTAACTAGTATCAAATTGTTAAATATCTAATACATTTGCCAGATAATCCATTTGCTACAATAGCTATAAAATCAATAGCTCATGATGCTCAAACTCTAAATGCTCCCAATTCCATTTATCTGCAATAATTGATGACATTTTTGTGCTATTGATTGAATATTTTGACTAAGTATCTCTGCTACTCTTACAGTAAAAACTTTAAGTAATTGAAATAAAACTACAGTAATTATAAATAAATACACTATTTGGTCTGTCAATGAGTATTTACAAGATGATTTATAATTTGACCTTCTATTTTTTAAATTGTTATAAAGTAAGCAATGAGATATTAATGAATTCATTTTAACATAGAAATACCTCTTGCAAGTTTATATGTGACTAAATGATAGCTATTAACAGTTCTGAGCTTTATTGGCTCCTTCTAATGGATGTTTGAGCTTTACTGATTAATAGAAAATGATTCAATGTTGCCAAATGAGATAGCTCAATCAATTAAAAATTTTGAATTAAAAGGTGAGTTTCATTTTGTTTTAATTTTCTCTCAAGCTAATTCTGACTTATGATTTTCTTCTATAATTTGTTCAAGTAGCTTTGTTGAACACCCATCTAATTATAGTAATCAATCACCAAACTTTATTAGAATAAATTGCAAGTTAGTTTCTGCAATAACACTTTTTATGTCAAATTGATCATTCATATTTGCATTGTGTATGCACACATCTATAATAATGAAACTTGGAAAATTTTAACTTATATATACCATTTTTTACTGCAGATAGCCTAAGAATTAGGATTGACATTTAAGTCTAAAGTCTATCATAAAAAATGCTAGTAATTAAAAAAACTGCATTTCTTTTTCAGTTTTTCTATGAAATCTCTATCTCTAGAAGAAATAGATAAACCCATTGAGAACTATAATTGGTTTATGTTTAATACTTATAAATATAGTGTTTTAAGTTTTGTTTTCTTAATCTTAAAAGTGATACATGGATTTTAACAGTACATGAATTAAGCTGAACAAAATTAAAATTAAAAATAACTAGCTGAAAACCAACAAAGTTGTATGTGAATATATTTAAAAGAAAAAACAACAAAAAAACTGTGGAAAGAGGATAAAAGAAGAAATCCAGAATGGCTATTACAAAAGTCTGTTGACCCCCAAGACATTATCAAAAAGTGTTCTTGTGTTGAGTTAAAAAGATTTCAAGTATTTTCTGTCTTCCTCAAATCTGTTGCTGACATTTGGGATAATTTTTTTTTTTGTCTTTTATTTTAATTAGGCAGAAGAAACAACTGCTGGAAAGTAACAGATCAAGCAGCTGAATATTATTTGGTTGGCATGGATAGGGTTGTCATATGTCCTGGTTTCACCGGAATTGTCTTGGTTTAGCAATTTTGTCTTCGGTGTCACGTTCAGTTTAAAATTCTGACTCTGATTCAATCACAGTTTACGAAAAGTTAATTTGGGCAAAACACGCACAGTGAACTATCACCAAATTATTTGATAGGGATGCGGGCTTCACCTAGGGGCTATTTTACAACATCCCTTCCCAGCCCTGCTCCTGAACACACACACACACACACACACACACACACACACACACCCCATACACACAGACTCTCCACTAGTGGCTGGTAATACTATGGTGGTTCTGGCTTCTACTCTAAAAATTATGTAAGTCTAGGCATGGAGTCTCAGTGTAAAGCAAAATCTCCAGGACTTGGTATAGATTGGGGAAAATTTTGCTTTGTGCAAGAAATCTAACAAACCACCAGAGAAAAAACAAAAGTAAAATATTCCAAGAAAGACTGGCACAGATTTATTTGAACTACCAATCACCCTCAGGCTACAGAAGTGTGAGTGGAAAACTCAAACTATAACTGAGAATATCAATTTACATGAATGTGATGGAATAGAAATATGGAAACACTATTTTAAAAAAATAGTGGACAAATGCTGATATGAGATGATGTTAAGAATAATAAAAAAAAAAATTAAAGTGCATGAATAGGAAAACCACACAATTGCTGGCATAAAAAAAGGAAAAAAAATCCACTTCCTAGAGGGGTAGAGAGGGAGATTATAAAATTCTTTGCAAAGGCTTTAAACTTGAGAACATTTTAAATTAAACATTCAATTAAATTAGATTAAAGATTAGATAAACAACTGATTGACATGGAGACCTTATTGATTTTAGAAAATACATTGAGAACCAAAACACTATCATTGTAGGAATTAAATCATTGAGAACGAAAGGTTTAAGATAATCTTAACTGTGGGAAAATAAAAGTGGGAATAACTCAATAATTAGAAAACTATTCTAAGATTTAACATATGAAATGGCAAGAGAATTGCAGTTTTAGTTCAAAATAACATTCAACATTTGTATATATAAGAGAATGAATGAATGCATAGATGATAGATGACAGATAACTTTCAGCAGTATAACTTATGCTGTAGAGTTCATATAAGAAGTGTTTAAAAATTCAGATTATTGTCATTTACTCAGGAGTTTTACAGGTATTAGCTGAAACCAAATGGCAGAGAGATACCAAAGAATATTGGACAGACTAGTTCATATTGATAAGGGTTGGTTTTAAAAACAAAGAAACTTACTTAGGAGGCTTGTCTTGAGCAACCACAAGTTTAGTCGTTTTCAGTCCATGCCTTTTGAAAGAGTATATAAAGGTTTAACCGAGTTCAGTCATGTTTACCAACCACTCTCAATATGACAGAGGGAGAAGCTCAAAATGGGATGCTGCCTGAGTCATACCAGACAGGCTCTTTCCTGAGCCCTAAAAACCAAAGAGGTTAAAGCTTCTCTCCTCTGGTTAAGGATTCCTGTAATCTTCAACTTAACGTTTTTTCACCCAAGACAAGAGTAGCCCAGACCACCAAAAGATCCCAACCAAATGTCAGAGGTTACTACACAGACATGGAGGATGGGGAGCTGCTGATAGAGTGGAACTATGAATTCCTTTTGACTCTGGTGGCTTTTAGAACTAAACTGGGAAGTCTCTCTCTCACCTATGTCACCTGGAGCCACATGCAGTGATGGCCTGGTCTTTGATGTTTGAAAGCAATCCCTTTTGTCAATAATCCTTCCTAAAGCTAAAGGAGGGATATAAATGTAGAAATCTCATAGCAATCCCCGGCAGCTCCCCCTTCCCAGGAGTCTCTATCTCCTGCTTTGCTTTCTTTCTCCTTCATTTTCTCTAATAAACTTATAAAACTGCACTCTTAATGCTCGAGTTCTTTTTTGAACTGCTCACTGTGGAACCCCAGAGCCCCCCACATCAAATACATTGCTATTTTAAGATTATACTCCTGGAGCAATCTCTGGGAAGGTGAACAGAATACACATTCTAAGAGGAGAGGATAATTCTCCAATTGCCTTACTCCAGATCACTGGTCAAAAGGCAGTGACATCTTTTTGATGTTTCAAGAACTCTCCCTATACGGATACAGAAAACATTTTTGGGATGTTGATGGTTAATAGAGGTGGAAATAAATAGGACTCAGATTTTCACTTAGTAGTTTTTAAAGTAAGGAGACAATAAATTGACCAAAACTTCTGAGAGAAAAATTAAACATGAACCAAGAATATTATTGTCAGTTGATGCTTAAATAATTAGCTAATTTCAAAAATTATTCAACTGCAGAATAACTCAAACATGGCTACAGAAAACTATTGAATCAGATTTAACCAAACATGAGAAATAGTCATTTTTTTAACTGTGACTTTTTCTTCCATTGTATATCATTGTATTACTTACCCCTTCTTGTATAACAAATTACTCCACAATTTAACAACTTGAATTTATCACATCTGTATGTTTTCATAATTTCTGCATGTCAAGAAACTGGGTTTAGTTTATCTGGGTCCTTTGTCTCAAGGTTTCTCACAGGTTGAAATTAAAACATTGGCTAAGATTGTTGTCATCTCAATCTTCTAATTGGGAATAGTTCCATTTCCAAGCTTATTCACATGATTTTGACAAGGTTCAAATGCTTATAGTCTGTTGGACTAAGGGCTTCAGTTCATCACTGACTCTGACTGTTTCTATCTTTAGTTCTTTGCCACATGGATTCTCCCATGTGGCAATATGCTTCACCGGAGTGACCAAGAATAGAGAGTAGAAGAAAGACATCCAGCAAAAGAGAGTATAGGTATCAGAGAAATCAGTCCTTTATAATTTAAACTTAGACTTTTCATACTATCACTTTTGATGGATTCTATTTGTTTGGCATAAATCACTGGATCCAATTTACCTTCGAGTGAAGATTTAACCCAAAGAAATGAATATTATAAATTATGAATATTGGGAGATGGTTTGTAAGTAGACATTCATAATTGATTTGTTTTATCACAGCAAGAATTGTTAGTCAAATATTTAAACAAATTTTGAAGGCATTGAAGAATTTAAAAACATCAAAAATTTATAGTATGAAGATTTCTCTACTCAAAAGGAACAGTTGAAAATGTTGAGTAGATATGCATGTCAGCTAAAAGAGTTGGGATAAAATGTTTGATTTTTGGGGACTGCATAAGAGAGTCTGGTGGTTTTTATATTGAACTTTACAGAACTACATCTTTGGAGTAAGGGAAAAAACACAAGTGGAATGGATCGGTGCTATAAAATTATAGGACCTTTAATTAATACCAACTCAAGTGAAATAAAAATTCTAAAAGAAAAGTAAAAGTAAACATACAGCATAAAAATATCAGTGCGTCCTGGTGAAGTAGCATTTGGGTGAATCACCGCAGAAGCTATGTAGGCCACAAACCCTGGGTTCGAGTCCTGGGTCCGAAGAAACAAACAGTGTGAACAACTAAATGAAAATAAAATAAAAAATTTCTTCCACTTCTTTCTTCCTTTCTGCCTGCCTACTTGCCTATTTGCCTAAATATTTAGATAGTAAATGTTTCAATGTGTAGAACTGTTTGAACTGCATGTGTAAACAGTGGAAATTTACTATAAAATACGTAATTATGCTGCAATATTTTTGTAAAATACATCTGACATGTCCAAGCAAGGAGGAAAGTCTGTTATTCAGTGTGCCACTAAACACTTCATATAATTCAAAACTCTGCCAATTATAAAAATTGAACCTATAATTATGGCATTCGGGACATTCAACATTTATCTTATCTAACTGATAGGAAAAAATAAGAATAAGTTCTGTTCAGATAAAAATCAATTTCTTAATTTTCTCATCAAAGCATAGTCTCAGTGATACTGCAAATACTTCTGAATTGTTTGCATTTCTTCTATTTAAAATAATTAATATATACATATATTTTATAGATACATATATGTGTGTATATATATATATATATAAAACTTACACACATAGAAACAACCATGTGGTTAATATTTATCTACTTTGACAAAGTCAGTCATTTCCTATTTTTCATCTCTAGTAAGTTCTTGAGTGTCATAAAGAATGTTAGTCTATTTCACATATCATCCTAATTAATTCACATCAACTTAGTAGCAGTGTACTCTGCATTAGGACATCTTCTCGGAGCACCTCTTGCTATGTCTCAAATTCTTAAGTCTGTACCATTTACCTTCGTGACGGTTTTCTTCAAGACTTGATAAACAAATAGCTAAAACAAAATGAAATTGAAATTCATAATTTAAGTGTTATTTTAAAGAATAAAAAGGAGATATTGTTAGTGATATTGACCCATAAATGATATCAGAGTACTTGCTGAACTTCATATTATGAAGAACCATTTGTTTCCCACAAAGCAACAAGGTCCAAGCCAGGTTGATTTCACCCTCAGACACAGGAGAAAATCTCCCTCGCCCTCAGCTCAGTGGCAATGTCTTTCTTTCTCCGAAGTCTGAATAATTTGATAGAACGAAAGCCCATCTTCTTAAGTAAAAAAAAAATTCTACTTTTCCCACCCTCAGAATGAGTCTGATTTTTCTGTCTCAATTGTAAAAATTCTTTATACTATAGAACATCGTTCATATGCTGGCTTATTCATACTTACTCATCATTTAATAGAACTCAGTAATGAATTTCCAAACCTCTCTCTTACTCCATTGAGGTGTGTCCTTTCCTGTGAAGATCTTCTACAATAACACAGATTGTCCCAAATAAATAAATACCTATGAATGTACTAATCTAAAATCTCAACCGACCAAAAATAAGTCTTTAACTCCCAAAGAAAGTAATTTTAATCCTATATGTCATTTAAAATAAAAACAAGACAGTAAAAATACATTTTGACTAATCATGCATTTTTTGATGTTTGTTCAAATATCTTGATTCCTAATATCTGATGGAAATTTAGTTAAGTTAGGTAGTTATTTCTGGGACCTTCTGGGAAATGTTGTGAATGTATATTTAAGGTTGCTATTTTCTCTCAGAAAAGGCAAGCCCATATTGAAAAGTTGATAAGGGCTACCAAAAAGGCAGGATATGTAAATACATACATATATATGTGTATATATGTATATATATGTAAGACATGTAGCTGTAGCTCGTAATCCTATTTATTCTATTTTGGGGCCTGAGTTCCTAAACAAATCTTTATCCACATTTATGCAATTATGAACATTTTTTTGCTTCCTGACAATTGTTATTATTTCTTTTGTTTCCGTTGCTATATTAGAAACTATACATTTTTAGATATTAAAATGCAACGCAACTCTCATTGACTTCTTGACTAAAACAATTGGAATATCACAAGAACCTATCCAATGTGTTGTTTACTTACCAGGCTGATTGTTTCAACAGGGTATTATATGTGTTTGGAACTACTAGAAGTTTTATGGATTTAACCTCAATGGTTATATCAATATTAGCAGGACTTTTGTTAGCAAGAACATGAGAACTTCTTTAAAGTTTTATTTTCAGCAAAATTTAAGAACAAGTGTACCAGTAAGTCAATATCCCAATTGGCTATGATCTCATTTTGTTAGGGACTCCTCAGGGATTTTGGGGAAGAGGTTATCAGTGGAGATTTAATATAAGAATTTTCTCTGCACAGTTGCACGGTAAATTTCTTCTTATTAACTTAGCCCTTGTGATGGTCACAAAGGAAAAATAATTCTTCTTGGGTAAAGATCTGAATAATGCTTATAGAGATATGAATGCTGGGCATTTTTGAATATTCTCATGAATCGATTAATTCGTTTGACTCGAAGGAAGAAATTTTAATACAGACAAGGTTAATGTTGAAAACGCCTACATCAATCACAATTTTAATATTTTCCCTTAATATTTAGAAAATACATGTTATAAATAATTTAAATATAAAATTGAAGTTTGGGTGTTTTCTTTCCATTTGGAGGACTTTAATTTTTCATACTCATTTTCTTTCAATTTCTTGGGTAACATAGGATAACTGATATTTAAATATTCTTTTAGTTTACAATATCTTTTGTGTGTATTTATTAAGAGAGTTCCTAATCTGGTGTTCAAGTATTGAGCAGAGGCATCCAATTGTTTTTTCTGTAAAGTCATCATTTATCTTTTACCTTAATTTCCTTTTGCTCGGAGTTTATTTCTTTTTTCAAGGTGTTCAGTGAGCAATAAAACATTTCCGTTACTGTGCTTGCTTACCTATAAAACCTCCTACTGCTGCGTAAGACCATTCATATAAAGTGAGGAGAAAATGGGTCATAATCTGCTTCAGGATATTTTTCTGAATGTTGTCAACACAGCTTATTCCTGAAGTCTCCAATGGGTCCAGGCTTTGCATAGAACACAGCTTTCAGTGGTACCTGCAGCTTTTTTTTTTTTGTAAACATTATATTGCAGTATAGCCATGTTCAATTTATGTCTTATATGTCCACTTTATCTCTATGCTATGAAGGTTAATGGTTATAACAGAGACCATATGACCCATAAATCCTGAATTACTTTCTGTATCAATTTTTCTTTACAGAAAAATATTACTGATTGCTGATATATAGAACTGAATTACAGACTGCTCTAGATTCACAGAAGTCTTCAGAGGTAGATATCATCCAAAAAATCCCAATGTCTACAACTTTTCTAAAATCTTCTAGTTTTCTGCGTAATGCAGTGTGAACTCTCCTAACATATGATCAGATTCTGTATGTCCTTGTCTTTCTCACCTAATTATTTGCATCTGTAGTCCCCACTGACATACAACTAATAGTTATAGAAATAGGAGATATAATATTATGTTCCTAGAACTAGTCTAAATTTGTCTTCCTTTATATTTGGGAAGTCCTTCATAAGTGCTATTAGTTGAGAGTAGAAGAGGGTCTACAAAATTTTCTGAGGGAGTTTTTTGTTGAGTTTTGCATCAACAGATAAATGAGATATGGAGCTTTCTAGGCACCCAGGAAGAACTAGAAGCAGACCAAAATGAAGAACAACAGAAGGAAATGAAGAGCAAGATGATAAGGGAAAAGGAATATATGTTAAAGTCTAGGTTCTAATGTTTTTTTATTTGCTTTACATGTGAATCTCTTATGGGTTCAATTTTTGAAACATTTTTGCAGGCTTTTTCATAACAGTAGTAACAACAACAAAAAGACATGATTGAGGAACGTTCTCACAAGCTATTTATATGGTATTCAATTAAACTGCTATTGCAATGGATGCTGAACTGAGAGACCTCCTAATACCCTGGCCCTGGAAATTGTGTTGAAGATAGATTTCTTGTTGCCTCCATCCATTGTACTTCCTATGAATTTGTTCTTATACATTCACAATAAAGATGGTGAGGTCAGACAAACACAAAATGTGGATTGTTTTTAGATTTTGTATTTTTAAAGGAAAGGTGCAGGCAGGAAGGAAGCAAACAGGCAGGCAGGCAGAAAGAGAGAGGAGGGAGAAATACCTTATTTTATTTTTTCTTAGTTGTTCACACTGTTTTTCCCCCCACCCCCCACTCCCACCTCAGTCCCCTCTGGGGATACCTTGTGATGTATATGGACTGTGCTCTTCTGGAGGCAGATGTTCCAGTTGTTACTCCACCAAGACACACCTAGGATACTTTTTAATGAGAAAGGTTTTCACTTAAAATTAAAAAAGAAAAACAAAAACTTCAATTTATTTAGAGAAAGAATTATTGCAAATGTATCTTAGTCCTAAAAATGAAAATAGCTTTCAGGTTGCAGGAGATAAACAAAAAATAAATTAAGAGATCAGAGCCAATTCAAGACACTTTGAGTTCTGATTGGAGGGGATCCCAATTAGTTCAAAATTTCAAAAAAGTATGATGTTTCTGAGGTGAAGCTCTCAAGTCAATGATGGCAAGAGGTTTTCCCTGGCTTTCCCTTGAGATCCATATTGTTGGATCCCAGTCGCAATAAACAAAAAACAGGAAAACAGTCAAGGAGAGCAAAGTATACTACTAGTTAAAGTAATTGAAATCACTACCTTAATAAGGTCCTACCATCTTGGAAAGGGGAGGTCACTATTTGACAGTTATAAAATTTTCAGGAACTTCTTGAAAGTGCATCTTCCAAAGTAAAGGCAGAAATGGAATTGAACATATAAATGATATAATAGCTTAAAATGAGCAGATAGAAAGATGAATATTTTGAAGACATGATGAATGAATGGTAATTTGATAAGGCTAGAAGGACATTCCATTATTTGGAGAAGAGTTCATAACTCACAAGAACTGAGTGATAATCTGCTGCTCAGATAAAGTTTCAGAAAGATTTAAAAACAGTTATTTTCAGTTTCATCTTCTTGGGCAAGAAAGTTATGTCAAAGTTGATAGCTGAATACTATGCACGTCAACTTGAGTGGTCCTAGTTTTTATACTACTATACTGTACAGTTACATGTGATCAAATCTATACATCACCTACACATACATGATTTATGGAAATGAATGTTTAGAAAATATACCTGAAGAATACAAAGGCAAATGTTAAGTGTGGGTACAAGTTGTGTGCAGACTATCTGCAAAACTAATGGTCAGAAGGATATCATTTTAATTTTGACAGTTGATTTCCAGTAAATTTCCATTTTGTTTGTATAATGTTAAAATAAATACATACATATAAATTTAATGTGACATTTTTGAGATAGTATTCTTTTTCACTGTGCTATAAGAAGCTTTAATTCAGCTATGAACTGAATAATTATAATTAAAAATTAAAGTTTTATAGAACTGTTTGTTCCTCACCAAATATTTAGCATTAATTTTCAAGCTTAAATAACTGAAATCTGAGTGACTAAACCAGAATTAAAAGAAAAACAAAGCACTGTTCAAAATACAAAAACAAAATTGCTAATGATTGATATTCAGAGATATTTACTATGGTCTCATTCAAAAAACAATTTTAAAAATGAAGGCTCAAGAATGGCATAGTCTAGTCTAGCACTCCCTGGTGGAGTAGTGGTTAGGTCAACCACCTCTGAAAGAATGCAGTCCACATTCAGGTACATCCCAAAGCCCCGAGTTCACCTCCTGGATCTTGGGAGAGCAACTAACGTGAACGACAATATAAAAATGTAAAATAAAATACTTGTTTTTCCACTGTCCACCTTCATTCCTGTCTTCATCGTTCCTTTACAAAACACAGAAAAAAGAAAAAAGAATTGCATAGTTCATATCACTTTAGATCGACTTTGCCAGGCTCTCAGCTCCAGATAATTCTTTTCTCTCTCTCTCTTCCCCAATATCCCTAATATCAATGTCCTATCAATGTCCTTCTTTTCCTTCAAGGTTTCCTTTGCAATATTTAATAAATGCTTACTATGTGCCATGAATGATCTTGACATTGACAAAGATGGATGTCAGCTTTGCCTTACTCTGCCATTTTTGTGATTTCATGTGTCTCTAATCCAGTCTTATTAGAGAGATCAATACCTTTTCGTCAATCATCAAGTAACCTGCAATTTTACTTGAGAGAATCTTCAGTGCTGTTTACCTTATAATCAACAGGCAACTAAATAGTGGTTACCTATATTGTAGTTGCCTACTTATTTTCTTCAAATGAATTGTTTCTTAAATTTATAGATAAAGTGACATAGGGCATATCACCCATCATCTGACATACTGAGGATTATTCGAGTATCTAGAATCATATAAAGAACACTATCCAGATTTCATGTGTTCAACAATGAAACTTTTTGTAATATTTATTTCATAGATAGTCTTTAACCAGAAAATTATCTAGACTTAAATCCCTAAAATTTTATCCCATTTCTTTCAAACCAGGTACACATCTAAAATGTAGTAACTATTCAACTGACAAAAATAAAGTTACATAAGTATGCCTTCTATAGAAACCCACCAGCCAAAAATCACATCATAGTAGCAGTCGAACCAAACTTATTCAACATGTTGAATTAGAGGTTAGCACAGCAGAACTCGGGGTATTTCTGAACAGATGAATAGAGAAGCCATTTGTATGTTTTGTATATGTGTTGAACGATTCAAAGTAAGAATGGCAAACAGAAAGTCTATTTCATTTTATTTATTCTTGGATAATTAGTAGGAATGGCAAACAGAAAACCTATTTCATTTAATTCATTCTTAGATAATTTTATTGAAGAAATATCACATTATAATAATAAGTTGGTTTAAGTTGTACATCATAGCAGATCAACATCTATATGCAATATAGTAAGTTCACTACTAACTGAAGCCATTTCAGTTTCTCATTCACCTTGCAGTTAATTCCCTCCACCCCATTTCTCCTTCCCACCCTCCCATTCTCTCCCACAACCTTTGGTTTGCTTTTTCTTTTTCTTTCTTTTTTTTTTGACTAAAAGTCTGTTTTCTTCTTTTGTTTATTTTTTAGGTCTATTTTTGTTTAACTTGTTTCATTTAGTCATCATGAAGGGGAACTGTTTGAAAATTGTGCCAGTTACGTATGTTAGAGACGGGTTGAATAAAGTGAGATTTTGGATGTCCCTGTTAAGAAATCAGCAATAACTGTGGGAAAAAAGGTCATCCTTATTTTTATCTATCTTGAATATATTCTGTGAAGTATTGATAGTCTATTAGGAGCATCACCGTTTAATGTTGAACAAGTTGATTTTTACTTTCTTACTAAAGTATTAATTTGTGGAAGCTAAAATAATGCTATGCATTGCAGATTGCTTAAATCTTTACATACTGATATTTTAATGTGCACATCACTTATTACCAGGAATGCCTTTTCTTAAGGATAGTTATTTACATTTTAATGTGTGCATGTATGTGTATGTATAATGCTATTCATCAGTGACTTTGACCTGTTGAAAAAAAAGTACTTAGCCACTAACTTATTGCTACTCAGTGTATTTAAGATGACTCATTTATCGATGAGTTTATTAGCATTTCCTAATTGATTTCCACAAGTTGTTAATTAAGTTATTAACTTTTGATATGTTTACAGCACATTATGTGCTATTTATAATACTGTTTTTGATATTTTTATGTATTTTGATGTGGTTACATATGTGGGTTTTTTCTAAGTTTTTAATTTTTTAATGTGTAAGGAAGTAATATGTTGTCTCATGCTTCACTCACTTATTTTAATATTTTGTCTCTAACCCATTGGGGAAAAAAAGGGTTGCAAAATAAATAAGTTTTTGCAAAATAATTCTGGTTTCCCCAGGAGTATTTATGAGCCCATGATTCTTTTTGAAATTTTGTACTGTTTTTATTTTTTGACTTAATATTGTCAGGAAAATAGGCAACAGTTTTTGTGAAAAAAGGAGAAGGAATAGATAAGGAAATTCGTCATTTATTTTCTATTCTATTTAGAATATGTGGCTCATCTCTCTTTATTTGTAGTTTGGTTGCATGTGTGAGATTTATGAAATTGTCAGTATTCAACTTTTTTGACACGTAGTGTCAGGGCAAAGCCTCCAGATGATGAGAAGACTGACAACCGGGCACTCGAAATGAAGAGAAAACAGCACTTCATGCAAGCACCAGGGCTGGCTCAGGGGTATTGTTACCCAAAGCTTAGAAACAAGGGGTTTAGGGGAGCAACTTTTATACTCTGAGGTAAAGATTCATCTCCTTGCCTTTGTATGGTTTCTACTGGCAACTCATCAATTATGTACAGCTGCAGAGTAGGGATAGATGTTTGTTTGTCCTTGGTCACAATAACAGGACATAGCTGCAGTCTCTGTAGAACTGCCTTCATAGTACGATAATAGGATGTAGCTGCAGTCTCCATAGTACCATGGAAAATTCCTGGCAGACTAACTTTTGCATTGGGGTCAAAGTAAGGTTTTCTACTGTAATAGGAAAAAAATCAATACCATGCAGTCTAATATATACTGTACATTAATATTATATCCTCTTGAGTATATTAAATTTTTCTCCCAAGTTAGAGTTTTAAAAAACACCATCTTCTATAGACTCAGTATTTGAGATTTCCCCAAATTCATATCTTAAACTCTAAATTCCTAATTGAATTTAGACACAGTATTTAGAGATGGTAATCTGGGAGGTAATTAGATCATGAGTGGAGCCCTCATGTCCAGGATTAGTGTTCTTCTAAATGAAACCCCAGAAAACACTTTAGCCCTCTTTGCCATGTTAAGATATAGTGAGAAGTCAGCAGTTTGCAGCCAGAAAGAGGAACCTCACCAGACCTTGAGTCTGCCTACCCTAATCTACAGATTAGTAAGAATTCAATGTCTCTTGTATCTAGTCACTTACTTTGTGGTATTTTGTTATAGCAGCCCAAATTTACTAAGACTGTATCTACATGTTTTTGTTTGTTTGTTTGTTAACGAAAGGGGTAGACAGGATTGAAGGCATAGCAAGTAAACAAAAACAGAGAAGGAAGAAGCACTTTATTTGTCATTTAGATGTTCACACTGGCTCCTCCCCTACCGGAACGTGAACCCAGGGTCGTGTACTGTGTCTTTCAGAGGTGGTCACCCACCACTCCACCGGGACATGACAATATAACATGCAATCAAAAGTGATGATGTCTGACCTTTGACTGATGTGGATAGAATTGTTTCAGCAGTAATTGTCATTGTTTCTCTCCTTGTATTTTTCAATCTTTCGGTGAAGGTCATGAGCTCAATTATTTTGATTTCCTTATTTGTTCCTTTTGAATATGTGTTTTTCATAACCAATTTATTACTAGTAGGAAAGGAAGAATGAGATGATATATTTTCTTCAAATAAATAGTGAATTTGAATAGCTATATTTGACTTAGAATTCTAGCATAAATATTGTTGTTTGAATGTTTGTATATGAAAGTAAACATTTCTCATAAGTGCATCTGAATGAACAACAGTAGTGAATGTTTTGGGAACATCTAATGGCTTATTTTTCTTTTCTAAATCATTTCAAATGACACTTGAATAATATTACTGCTCCTACAGTTAGGTAAAAGTAATGCCATCTCTTATTATTATGGGGGGAAAAACATAGGCAACTTCATGGATAGAATCAGAGAGAATTGTGTTAAGACAAAACAGAGAGAGATAAATATTATAAGATTTCACTCATATGTGGTATATAAACAACAAATATTTCCCCAAATTAACCAAATCAATCAAAAGCAGGCTTGCTTTATAGGACAAATTATAGCTTCTAGGGATAATGGACATAGGGCCAATCAGGTAAAAAGGATGTAATTTTTAATATAATTATTATTATTTTATTTATTATATTGTTTGCAAAGTTGTATACATTTGAAGATATTGAACTTGTTTCTCTTTCCATTGAGTATTATACCATACACACACATACCACCCATGTTTCAGTGTCCTTCATTACCACCTTGTTTTGTCCATCCCTCCCTTTCCCTTCTAACTCTCCACCTCCAATAACCATCATCTTGTGTCCTGTGGGTATTTGCTGGGTATTAGTCATTTATGCTTCATTTCTTTAGAGTCCACCTGAGTGAAACCATCTTGAATCATTATTTTTCCTTATGACTTATTTTGCTTAACATGATCCCCTCCTGTTACATCAAGATTGATGCAAAACACACCATGTTGTTTCTTTTAGTTTTATATATTTCACAGCTTCTTTATACAGTCATCTATTGATAGACATTTAGGTTTTTTCCCTTGCCTAGGCTATAGTGAACTCTACTGCTATGAGCCTAGAGGTGTAGATATTTCTCCTAATTAAAGATTTTGTATTCTTTGGATATATGCCTTGAAATGGAAATGCTGGATCAAATGGCAGTTATATCTCCATATTGTATTCCAGACCAGTTCATTAATTTACATTCCCACCAACAGTAGGGTTTCTCCACACCCTATTCAATACCTGTTATTTCTGGACTTCGGATACAGATCATTCCCACTACTGTGTAGTGGTCTCATTGTGATATCTCTTTTATTTTCTCTGATGAGTGATGTAGAATTTTTTTTTCACGTGTTTGTGGGTTGTGTGCCTTTTTTGATTGGGTGTCTGTTCAGGTCTACCAATTTTTGAGTTGGTCGTTTACTTAGTTGGCATATATAAGCTCATCACATATTTTGGAGACTAAATTTATATCCGACATAATGTGTGAATATCTTCTCAATTTTGATGAATTATCTTTTTGTTTTAGTGATAATTTCTTTTGCCGTACAGAAATACAAATGATTTAGTTTTATTTTGTTAGTTTTGCTGTAGTTCTTTATTCCTTCGCATTTTCTTAGAATTTAAGATCATGGAGTGTTTTCCCCACATTTTCTTCCATGTATTTTTATGGTCTGGTGTCTTACATACAGGTCTTTGATCCATTGAATTAATTTTTCTGTATAGTGCTTATGAATCACGTAGGATTTTTTCTTTTTTTGCAAATGTTGCCCAGTTTTCCCAACATAACGTGTTGATTGGGGAATTCCTTCTTCCATTGTTTGCTATTGATTTCTTTGTCAATGATCAGTTGCCCATAAAGGTGTCAACTGGTTTCTTGTTTCTCAATTTTATTTCATTCATGTTTGTCTTTTTTTGTTCCTGTGCCATATGGTTTTGATGATGATTACTTTGTAGTGTAGTTTGAAGTGGAGAAGTGTGATTCCTCCAGTGCACTTTTATTTCCTCTCTCAGGATTTCTCTGGCTGTTTGAGGTCTTTTGTGATTACAAACAAACCTCAGTATTGTTCATTGAATTTTCTTGAAAAAAAAGTCTCTAAAATTCTTTTGGAAATTATGTTAAATTTACATATTGACTTGAGTAGTATTAAAATTTTGATTAATTCTTCCAATCCAAAGCATGGACTATTCTTTAGTCTCTTTGTGTCTTCTGTTACTTTTGTTAAAGTCTTATAGTTTTCATTGTAGAGGTATTTCACCTCCTTTGTTAAATATAGTCTCAAGTGTTGGATCATTTTGGTGCTATTGATAATAAGATTTCTTTCTTATATTATTTTTTCTCTACTTCATTGTTTTTAAATAGGAATGTTACTGATTTTTTAATGTTGGTTTTCTATCCTGCTACTTTGCTGTTTACTTGTTGTTTCTAGCTGTTTTTTCACAAATTCTTTAAAATTCCCCTGGCATAATCTCATGTCATCTCAGAATACTGATAATTTTATGTATTCTTTTCTAATTTAGATCCCTTCAATATGTTTTTCTTTTTCTTATTGCTATGAAAAAGATTTTGAGGACTATGGTCGCTAAGAATGGTGAATGAGGGCAAACTTCTCTTGTTCCAGATCTTATGGAACAGCTTTCAGCTTTTTTCATTGAGTATTATGTGCTTGTAAGTTTGCTGTGTAATGTATTTATTATGTGGAAGTATTTGCCTTCTATTCCTATTTTGGCAAAGGATTTTTTTCATGAATAAGTGTTGGATCTTTTCGATTTTTACTTTCATCACTGTTGCTTTGATATATTTTTCCATAGTCTTTGACTGTCAACTTGAGTTTGTCTTTGGATCTGAAATGAATTTCTTGTAAGCATACTATTGATGGATCCTGTTTTTTTTTTTTTTTTTTACTCCATCTATCAACTCTGCATGTTTTGATTGGTCTGCTCATTCTATTCACATTTAGGGTGATAATGTATGGCTTTATTGCTGTTATTTGAGTCTTTTGGTTTCCTGGATCTGTTCTTCATGTCTCATTTATTTGTGTTTTTTTCCTGTATATGGTTTTTGGTGTCAGTTTTTTCAGTTTTGTCTACTACTATGCTATGAATCTCTTTAGAGTTAGGTTTTCTGGTTGACTTACAGATTAACACCATTTTTACATCTTTACAATTGTTTTTATATCAGCTGTCACCCTATTACATTTATATGTATATATAGATTTCATAATTTTATTTCCTCCATTGGTGATTTTTGTTCTCTGTTCTTAGACTTGTTCCTATTTCTGCATTTGCTTTCCTGTTTATTACCATTCTTAGGGGTTGATGAATCTTGGTTTTCCTATTCCCCTCTCGGGATTTCTTGAATGGCGGACTTGGTGATGGAAAAATCCAATAACTATTGTTTATAATTGAAAACCTTTATTTCTTCATCATATTTGAGTGATAATTTTCAGGGTAGAATATTATTGGCTGATAGTTCTTGTCTTTTAGTATTTTGAAAATGTCATTCTGTTGTTTCCTAACCTGTTGTGTTTCTGCTGATAATTCTGATGATAGTTTGATGGATATGTTCACTGCTCTCACTTCTTTGAGTAGATTTCGGTAACTTCTACCTTCTGTCCCTCTGGGAATGCTTATAATCCTTATGTTTGTTTTTCTCATTATTTCTTTGTTAATTTTCTACTAGGGTGATCTATTTTTGTAAGCAGAACATTGATGTCCCCTGCTATTATTGTGTTATTGTCAATGTCTGCCTTTAGCTCTTTCAGTATTTGTTTTTTATATTTAGATGGTTAAGCACTGAGTGCACTACATGTTAATGATAGTTACCTCTTGTTGATAATGGCATTATTCTCTGCACCATTCACACTTTTTGGGTGATTTTGATTGTGGCATGGCTTTATACTACCTTATATTTAACTATCTGGGTTCTTTTTTCTTTCTTCTTTTTTTTAATATTAGATTTCTTCCTGAGTTGTGATGATGGGTTATGGTGTGACCAGTAACGCCCATTTGGTTTCGTCTGTGTCTATTTGCCCTATGGAATGCTCTCTTACTGTAGGTCACAAATACTGCTTCAGTGCTGTCCAGTGGCTTCTGTGGGGATGGTGGGCAATTCTTCTCTCATGTTTAGGAAGCTCTTCAATATAAGGACCTAGTAAACAACAGATATTGAGAATTCTATGGAGCTCACACTATTCTATTACAGGGGGCAAGGGACTCAAAGGTTAATCTTCTTGAACTCATGTGGAGAGTTACTGTAGCTCCATTGGGTGATAAGGTCAAGTCAGTTATTGCTCGTTGCAGTTCTGTGACCAGGGAGCAAGGTAGCTGGTCTGTGTGCTATTTTAAATACTGGAGAGGTGATAGTCACCTATTCCCCTATTTTCCATCACCTGAAATCTCCCAGGCTGATCCCTGTCAGCTAAGAGCAGGTTTTTAAATGTCTTCTGACAATGCCAATACAACCTGCTTCTATTTCTCTGAAGCTCTCTAATTAGGGAGCAAGTTCAAAATCTGTCCTTGTGTGTCCTTTTGATCCCCTGGGGGGCTAATATTCATTCACCACTGCACAGGGGATGGAAGCTCTTTCTTTCTTTTTTTTTGCATAGTATGTGTTTTACAGTGGGAGAGGACAAGCATGAATCATACATTTAATTGGTAGTCTTCATTCTAATATCATTCTAATACCACTGAAATCACACTAATATCAGTACTATGTAGTTAGTGAATGATTGACTTGACTAATTACTGGTGAACTTCTCTTACATGCAGATGTTGATATATGAGGTTGCACCCCTTAAGCTTTCATAACATTATAATGAAATGTTCCTTCATGAAGTTTGAAATTTAAAAAATAATAAGCAAAAACTATTTGTAGAAATTAGGACCTTGAGAATATATATGTATTTGTGTGCGTATATACATGTACAAATATTTATATATTATGTTTATATATTATATATGTTATATTTGTAAATGCAGAGTAACATGAAGAGTAAATACAACTTTGAAATAATACATATTGGAGAGACAAACACTGTTGGATTTCAAATAATCAGGATAGTGTGGTTTTATCATAATGACAGAAAAATAGATTAATGGAACAGAATAAAAATTCCACAATAAATCCATGTATATTTGAAAGTGATTTTTCACATATGAGCAAAGACAATTTAGTGAATAAATTTTTATTCAGAAAATGTCCACAAGGAAAAAACTATCAACTTCAAACTTCACTCCACATATAAAAATCATTTTAAAGGATCATAAACCTACTTATAAAACCTAAAATTCTGAAACCTGTGAAAATAAAGTTCTGGAAAATTTATGTTCTTATAACTAAATATTAATTAGATATAAGATAAAGCAGTGTCCATAAGAAAAAATATAAATTACAGTTCATCAAAATGTAAAGCTTGCACTTTGTAAATAATATTGTTAGTAGACTAAAAACACAAGACAAAAACATAATCAAAATTATAAATCTGACGAAGGAATTGTATCAAAATATATATTGCCAGAATACAATAAGTAAATGCGACCTAATTTTTTTAAATGAGCAAAATATTTGAATAGATATTTCACAAAGGAAATGTCAATAAATAAGAACACATAAATGTCCAACATCACTATAAATTAATGAAATAAAATTTAAAACCACAGTGAGATACTATGACACATAGAATAAGGACAATTAAATGGTTTCACCATGTCAATTGATGATGATATAGAGAAAATGGAATGCTTGTACACTGCTAGTGGGCATTTAAACTTGTAGAAGCACTTTGAAAAACACTTCAAAAAATTCTTAAATATGAAGCATATATATCACACATTTGTTATGGTATTCAACTCCCTTGTGTATATACAGGAAAAATTAAAACATCTGTTTACACAATATACCTAGACAAGTGGTCATAGAAATATTGCAATATATGATCTGCTGTCTTGAACAGGTAAACAGGTGAATGAATAAACAGAATGCAGTATATCTATATAGCACAACACTTTGAAACAATAAATTAATTAACTTGATACACAAATCACTTGAATAATCTCAAAATTATGATACTTTATTATTCAATTTGCAAAATATTACACTTTAATTTGTGGCATTAGAAAGCAGAACAGTGACTGTTAAGGAATGGTAGACAGCGGGAAGAAGAGACTACCAAGGGTCATAAATAAATTGGGGATGATGGGTATGTTTATTATCTAGTCTTTTTGTTGAATTTTTTACTCATTATTTGACATCTGCAGATAGACAAATTGATCAATATTTGCATAAATTATATATATAATATAGATATATAAATAATATAAATATATATTATACTGGATTATCCGGGGCACTTGATGTATTGATAAACATATGTCAACATTTATCAAATTCTACACTTCAAATATGTGCAGTTTGTGCCAATTACATCCCAATAAAGCCATTTTTAAAGAAAGTCAGGAGTAAATGAATGTTGGTTAACTCCTTCAGCTCCCTATCAGACTTAAATGAAAGCAGATCAAAGACAAAACTCTGCCACACATTTCTACCTTTATCATCAAGGAGGCACAAAATACTCACACTCTGTTTTGTAAAGCAAAATAAGTGACCCAGTGGCCTGGCATTTAGGTTTTCTAACCACATTTAAAAACTTCATTTAAAAGCAACAAAACTTGACTATTTTTGACACAATTCACCATTAGAATTCACCACTAAACAATTGTTAATCTGAGTTCTTATCTGGAGAAAGGAATCCTTAGAGAGTATGTCCAGTAAAGAATGATTCACTGAATTGCTGTATAAATACATGGTAGTTTCCTCTTCTCATAATAAAGAGCAAACTATCTTAACCTATCTAAATCATTAATCTGTTCAACACTAATATCAATAAATAAGAATTCATCTCTAACACATTATGCTAATAAACCAGTATTATTCAATAATGCAATCTGGTTAATAAATCTAATCGTACTATATTTAATAATGTCTCATATTAAAGATAAAGGCCAGTGAAACAGTTGGGAAAACCACCACAGCAGTGTAGTCATCTTGACTTGAATGTAATGGACATTACTCTGTAGTATAAATTCTTGATTAGAGTAAATTGCTATATGCAGAAAAAAGCAAACTGCATTCACAAGCAAATCATAATATCTAAATCTATCTTTACTAAATTATAAACATCCCAGTAAAGGGTTTCATTTCAGTTATACATGAAAACTTTCAAAAATTGAACACTTTATTAACAATCTTTCAATCACCAAATTTGTATTTAGAACCAACCACATGGCTTATGGCTGTAGAATATAAATAAGTAAAGAGTGAGTGAAATATATCTATAAGAGAAATATAGAGAAGAATACATTCCACAATGTTTCCCAAACTTTGTTTATTTAGTTTTATTTATTTTTTTACAGGTACTGAAAATAAAGTAAGACCTACAAATATATTATTTTTCAGCTCTACACTCCTTGTACATAATTTTCATGCCAAATTCTATAATATAATGATTCTCTATGTTTTAATTTTTCTTAATCCTGTCTCACTATAACAGATCTCAAGTCAGTTGTTCTTGGAGATAGTATTAAAAACTGTATTTCTTAACTTCTATTTCAACTTATTTATAACTGGGAAATTTAGAGATATTAAAAAAACCATCTTTTCCGGGTTTCATTCTTGTTGATATTCTGTACCAAAATAAGTGTATTTTTGATATCTAAGGTAAAAGCGAAATAAAAGCAAATATCCTGATATGTTTATTTTTGTCATTATGTGTAGAATGTGTTTTTTAATAAATTGAAGAAGACATGAAGTATTCCATATTCATGGATATTGTAGTAGTAAAAGTGATAACTGAGGCAGTAGCTTTGTCATGTAGAAAACTGAGCAACCATGAACTAGCAAATTGTATCATTAGGCAAGTCCCATGTCAAACAGTAGGGTTTGTATTTTCATCACTTAAATCTGTATGGTTCATGACTTCTTCAAATACTGTGAAAAAACAGTATTTCAAACCCTACCTTTTAAGAGAAATGAGTTTCTGTTACATTCTTTTGGAGCACCAAGTCACAATAGAAAACATGACTTCTTTGACATACTGTGAGCAAAGACTACTAGCCATGCTGAGAGAATATATGAAGAAACAGGATCAAGTGTCTTTACAGGGCTCAACTGTTTAAGCTCCCATTCTTTAGAGTTTTACTAATAGAAATAACAAACATGATGGAGTAAAGGTGAGCTGTCTTTTCTAAATATGGCTGTCTTTTGTAAATTCCTTTGTCATGGAATTGTGAACTCTAACAACAAACATTGCTTTATTCCAGAAAGATTTGTGATTGTTTATTATACAGAAGTTTGCCAGAATAGAATTTAGCATTGGAATTGGTGCAATAACATAACAAAAAACTAAGTCATATAGCATTGATTTTTGGAGTGTGTAGTTGCACTAGCAGAAGGGTCTTGAGGAAATTATTATCAAAAGCATGGAAATGTCACCTGGTGCTTGGCTATTCTCTCAAAATGGTTAAACTAAAGCTAAAATATAATTCAGTTTTGCTATGAAATTATCATAGCTGCATAACTGGCAACATTACAGAGGACAATGGCATTGCAACTATAATTAGACAATGATAGTTGCTGGACTGTCGTGGATCTAGATATGTGTATGGCAAGCTGTGTGAAATAGCTAGACAACATGGAGGCAAAGGCAGGGGTAAAAACAAATACATTAAATTGTGACTCCTCGATGCCAGGGCAGATCCCCTCCAGACCAAATTAATACTGAAAGTAGTTGTGATCCCCTGGTTCTGGAACTCCACCATTTTCTCCAAAGTCTACAAACATCAGAGACCAAACACAATCCTTTCTTCTTCATCCCTTGTAAAAAGCATATAACCAAGTCCCCACATGCCTGTAGGGTAAGGAGAAAGGCTTTAGAGCATGGTTTCTTTTCACCACCTTCGGTCAAAGAATAAATTTCCTGGCATGCTTCTATTTGTAGCCCTCAATATTTATTAGTCTCATGGGATAAATAACATAGATGGTATTGGTAAGAACTTGGCAACAACAAAAGATGACCAACAGAACTCTTCTGAAGACTGGAAGTCCCACCATACTCTTCTTCTCCAGCTTATGAATGAGGTTTCCAAAGAGGATGTAGCCATAGCTTGGAAACTTCAGTTTTTGATGAGGAAAAGCCACCCACTCTTGCTTAGGAATGGTGGGTCTTTATCAGGAAACTGCTTATAAGAAAGAGAATATTCACAGTAGTCTGGGAGCATTTAGGATGTCAAATGACAGCTGAAGTTACTGGTAGCTCTCTTGGAAACTTCAATGAGTAAACTGAGCATCCTCTTAGTTCTGATATTATCATCTTAGTTTTGGTTTTGTCTGTATTGTACTTTGCGTTTATGTCTTTGTCATAAGCAACAGCATCTTAAATTGGTGGGTACAACTTTTTTGTCATCATGAAGGGTGCTTGTCACCATTTTGAAACATACTTTCCACCATTTTAAAACATGTTCACTGCCATCTCTAAAAAGGTTCTTGTGGAATAAGCTGTATAACTTAGGTCATCCACCACCCAGAGGACATACCTGAGTACTCCAGGACTTCTTTTTCTCTTTTATTTCTGTGCAGCATCTCTATCATTGTTTAATATTTGCTTCTCTAATTCTCCTAATCCTTCAGTTCCACAAAATATGCTTGCATTCTGTGCCATTCTGTGCTCAAGGACTCCCTCTCTTTCTCCTTCCAAAGTCTATCATACTTTCAGAGACATTTGCTAACTTGATCCTTGTAAGTAAGTACTTCCTGGGGCACCTTCATTTCCTCATTTAAACTTTTGAGCCCCCAAAGAACTATTAGGCTCTAGCAGTATTAAAATGTAACAGATACTGTTCTTTGGGCAACTAAGACCGAGATTCTGGAATGGGTCATAATACAATGTGCTACCTTTAACTGTCCCAGACTTTATCTGATCCTCTGGAATACAGCCACAAGAGAAGATTCATTCCCCAAACTAATCTCTTCTGACCCACTAATTATGAATAAGGTGAGAAATTTTGTTGCCTGTAAACTTCCTCTGGGATTGATCTTGCTGGATCTGTGTCTCCACCAATAATCATAGCAACCCTTCGGTAGGTGAAGATGATTCAATTCCGCAAATTAATGGAATGGGAAATAGGCATCAATCTGCTGAACAGTCCCTGAGGATACACACTGAAGAAATGGAATTCTTTCATCTATGACCCCCTAACCAGAAGGCAGTTGACTTTATTATATACCATTTAGCTTAGAGGATAAAGAATTCTGGCCAGTTAATGGCTCTTTAAATTATAACACAATATTGCAATTGGATTTATTTGCCAAGTGATAAGAAATGGGAGGAAATACCAAATGTGCAGTTTTTATGGTCTTGTATCAGCTTAAAGGCATTCTAATAAAATATAGTTTAGAGTCCACTGAGGTTATAATAATAAAGGAAAGTCCTGTTCTCCCAGTATTAGATGCACCAACAGGAGGATGTTAAGATTCTCCCTCCTCCAAAGCTGTGGTTTCCCTTACAAAAGATAGGAAAAATAACTTGTAAATAAATTCATGGACTAAGAAGTCTCCTTTTGCCTTCTTTGGAAGATTCTAAGAATGTCTCAAGGTATATGTGACAACAGATCGCCCCTGAAGAAACACTATCGTCATTAAATTTTATTTCTCAAAATGCACCCAACATTAGATACGCTAAAAAAAAAAGTGAATGTGACACTAGAAAACCACATCTCTATATTGATAGAACAGACTTTTTAAGTGTTTAATAGCAGAGTCGTGGAAGAGGAATAAAATCACAAAAAAATGTTCCACTACTGTGCAATTTATAATTTTATCCCTCCAATGTCAAATCTAAATAACTCACAGAGACTATGGAATGACTGTGAATGAACAACTCTCCCAACCCACTTGTTTTAAGTACCCAACTGACAAATCTGGAAAACAGGGCCCTCAAGGGCCAGGACCAAGTCAAAGTGCTTTCTGTAAGAGTGCATGCCACTGAAAAGGGAAATGTTCACTCATCTGCTAAAGAATGGAGGAGAAAGCATTCCCTTCGAGGGTCACACACTCATAGAAGGCAATGAGTGACTGAGCCAGCAGGATCCTTGTCTCCAGATGCTTAGAGTGACCCCCTGAAGAGCCTAGGCCAACATTGGAAATAAACGGAAAAGCAATTGACATTTCAGTTGATACTGGTACCACTTACTCAATGTTGAACAATTAGAAAGAAAAACAGCTAATAATAGATGCCAAATAATAGTGCTACCAGGGAGCCCACATAAGAATTTATAAGACCCTGTGAATGTAAATTGAATAGTAAACTGAGCTTCCCCTTACCCAAGGCAAGGAACAGACCTTTAGAAAAGCAACATCATCTTAGAGTCTTAACTGGATATGAAGAGGAAGTGAAAAAAAAATCAAGAATTTGGTTTAAATCAAGGTAGCAATGAAAGGTTCATTGCTATGATGCTTTATTAAAGACAGATGGGGAAATCTCTTCCAAAATACTAGGAATTTGAGGAAATAACTGATTTTTTCCAACTGTTATTTAAAAGTTTCTGGAGAACAAGACAATTTTAAATGTTGGATTCTAAACATTACTCGAAATATAGATATAAGGTAGAATGCTTTTTCAAAAGTAGCTTCCATTTTATGTTGAACTAAATAAATGTGTTTGGATGGGCAGGTCCTCATATAAAAGATACACTCATCATAAATTCCCTTTAGTATTTTGGTTTAAGGAACTAAGAGTCACCATTACGCAAATTTTCTACCCAAAATGTTAAGACACAGGAATTTTTGAAATTTTAAAATGTTTTATCATTGGAACAGATACAAAGGGATCATTTGAAAATTGTATTAATGAAAAATTTAGTTCTTCACAAATAGTAGTAGTATATATATGTGTGTGTGTGTGTGCATCCCCATGTAATATAAATAGTATTTAATTGACTCCTTGAAAATACCTTTATAAATTATTTCCAAACTCAGAAAAATAATAACTAAGAACTATATTGTTTATTGGTTTAGCTTTATGGTATATCTTTAAACTTAAGTAGGTTGCAGATAGGATAAATGATTCAACAGAAAAACATGTTTAAAGTCTTAAAGGTAAATGGTATAAATAAATAATAGACATCTCTAGCAATCAGATTTATTAGTATCTTGACTATATTTGATAACTTGAAATGAACTTTTAGAGTTGTATTTAGATATACTAAATAACATCAATCAATTAAGCATCTGGATCACACTACTGATATGTTAATCTGGAATTCAGGTCAACTTCTGGCAGAGAAACTAAAAGTTCAGATTTATAAGCACATGTCTTATGTGCCATTATCTGATATTGTGCTATGAGGAAGCAAATATAGTTTTGTGTGTTTTCAACTTAAACTAATGATAATATAGACTACTTTCACTGACTGTTCTCGTAATCCAGTACTGTTTCAATTTTGTTTTAATTCAATAAGTAACTCATAAATTTTTATTTTCATATGAACTTTATAAAGCTTTAAAGGCTTGTTGTAATTGGACCTTACCTGAGCCCTATGATATAGCCTTGCACCCCCTAACGGCAAGAAGAATAAAGTAATCTAAAACTGTGTAAATCTGGAAGTCTACAAGCCATAAGTGGAAGTGATCATGTAAGGTGATTTTAATCACACAACCTGATTTATCACATGCAAATTAAGAAAGCTTCCACATTTGATCCTGAGACTAAAAAGGAATCATTATATAACTATTAGCTTATTTCTGACCACAAATTTATATCTTAGAAAGAGAACACAACAAATTCTGACCAAGGATATAAATACTATCCCAAACTCTTTAGGAATCAAAGTTATAAAACTCCAAATGATTGCAACTCAAGGATTTGAACAATTTTCCTTCAATCAGGTTATAAAGGAAGAATATGGCCCCTAAATACAGTAACACATAAGCTCCTTTTTTAGATCAAGACCTTCCAGAGCAACAAATATCAAGCCAATTCCTGAGTGCTAGAGGACAAATTTCGAGTTTCATTAACCCTCTAAAAAGATTCATGCAATTCCTTCATCAATCTAAGGTTTTTCACAATACAAAAAGCAACAATGAGCCAAGAATAGGACCACAAGAATATGGAAGGCCACTTCACAGATCTGGAGGACTTCCTAGAAAATTCTGCTTTTGAAGTTCTTTATGACTCACTCCAATTCTCTTGTTAATTACAGACACTGGAAAGGAGGTCTGCGCACCTTTAAAGGGTGTAAGTATGGCTCACTCCCAACCTTGAGTGTCACCTTTCTGCCCACAGGAGCTCTACTCTTTTGCGCTCACTTTCTTTCTTATCCATTTTCTTTAACAAACTTGTAAGACTGCACTTCTGTAAAGTCTCAAGGATTATTTCTTAAACTATTTGCTACCTAAACCCAGCAACCCTGTATCAAGGTAACAGACATATCTTAGAATAGATAAGGAAAATATTTTCCTCTAATAAGTCCATGTCTCGCAGAAACTAGTTCCAGAAGCCAAAAACTTTCCCCTTACCGTCCCCCAAGAATAAAGTGCATTATATATAGAGGGGTGGGGAAGGGATTTGTCACAGGGTGCTTAGTCATACCCTCAAAATGCTTCAGCTAAAGCTAAAATGTAGCTCACTTGTGTTTATTTTCAGACATCATCAGAGCTGCATAACTGGGGAGGTTGCAAAGGACAATAGAATTACAACCATAGATTAGAAAATAATAATGGCTGGACTGTTTCAGCTCCAGATTTTTTTTATAAGAAATAGCTAGACAATATAGAGGCAAATATAAGACAAGAGCAAAAAGAACACGTTAAATTCTAATCGATCCTTGCCAGGATGTCTTCAGTTCAAACCAAATTAGAACTGAACATAGGTGTGATCTGTTGGTCCTGGAACATTCCACCCTTTTTTACCGATGTTTATAGACATCACAGGCCAAAGCAAACTTCTTTCCTTTCCTTCCCTAGCGAAAAGCATATACCTAGTCTTCAGGTGACAAGAGCAAGAGTTGGGGGTTTTGGCGGTTGAATGGGAAGACTTCAGACAATGAACTCCTATCCTCTTTGATCAAAGAATAAATTTTTTTATAAGATACTATTTGTGTCCTAAGATCATGTTTAACTAGATAAGAAAGAGAGCTTAGATGATATTTATAAGAGAAACACCTTAGGAAGATTTAGTCAGAACTTGAAGGACACTGAAGAAAATGTAGTATAGTGAAAGGAAACTTGGGTTACAGAAATGGCAAAAAGTTTGGGAAAAATATTACTGGTGGTAATGTGGAAAATAAACAGCATATCTAACAATCTAGATTTTCTTGGGTATGTATCTAAGCAAAATAAAGTATCAGTTGCCTTTTTCACATTTCCTATGTTAAAACGCAAGAATATAAATAATAAATTAATAAAAGGACTGTTTATTTTTCAAAGAAAATGTGGCGGAACTATCTCTGACTCATGACTAAATCTAGGTCAAATCTAAAACTGTATCTTATTCCATATTCTCTCTATATAACAAAAGACACTCAAATTAAACAGGGAGGATGTCCTTAGAGCAAATAGATATGCTAAGGTGCTTTAAATCTAAGTGCAAAAATATCAAGGGTAACACTATTAGAATTTTGATTTAAAAGAGTGTTTCATTGAAGCTTTCAATTCAGTTATATAATAGGTATCCTGAGGGTTTTACAAACATCCTTCATGGGCCAAGAATTTGGAGATACAAAAAATCAAGATAGTTCTAATTTCAAGTCTTAGTAAAAAAGTAAAAAAGAGTAAAAAGAGAGTAAAAAAGAGATTCAGTTTATAGTCTCAGCTTTTGATTATTTGAGCTATCATAACTGAATCCCCAGGTATTATTAAGCAAAAAAAAGCAATTTCTTCTATACCTATTCTTAATTCTTGACCCACAGAATACTGAGAAATGATAATATATTTTTTATAGTACTACAATGGCTCCAGTGATTGTGTTTTCCTGAAATTTATATGTTGAAAACAACCTTCAATATGATGGTTTTAATTAAGGACTTGTATCTTAGTGGGGTGCTTAGGTCATGAGAGTTTATAGGGATTATTGGCCATAGAAAGGGAAACCCAAAGTAGTTTTTCCATCCTTATATATCTAAATAGACAAAAGAGACAATACTTGCATTCTGACAACTCTTTCCAGTATCCTACAACACTGGCAACCTCATCTAGGACTTTCAGTCTCTAAAATGTAGGAAATAAATTTGTGTTGTTTGTAAGCTACTCAGTCTAAGGTTATTTGTGATAATAGACATAATTAAGACAGTGATCAAGTTTAGGGATAGTTTTCTCTACATCAGTGGATAAACTTAACCCTATGATCAATGTCAGGTTGCATACTAAATTCTTTACTTTAATAAATCACTTATTCCTGTATGTTTAGTCTCTTGTACTATATCTGGACTAAATCCTCTTCAAAAATCTTCTTTCACCAAAATAGAACCCATTTTAAGTAACAGTGACTTCAGTATTTTCGATAATGATTATTATTTATGTGCTTGACTGAGTATGTTAAAGACAGAATTGGGTCCAGCTCATTGTTGATATTTTGAAACCCTATTGTACCAGTAACTCAAAATGTGATTGATATTGAAACTATGGTCTTTGAAGTTATAATTAAAAGAAAGGTCATAAAGATGGGAGATACTATGCCAATATGACTGATGTTCTTATGAGAATTGGAGAATATAATACAAATACATAGAGAAAAAAAGACTTATGTAAAGACAAACACTGAGAAGAGAGGTGTCAGGATAAAATAAACTCTGCCAACACCATGATCTTGGACTTGCAATCTCAGAACTGTAAGTATATACATTTCTGTTTAAGTCTCTGGTATTTGCTATGACAATCCTAACAAGTTAATATCATATATTCCTCCAGCAATGTATGAATGTGTCCGTAATATTTTACATTATTTGTTTTATTCCTTGTTAAATCAAGTACAAGTCAAAAACTAGTATCCGTAACTGGTAATCAATTTAATCTATTAACTAACTACTGGATGGCAAACTCTTCCCTGGACGTTTATATTTGTTTCTCCCTTTATCATCTAGCTACATTAGTGTGTTTGTGTGTGTTTGTGCGTGTGTTTATATAATATATAATTCTACTAGTTTTAGGTAGGAGATGAGAAAGAGGAGACTTTCTCATTCTTCTGTCTTTTTTGCTTTCTGCTCCTATTCCTTCTTTGTCCAGTCACTTTATAGCCTTAGAATTCTTTCTTCCAAATTAGTACACATTATTCTATGCTGATACTTTAAAGGTAAGAATCTTTAAGACAGTTGATCTTCAATCCCCACAAGTATATTGAAGCTATTTCCAAGACATCTTTGGAATGGAATTTATAATCTACGGCCACCAAATTGTCCCTTTGCCTAGCTCCTTGAAGTATGGTGTAGTGGTGCTGATGATGCATAAAATAGTAACTCCTTAGCTTTACTTAGCAATGGAAAGCAAAAATATATTATGACTTTAAAGTTTCTGAGAATTTATCCTTTCCACCACCACCACCCCGACTTTAAAAACAACCATGTACCTGCCCTTGAGGATACATAAAGTCACGTTACAAAAATGGCTTGATTATTATCTTCATGAAGTGATGGAGTAAATAAAAGATAAAAATTCTCCTCTTATCATTCTAAGCATCAACAAAAATAAAATCAAATGCATGATAATTTTACAGTAGGAATCACGTTATGTAAATAAATAAATAAACACAAACTTTATACTGGTGGTACACTTATATTTTATTTCAAAACTGAGCTACTTCCCACTTAATATCACTTCTGTATTCTCTTCATACTAGAAATCAATTAAATAAAATCATACTTTTGGAAGGTACTGCTATTGTTCTAGTCACTATAGATGAAACAATCATAATTCAACATGTTTTTATATACTGTCAAGGGAATTATACGTGAATTATTTCTGAACATAAACAGTTTAAAATTACAATAGATTTTTAATTTAAGAAGCAGCTATATTAATGCCACAGATAAATACATTTAAAATAAAATTTATTTCCTCTGATTTACTGAGCCTTTTAAGTATTAAATAATTTTAAGATTGCATAAATATTATATAACTATTAAAAAGAAATTGCTTAAAAGACTACATTTTAATACTTATACTTTTTTAGTTTGTTTTATGTAATGAAATTATAACAATAGTTGGAAAGTAAATAGGTGAAATGAAAAGGAAGAGAGTTAAGATCTGAATCTTTCTCAAATCATGTAAGTGATAGGCATGTGTAAAATTTGCCCCAACAATATGAAAGTTTTAGCCCCCAAACTAAGGTAATATATCTAAATATTTTATCTCATTGATATGTCTACTTAAAGCAAAATATATTATCAAAATGAAAATTACACAATGAAATACATAACATGTTTTACTATATTTGTATTTATTATGCAGGTGTTCACATTCTGACAGAGTAATGTCTGCTTAGGAGATAGTTCAAGAAAGTCATGAGAAGACACAGGTCACAATATGTTTTTTTTTTTGTACACAGAACAGGGAGTCCCAATGGCAGTCGGTTGGACATATTTCTGCCTTCCTAAGGGCAGCAAGTTTGACATGTTTCTGGAAATTTATCTCATCGGTGGAGAGATGGCCTCTTTTATAGAAGGTATCTAGAGATGGAGGGCAGTGAGTTGGGAGGAACAGCGAATTGCAAAATAACAAAGAACAATTAAGTAGACAAGGATAGCAAAATTCCAGGAAAGGATTTCTAGGGCACAGTCAGTGCAGGCAGAAGCATTTATCGTCCCCCAAAGTTTATGTTACATTTAAGACTGCTCTCAATATTGACCAGTCGCTGAGCTCATTTTCAAGTTTGGTCATGTGTCATGTTCCCATCTATCCTACTGTATTGTTTTAACTTATTTGAGAGATTCGAAGAATGCTTCTACCTCGTCCTAGTGAATAAATAATGCTAAGCAGATTTGATGCAAAAATACTCTGATTTTATGTTTCTCTCATTTTGTATAAATCGAATTCTTTGATTTTTTAGTAAGTTAACTGGTATGATTTCTATGCAGATTTAATTCACTGAATTGACCTTCAGTGTGGCCACTATGTAAAGTTATATTAGCATCCTTTTCACCTTATTTTTCCATAGAATTTTTCTACTGAAAAATGAGTCTACATTAACAAGTATAAAATGAAATCTATAACAAGTTAACAGTGGGCTTAATAAGAGAATAAGAAAATATAACAACAGATAAAATAGGTGACAACTTAGCTTGGGCTGCTATAATAAATGCTATAGACTTAGTGACTTAAACAACAAATGTTTATTTCTTACAATTCTGTGAGTGGAGCATCCAGATAAAATTGCAGGCAGACTGAGAATTTTCGGTGAGGATCCTCTTCCTGGTCCACAAATAGCTTCCTTATAGCTGTATCTTTAGGTGGCAGATAGAAAAGTCTGATGTCTCCTCATCTGCTTATAAGGGTACTCATCCCCTTATGAGGGCTCCCAACACATGACCACATCTAAATCTAATTACCTTCTAAGACCTCAGTACGTAATCATGTTAGGTTTGAGGACTCCAACACATAAATTGTGGGGTAAATCATCAGTCCATAACAGGTGGTGAGATATAAAACAATATAAAATGGTAATGTAATAAAAGTGAGTTTTATTAGAAATAAAAATTATTAAGAACAGAGTTTCTAGGATCAATACATCTGATCATATGTACAGAATAATACAAAATATAACATAAAAATAATATACTTTCTGATAAAATAGCTCAGATAACAGGGAAATTGGAAATACTGTAATATTACCATTTTATTTTTCATTATATTCCTTTATTTTTCAATTAGAGTAAATTTTTAAAATACATAAATAATGTATTTGTGTTTGGCTAAAAAATAAAAATATTTTAGCACAATCCAGTGGAGTGAATAGTGAGGTAAAAGTTTCAATTATGACTGCTGATTCTTTTTAAGGGAATGTCCTCACCAATAATTATCATTTCTAGCTCTGCTATATTCTCATACCTCCAGATTGAACTAACAAAAACAAACTGAATTCTGAAAGGGAGTGACCAGTAGTCTATAGTTGTTGAGATAAGCTAGTCTGTTGATTATTTAAACTACGGAAAGTTTGACTCATACAATGATGGAGTTGAGTGACTGCTGCTTACAGTTAAGACCCAGCTTTTGAATGACTAAGGATTTTGAAATTGTATCACAGTCCCACAGTATGTGAGTAACTCATTTATTAAAAAAAAAAAGTTAGAAATCATTTTCTTTTATATAGGTTAACAAGTTCTAGTCAAAGAGGAAGTCTGACACTGAAAACAAATCCTAGGTCCTTATTTTATGGGTCACCTTCAAGTATATGGTGAATTTATCTTCTAACTTGTAAGTATTAAAGAGTGGACAACAAAGCAAATATTAGATAATATACAGAAGAAGAAACAAAGATTAGGCTGATATTGTTTACAATAAGGTCTATCATTCTGCTCCTGTAAACTGAGAGCAAATGGGGAAGGGATCACATAAAGAAAAAAAACTGAATGTAGCATTATTCTTTTGTTCTCTTCATTTTGTAAGACACTGTCTTATTTTGGATATTTTTAATTGAAAACTACATTTTTAATTTGAAGTACAGTATCTGAGCAAAAGATAATATATCAGCACAAGATTTTATCTTTTTGATATTTTGTATTAATACTTTAATTTTTTGAATTTTATTTATTTATTTTAAATAATACTGACTTGGCATACTCTCATGACTAAGGAAACTGAGAGAGGGGCAAACAACACTTACAACCCATGTACAACCCAAGGACCTGGGTTTGAGACCTGGGCCAAGGGTGAAAAATCAACACAAATAGGCAACTAAATAAAGATACTTCCTCCTTTCCCTTCCTTCTTTCCTTATTTTTTTTTTCAGAAAGAAGAGGAAACATCTTTAGTTGTTTATTTTTATTTTTTACCCTGACATGAGATTACAAATGTGGGTCCTTCACTTTTCACATGGTATACAAGTGATGTCTCAGTCACCTGAGCCGTAAGTATGTACTTCCTTCTTTCCCCTCTCTAAGAAAATTAAAATAAATAGAAAATAAAATAAATTAAAATAAAATGGTACTGGCTTAGAGGTGACCTTGGATCACATTCTTGAACATGGACAAACATTACCAGGCATGAGGAAGACTGTCACCTATGCAGCGATCTTAAAATCTTCCACTATCACTTTCTCATCTGAACACCATTAAAACCCCATGAGCAGAGCATTCAGGTAGGCAGTGTTTTATCATCCTTACTGTCTTTTGACTGAATCTCTCCAAGAGAAATGACCCACTGTGTTCAGTAACATTATAAACTAAAAGTTTATTTTGCTTTATTAATTCATTTGTTTCTTTATTTATGTACCATATATAATTGAACTCATAAGGTACTTATCTTTAACTTAGTTCTTTATCTCCAGAGGACACCTGCCTCAAGGCTGATCCTGTACTCCTTGATGACTAGTTTATCAGCCTCCTCACAGAATTGTATACTCTCAATCGTATGACTGTTGTCTTTCCCAGTCCTCACCTTTAAATGTGGAAGTGATAATTGACATTTATCAATAGAATGTGTTTTATTTTCAATAATGATTCTTTTTCAAGAGGAGTTGTAAGTTGACCCTAAGATTCACGTCTTTAAATATTTTTCACAAGTTAAAGGCATTCTTTTTTCCTACTTTTCAATGAAATCCCATGTCTTTAAAAAAAAAAAATCCTATAGTTATTTCAAGAATAATTGGGGGAAGTCAGAGAATAAAGTTATCTGTACTCCAGTTATAGCTTTATCAGAAAGTAAGAAATTATGTATTTTAGATGATCATAAAGCAATAGCAAAATGGCAGAAAATGTAGCAAATTCTTAAAAATTTACAAATAGCTGTAACAAAACACAAGAAAAGAAGGGAAAACATAAATAAAACAAAACAATAAATAAATTCCCTGTACCACGTGATCCTATCTCCACTTCCCTTCCCTCTGGTAGCCTCATTTCTGCTACTGACCCAGAATACCTTCTAGTTCCCCCCATGTTGTTCTGATTAACAAAATATGTCTCTCTCAGTCTCTCTCTCTCTCTCTCTCTCTCTCTCTCTCTCTCTCTCTCTCTCTCTCTCTCTCTCTCTCTCTCTCTCTCTCTCTCTCTCTCTCTCTCTCTCTGTATCTTCCTCTCCTTTCTTCATCTATTTTTCTTTCAAATTTCTAATTCCTTTATACATTTGTAGCATATATATTATGCTGAAAACATGAAACAGTGGTATTTTTCTTAACTTAAAAACACAGTCTAAAATAGAGCAAAGAAGGAACTATGATAAACTACACATAGAAACTATCTTCTTTGATAACTAGTAATTTCAACTTCTCTGCTTTTACATATTCCAAATGAGAATCAGGATTAGAGTTTTCTTTTTTCCTCTCTGTTATATAGATTTTAGTCAGTATGTTACACAGGCATTTTCTAGTGCAATTAATCTCTTATTGCCTGTCTCTTCTCGTAAATTAACAAACTTTAATAGATTTAACTGTCATAAATGGGGCCATGAAATTATATTCTCTTTTCCCTGTGCTAACCCTGTCCTATGTCTCTGATGCCAACTTGCACTTGATGACCTATAAAATGAATAGATTCTTCTGTATGCAACCTTTCTTGAGCAAGTTATGGGAGATAATTAAATACTAATGTCCTAAGCAATCATTGTAGGTACTATCCTTGAGAGAATAAATAGTTACTGAAATCATTTTTTAGTAGATCTTTAAAAATAAAGTGCTTACATCATTTCCTTACCTATGTGAAAGCGTCTTATCCTTCAAGTTTCTCATCTTTCAAGTTTCAAACTTAAAAACATGAATCATTCAGTGATGAAAAGGATAAGTGAGAAACTTCTCTCTAATTAATCCAAACTATCAATTCTTTTTCAATTTTCTACAGGGTTCTATGGGACAGCCTTCCCTCTTTCTGTACAGAAGGAATCTCCATTTTTTCAGAACTTTTATCTCTAATCTAAGTTTTTTTGTAAAATCTGTCTGAAGTATTACAGGTCTTTTTCTTGATACGCTAATGAGAACATAAAATATATGGGGAAAAACGCATCTTCAAATTGCTTCAAATTCAAGATTATTTTGTTCTGACCTCAAATGTTCTGCCATGAGATGAGTATTGACTCTTTTACTTTGTGTTTTTTATTATCTCAGTCCTAATGTTTCCTGAAGCAGGTGGGTATCTCACTCTAAAGAAAGAACAAAACGAGTAAGACACGTATGATGAGAGTTACAAGTACATTAAGATAGCTTTTTAAAAATACACAAACTTTGACATTCTTTTCTAGAAAATTTATTTGTCTTTTACATATTCCTGTGGAATAAATGTCAACATGTAACCCCATGAATTTGAATTGTACAAAATACTCAAGTGAGCTTTGTTTAGTCATTTGTTCAAAACATCACAGCACTGCTTGCTCTGAGGTCACATGTAACATAATTTTTGGTTAGAAGAATTTCTGTCAATCATCTAGATATTTTCACATGTAAAAACTACCGTCCCTGCAGGTATGCAAATCTTTTTATGCTACTGACTGATACTGCTCCAGCAAAACCACTTATATCGTTATTCAGATCATATGGACAAGGTTGAATTTTGTCTTTCAGGAGCTGCCTAGTAATATTGCTTCTTATTAAATAATAGTTAGTTCTTACAGAAAATACTTAAGCAGCAGTTTTGCTTTGACTACCAGAAAGTTTGGGGATAAATAAAATACTCAAGAACAAATTTCAAATTGTTTATATTATTGGTGAATTAAAACTATAAAGAATGCAGTATTTTACCAACTTCCTCATGGTTGCAATTTTAAGTCAGAGCAGAGTTTCTGTAAGCTAGCAAATAATAAGCTGTTAAAAATATAAAGGAAAATCACATGCTGTGTTTTATTGTTAGTTGTTTTCTACCTGCAGTTCTCTGTTGTTAAAATTTCTATGCAAACACAGCACTTTAATGAGTAACAATGAAAATTTATTTTTCCCAATATAACTGAAAAAAGCTATCTCATATAAGAAAATAAATCTATATTTTGAAACCTGAATAAGGATATTTTATAAGCAATTTTAAATTCTCAGTGGTGTTGTGGTGTTTATATAAAGAATTAAGGAGAAAAAACTTAAGGTAGAAAAATAGAATAATTTAAACAAACTATTATCTCATTTAATTCTAAATTAATTTTAGTACCCTGTTGCACACTTACATTTCTAATAACGTATTATTTTATAATGCTTATTCATAAAAATATCCCTGTTCCAATTAAGATGCAAACAAATTGCTAAAGAGGGAAGTCAATTTGGGGTTTATTGTTATAAGAAATAATCTAAATTGTGCAAATCCATGTGAGTTTCTCTTTGCCCAGTTCCAAATGGTAAAATTTTGTTTTAAAATTGGAAATGTGGAAGACCACCTTGATTATGTTTATGAGATGCTGACTGGTTTCTTTTAATATCTCTGGCAAATGTCCAATTGCAACATTAAAATGAAATAGAACTGCCATTTCGATGCCACCAAAGTGGCTGTTATTGATGATAGTGAGATGGAATACCATCTGGCAAAAGTAATTGATTATTACAGGAATCCTTAATGACATGCCACACGTTATACAATTAAATGCATAATCCTTGAGGAAGTCTTTTTATTTTAATATGGTTATTCTAACTTAAAAAACTGATTTTTCCCTCTTAATTGTTTAAGCCCTAAAAGACAACCCCTAAATAAAAATACATAAATGATTATTGTGGCATTCTGTACATTGGTGGTGGTATTTTGCATGTTTCTATGTTCTTTAAATCTGTGTAAGTATTTTCAGTTATCCAGTTAGAGGCAAGTATATACAAGAAACATCATGAAAATGATTTAAAATTATCTTAATGGTGTGCCCTGGTGGAGTAGGGCTTGGGCATAATCCAGTACATTCCAAGATCATGGTTTCATATACAAGAAGCTGGGAACAGCCAAGATGGACAACTAAATAAAATAAAGTGCTTCTTTCTTCTCTCTCTTCCTTCCTGCCTGCTTCTGCTTGCCTTCATTCCTGGCTGCACTTTTACTTTAAAAAAAATACATGCAACTGTTAAAGTTTGCGAAAAAGTATGTAGCAAAAGAATGGAGTTGATGATTTGAAGAAATAATTATTGAGATGTAACAAAGAACCCTGACTTTGAAACTTGAGAACTTGAATCAGATTTCCTGTTTATTTATTCTCACCCAATGAATGTGTGTAATGGATAAACTAAACAACTTGAGCAATAGAAATGCATGTGTGAAATTGAATACACACACACACATATATAAAACAAAAAGACCTAGTATATCTCCTGTTTTTGTTTGCATGGTAACAATTTTTGTGTTTGTAAGTGTTTATTGCATGAAGCAAACTTAATGTTGTTAAATGGCATGTGGTATTAATAATTCATTAGACATGTTTGGGTGCTTACTCTGGTCAACGATAACAGCAAAACTGAGAAAAAGAAACTAACATTTTTAATTTATAAGGGAAAACTAGAAAACATATTAAGAGGTAATAAGAGCTGTATCTTACTTAAGCCATATACTTAGACCTCAGGAAAGTTCTCAGTAATGTATACTTAATAAATATATAAATATATATACATATACACATATATGTACACACACATATTGCATTATGTTCACTATCAAAGTATAGTTTCCATCTTTCACCATGCAGTTGACCCTTTTCACACAATTTATCCACCTGCCATTCCTCTTCCCTTCTAATAACTATTATTTTGTTCTTATACTCTATGAGCTTGTCAGTTTTTTCTTTAAATATGAAAATGCATTCATTTTTTTAATTTAAAAAAATTAGCACAATAATATTTTTCTACAATAGTATATAGCTTTGATTTCTGCTGCACTGTAAATCAGCATATGTATATATCTAACACCAAAGGTCCAGTTTACCTCTTTAACCAAGCCTGTGATTTCTTTTACCTGATTTACCCGAACCTCATCTTCCACCTTTCCTTCTGGTAGTGACTATTTTGATTTTAAAATCTAAGAACCAACATACTGTTTGTTCATTCATTTTCTGTATATGAGTGGTCATATAGTGTTTGTCTTTCTCAATCATAATTATTTCATATAGCAGAGTGTCCTCTAGGTCCATCAATATTATTGCGAATCTCAGATTTTGTCTTTTTTATTCATAAATCTCTCATGTTCCATAGTGTATCTATACTGATTTTCTTTACCCAATCCTTTATTAATGGACACAGATTATTTCCAACTCTTGACTATTGTGAATAATGTTGAAATAAACATGTGGACCCATATATTTAATTTTGAATGTTTTTTTTCATATTCTTTGGATTAATATCTAAAAATGGGATCATTAGATTGAACGGAATTTCTGTTTTTAATTTTTTGAAGAATCTCTATATTGCTTTCTATAAAGGATGTACCAATTTATATTTCTAACAATAGTGTACAAGGGTTTCATTCTCTTTACATCCTCTCTAACATTTGTTGCTTTTGTCTTTTGGACAATAGCTATTTCACAGGTGTAGGGTGATATCTCACTGTTGTTTTAATTTGTACTTTTTTAATATTAAGAGATAATGAAAATATTTTAATGTCTTTTGGCCTCTGCATGATTTATTTAGAGAAATTTCTATTCAGACACTCGAACTAGTTTTTGCTTTGTTTTTAAGTTAAATCAGTCCCCTATAAATTTTGGGTATTAGATGCTATTGGATCTATGATTGACAAATATATTCATCCATTCAGTAAGATCCTTTTGTGTTTAAGGTTGTTTTCTTCTGTTGTATAGAAGTTTTTGGTTTGATATAGTTTCATTTTTATTTTATTTCTCTTGCCACAGGAGTTGCATCCCCATAGGCATTTCTAAGGTGTGGTCAAGGAGCATAATGCTTATGCCTTCTTCCATGTATTTTATAATTTCAGGTCTTATATTAAAGTTTGAATTAACCCAGTTTGGATTAAATTTTGTGATTAGCATTAGATAGTGGCCTAGATTCATTCTATTTCATGTTATTGTCTATTTTTCCCAATCCAATTTATTAAAAAGATTTTCCTTTCTCCATTATATGCTCTTGGCATATTTTCAGGAATTAATTACCCATATATTAGGGGGTTTATTTATAGGTTCCGAATTCTGTCTTTTTAAAATTCTAATTCTATGCTGACTTGTTTACTATTGCGTTATAGTATACTATGAAACCAGGGAGTATGATAACTCCATTTTCTTATTAGGTATTGTTTTGGCTATTTTCTGAGTCTTCTGTAGTTCCATATATTTTCTCATCTTAGTTTATCTATGTGAAGAATGTCATTGGGAATTTGAAGAATATTGCATTGAATCTGTATATTGCTTTAAGTAATATAGTCATTTAAAGTATGTTATTTCTTCTAATTCATAAGCATGGGACATCTTTCCAAGTCTTTATGTCTTCTTTTTTTTTTTTTTTTTGGAATAATGTCATGTAGTTGTCAGTTAGAGCTCTTTTATTTATATGGTTAAGTTTATTTCTAGATTAAAAAAATGTAAGTGGGATTATTTTCTGGAATTCTCTTGGTGCTGGCTCACTATTTGCATATAAAATCCAATATATTATGAATATTAACTTTATATATAAAGTTTATTGCCAACTTTATTAATTCATTTTTCTTATGAGTTTTTATGGGAATCTCTGGGATTTTCTATGTTCATTATGTCATCTGAAAACAGTGATTCTATTCATTCTTTTCCAATTTTGATGCATTTTATATATTTTTTTGGCTAGGACTTCCCATTCTGTGTTAAATAACGGTGAGAGAAAACATCCAATGTTTTTCCTCATCTTAGAAAATAAGCTTTTAGCTTTTCAACTTTGAGTATGATGATGGCTGGTTTTTGTTTTCATTTTAATAGATGTGCTATATTATGCTGAGGAACACTACTTCTATGTAGGATTACCATAAGTCCCAGTTTAGCAATATTGAACATTCCCCATGTAAATAAGAACAAGCCTCCTATTAGTTCCCACCTCTCTGTGTGCATGGTGATATCACAAATAGGTCCCACTTTCAGTTCTAAACGTTGTGGCAAGTCTACTTCTATAGCCACTTTGTTAAAACTTAAATAATCATAAGTGAATATTGAGTCTTGCTTTGTGTCTGTGTTATCATATGATGATTATTTTTCCTTTTTTGACATGTTATTTGCACATATTGAGATATCCTTGCATCACTTACACCCACTTCATCATGATGCAGAATTATTTTATATGTTGTTGAAATTGTTATTTTTTGATGATTTTTACATCCATGTTTATCAGAGGTATAGGTTTTTTGTTTTCTTTGAGGTGGGGATGTCCTCTAGTATTGAATTCAGAGTAATGTTATTCTCATAAAATGTGTTTAGAAATGTACTTCCTTTTCAAAATTTTAGAAGAATTTGAGAAGTATAGGTATTGATTTTTCTTTGAACATTTGGTAGCACTTACTAGTAAAGTTATCTGATTCTGAGTTTTTGCTTTTGGAGAGATCTTTGATTACTGTTTCAATGTCTTTACTTATAATTTGTCTGTTTAGACTTTCTATATTTTCCTGATTCAGTCTTGACCTGTTTTATGTTTCTAATAGTTTGTTTTTATTTTTTAAATGTTTCAATGTATAAAAAAATTTTCTATGATAGTCTCTTATAATTCTTTTTATTTCTATTGTGCCTGTTAAAACTGTTCTTCATTCTTTTCTGATTTATATATTTGAATATTCGGTTTCTTCATTTTGAGTCTGGCTATATAGATTTATCTGTTTTTTATTACCAACCAGCTTTCATTTAGTCTTCTTTGCAGAATTTTTTATTGCTTTCATCTTTATTTCTGCTTTAATTTTTATTTATTTATTTACTTGTACTGACTTTGGGTTCATTTTTTTTTTTTTTATCTTCTCTGTTTTTCTGATTGTAGCTTGGATTTTTATTTCTGGTTTGTCTTATTTCCCCAAGTAGATCTCTATCGCTCTAAACTTTCATCTAAGTACCACTTCTGATGCATCCTACAGGTTTTGGTCACTTATGTCTTCATTTTTATATGAATACATAAATTTCAAAATTATTCTGTGATTATTGACTTCGGAGTTGCTCATCAGCTTGTTTTTCGGTCTTCACATATGTGTTGTTTCCCTATTTCTTGTTTATATTGATTTCTAGTTTTATACCATTATGATAAGAAACAGTGCTTGATGTGATTTAAAATCTTAAATCTAGTGAGATTATGTTTCTCAACATATGGTCTATTATTGAGAATACTGTGATCACTTGAAAATAATGTGTATTGAATTGTTTGTGGGGTAAAATGATCTTTAACTACTTATTAAGCTCATCTCATCCAATTTGTTATTCAAGGCCATAATTTCCTTATGATATTCTGTCTAGATGATCTGTTCATTACTATAAGTGGGTTTAAAATCCCTTATTATGTTGCCATCAGTAGTTTTCTTTAGGTCTATTAATGTTTGCTTCATGCATTTTGGTACTCCTATGTTGTATGCATTTATATAAATAAATGTCATGTCCTCCCGTTCTATTGATCACTTTATTATTTTATACAATTCTTGTCTTTGTCTCTTGTTATCTTTGGCTGAAAGTCTATTTTGCCTGACATAAGTATATTAGTGCCTGTCTTTTAAGTTTTTCCATTGTTTTGAAGTATCATTTTTCATCCCTTCACTTTAAATCTGTCTTTACAGTTCAAATGAGTCTCTTGTAAAAAGATTATAGTTGCATTTTTTTTTTTTAATCCACGCAGCCACTCTGAGTCTTTCAATTAGTGAGTTAAGGCCATTTGCATTTGGGGTGATCATTGATACATGAGCACATGCTACTATCATTAATCCTTTGTCTTCTGATTCTGGTTAATTTATCATACTGTTCAATTGTTTTTAACTTTAATTTTTTTCAGTTTAGATAAAGAACTTCTTTTTAACATTTCCTGTAAGGGAGATCTTATAATAGTTGTAGGTAGTAGTTAACTCATTCAACTATCGTGGGGTACGTCTTTCTCTCTCATTATCTGAAATACAGCTTTGTGTACTAGAGTAGTCTTAGTTATTAGTTTTAATCTTTGAGTAATTTAAATATGTCATTCCACTCTCTTCTGACATGTGGAGTTTCTTCTGAATTGTCTGATAACTCCATGGAAATATCTTTATACATTACGTTTGTTTTGTTTTTCTAGTTGTATTTAACATTCTTTGTGTTTGTTTTGTGTCTTGTAGTCACTATTACCTGTCTTGATATAAGTCACTTTGCATTTAAGCAGTTGGGTGCTTGGTTAGCTTTGTGGGCTTCCATATTTAGTTTCTTCCCCAAATTTGAGTTTTCAGCTACTATTTTTTTAACAAAATCTCTGACTCTTCTTTTTCTCTTTACCTTCTGAAATACCCATTTTCCTTTTGCAGTCCTTCTTATGGCATTTATAGCTCTCACAGAGTTTTTATTCTTTTTTTGTATGTCTTATTTATCTCTCTTCTTCCAACTGCTACTAAACCTGCTTTTGTTTCTCCACTAATCTATTCTATTTCCACAGCTTTCTAAAGCATTGTTTATTTTGTTCATTGAATTCATTCTGTGTTGAAATTTTGTTAGTATCTTATTTATGGGTTCAATATCTTCCTTCTGCTCACTAATTTTATTCTTGAATACTTTAAATTTCTTGTTACGTTTTCATCTATCTCTTGTAATTTCGTTACTTTCTTTATATCTTTCTCCAAAATCTTGACTGATTAATACCTGAATAAATCTAGCGTACTATTAGGTCCTTCCATATTTCAATGTGTTTGTTATTGTACTAACTGATAGTTTCACTGCAAAAATGGCATTCATGTTTCACATAGGTTGTTTTCAAATATTCATACATTCTAACTTTGAAATCTTAAAAGCCATTGTTTTGTTTCAGGAGGCATTTCCTCTTTTACTTAGAGCAATAATAACTAAAGATTAATAAAAAAAATTTCTGTGTTGTTTTCAAAAATTTCTTTTGTGTCTAAAAATGTATGTGTATGTGCATCTGTGTCCCCAAACCTCCTGAGACTGTAATAATGTTTAAGTGATTTCATCTGATTGCTTTTTGGTCATTCTAGATTAACAGTTCCTAGCATATACTTGATAACTTTCCTGGGGTCTCGTGTGTTGTGCTGATATATACTCTGCTTTCAAAGAATAATTTGTTTGACTAAATTGAGATGGGTTGTTATAAAAACATACATTTTGCTGAAAGAGGTTTGTTTTTCCAGAATAACAGGTGTTCTGAACAGTAAGTCACCACATTCACTTTCATCACCTATTATTAACTCAGTATTTGCAATGATCCTGCAATAGTGGTGAAGATGTGAATTCACTCTAAGTTACTGGAAATTCAGCTGAACATAACATAATATTCATTTCACCTGAAGTAACTTTTAATTGTCATTTTCTAACTAAAAATGTTTCCTCAAGCTCTATTCTCACTTCTTTTCTCCACTTTTCTCAACATAAAATTCAAGTTATGAAGTCCTCAGTTATATTCAAGTGATATATAGAAAACACTTTATTAGAGGATTGTTTTGAATTGAATTACTGTCATGGTTCTTTTTGTCTTATATGATAATTATTAAGTCAGTCTATTTAGCTATATTTTTACATAAAATATTTGACTCCGGTTTTACAAAACCATAGTGACAATTTAGACCACGTAATTAGTAACTATTAATTGACTGTGCAAATACCAACATATTATACCCTGTAAATATTAAAACTTTAAAAGATATTGAAAGTAAATATTACATATGTTAAAATTCAAAAGTTTGAATTTTGGTAAGATTTCAGCATTTTGTTCCTTATAAAATAGTTAAGATAAATGATGGGATAATTTTGGAAATTTTAGTAGTCTATTTAAAAGATGTATTTGTAATGCTCATATATATGTTGTTTACAAAGTAAATATGGAGATAATTTGGAAATAATTACAGATAGCAACTAAAAATCCTAGGTTCAGGAAAATAAAATAATTTATGGTTCTCAAAATATGTGATTTTAGGAGGTGTCATCTGAAGCTGAGAGTCATATTTTTCAACAAGGAATATAGTCTATCTACATGACAGAATTTTAAGCACATAGAATAAGACCGTTTGTCAGAGTGATGAACAAAACTTAAGGATGACCCTAACAGTCACAAATGGGAATGTGTTTTGCATAATTTCACTTCCCAGTATCACAGATGAGTGCATAGAAAAATTTAGAGAGAGAAAAAAGGACACTACTAGCTTGATATTAAAGGAAAGAAACAATGAACAATAAAATAGATATAACAGTATGTCTCTATTTTCATCTATCTCAATGCATTTATTGCACTAATGTCATAATTATATCAATATATTAATGATATCATTAAGGTTATTTTTCCATATTTTTATTCCAATATTAATTTTCTCAAACATTTAACATGATGCTTATTTTTATCTTTGTTGCTCCTTAATATTGGGACAAGTACTCTGTGTGTATTACCTGAATACTCATAATTTTTTGTTACAGGTAAACAAAAAACAATGATAGTAACATTAGTAATAGAAATTTGAACATATTTAATTCCCATATGTTCACCCAGAAATAAACTTTCATGCTCACACCTTTATTTCCCCAAATACTTCTGAGGACCCTAAGAAGTCATTTTCATGTGCTAATGTGTATTATTCTCAGCCACTACAAATTATTTTTTCACTACACGATTTTGCAGAGGAGAAAAAACGTTTCCCTAGATCATCTTAAGGTCCCTGGCTATGTCTGAAAACTAAACTGACAAAGACAGATTTACAGAAGAAAACCATATACATTTAAGTTTCACTTATCACAGAGTTTCCTAAGGAAATGGAGAATCAAAGCAAAGTTAGAGTTGAGTAGTAGGTTTGGTGAGAGTAGACAGTTGTAGAGAAATTCATTAGGTTCAGAAGTATGAGATGAATGTAGTAAACTAGAGGAAATTTAATAAAGCCTCTTTAAATTCTTCTTAGTATCCCTTTGTGTTTCACCAATATTTAGGGAAAGCCCATCTCACCTGAAAGTTTTATGACCTGTTTCAGGGGAGAAAAAGAGAAAGTAAATCGAGCATGATCACTTCTCTCTTATAGCCAGTTCTAGGTGAGGGTGAAAGCAGGAAAGACTAGATATTTCATATAACTCTGAATATGGAATTTAATAAAATAACTAATTTTATAAAAAGAATTGAACATTAAGAGGTGACAGAATCAGAATTGGTTAGCTTAATAACTGCTTCACTATGCCACCTACTTATCTCTCTTTAATGCACAGTGATATTTGGTTCTAGTAATTGAATATTACTTGTTATAGTTCTCATGTGACTGAATTGACTTCTGGCTAGAGGAATTAAAGAAATAAATTGATTAACCAATACACTTAGGAAGAATCATGTAAATTAAAAAGTAGAAAAAAATCTACAGGAATTTTTTAGTAGGTCGTAGCAACGTCAAGAGAGAACCTGCTTGATTATTGAAATTAAAAACCTGAAGGCCATAAAAAAATATGGAAGGTATGGAATGAGTGATGATTTGGAATGAGTGATGACAAAAATATTCCGAGAGTTAGTACTTCAGGAAAAATGAATATATGTGGTTCAAATATTGTATCTATCTAAGGAATTGTTAAACATGTTGTTGAATTGGAAAACTTTTGCATGGAAAATTCTCATTTTTAGAAACACAATATTGCATTATTTACTAGAGAGGATTTATTAATGATTTACTTTAAAATGTTTTATCCTAGAGAGCATGAAATGCAATATAAGTTAGCTTAAACTATATCCATGGTGTTATGGATTACCCCTATTAAGACTTCATATTCTTTCCTCGCACCTGTAGGGACTAACAAAGATACTAAAATCTGTTTTCTAAATCTTAAGAAGTACAATCATCATTACCATTACGCATTTCAAAAAATGGGATATCATGGTAAATTTTGAGGCTATTATTCACGAGAGGTGTTAGAAATGTGTTCTTATGGAGAAAACAAAAAATATTCAATATATATTGATTGACAGAAATATTCTAGGTATCTTTCTTACTAGTTCTTGAAACAAAAATGTAGTAAATGTAGTTTAGATACTCTGTAGTGGAACCTGAGACTTGTTTCCTAAAAAAGTCAGTGACTAGTCAATTATTAAGCATATTCTGAAATAATGTCTTGGTAGTTTGAATGAAGCTTTGTCCTAAAGAAAGTCCTTCCACTTGAGAGGATAGAAATTCATGATTTCTATAAGTTTACCTGTATCATCTAGGAACTATTTGTGTCTACCCTTGTAAGTAAAATAATTTTATAGTACAAGTCTTTCTGTGAGCCAGATTTTGTTATTTATAATGTATCAGTGAGTTTATTGGGGAGTAACTTAATGACTAGCAACTACTTTGATAAATCAAAAGGAAATTAGAATCTACCAGATGTATATGATCAAAGTGACTGCTTATGTCACAATAAACACTTCATATAAAATTTAGCAACTATTGCATCTCAGATCAGTTTTTGAATTCTATTTCAAATTTTTATATTCAATCTAAAGAATGAATAAATTATTCACAAAAATTTATATCCTTTTTTCTCTACTTTTAAGAAAATTATCTACTTTTGTTTGCTGTCTTACTCAATATTTTACTTAATTTTTATGTCTCAATTTTGCATGTAGTTATCCAGTTACACCAGCACAATTTTTTAAAGAGACTTTCATTTTTCCATTTTATGTTTTTGGCAGCTTTTTCATAGATTCCCTGACTGTATATTAGTGGGTCAGTTTATAGTGATTCAGTTCTATCCCACTTCTCTGTGTCTGTTATTATTCCAGTATCCGATCATTTTGATCACTATTGCTTTGTAGTATAAATCAATGTCTGGGAGTGTAATCCTTTCTGAATTGTTCTTTTTTTCTCATAATTGCTTTGACTATTTGAGGTACTTTATCATGGCATACAAATTTTAAGATTTTTTAATCTATTTCTAGATTATAAACCCATGGAATATTAATGGGGATTGCATTAAATCAGTATAATGCTTTAGGTAAATTGACCATTTTAATGATACTGATTCTTCCCAATATAAGCAGAAGATGCCTTACCATCTCTTTGTATCCTCCTCTTATTTCTTTTTAGAAGACATTGCAGAGGTCTTTCACCTCCTTTGTGAAACATATTCCAAGATATTTGATTCTATTTACTTCTGTTTTTAAAAGGTATGGTTTTCTTTATTTCATTTTCTTCTAGTGTGTTGTTTGAATATTAGAATGCAATGAATATTTGTGAATTGTGTAGTCTGTCGCTTTACTGTAATTGTATATTAGTTCTAGTCATTTTTGACAGTGATTAGGGTTTTCAATATGTATAATTATGTCACCTGCAAATAACAATTGTTGTATTTCCTCCTTTCTAATTTGGATTCCTTTTATTTCTTTCTCCTGCCTAACTGCTATGGCTGAGTCCTCCAGTATGATGTTAAATAGTAGTGGTGAGAATAGACAGCCTTGCATTGCATCTGACCTTGGAATAAATGCTTTCAATTTTTCATCATTGACTATGACGTTGCCTGTGGGTTTGCCATATGAGGACATTGTTATGTTGAAATATGTAGCTTCTATCCCCATTATGTGCAGGGTTTGTTATTTTCTTTATCATAAATGGGTTTCAGAACTTGTCAAAAGCTTTCTCTGTGTCTATTGATATGATCATGTGGTATCAGTGTATTCATTAGCTTCATAAAAAGTATTTGGAGTGTATTCTATTCTTCAATATTTTGTAATAGTTTGACAATAAGAGGTGTTAATTCCTCTCTTAAGGTTTGATAAAACTCACTATGAAAGCCTGGGCTTTTATTTTTAGTGAGGTTTTGATTTTCTGTTCAATTTATTTTCCTGTGATTGCTCTATTCAGATTTTCTAATTCTTCTGGGTTCAATGTGAGTAGATTGTATATTTCTAGAATCTGTCCATGTCCACAATGTCGTCTAGTTTGTTAGCATACAGTTGTGCATAGTAATCTCTTAAGATGTTTTGTATTTCCGTGGTATCTGTTGTAACTTCTCCCCTTTCATTTCTGTTTCTAGTTATGAGAGTTTTCATTTTTTTTCTTTGAGAGTGGAGCCAAAGATTTGTCATTTTTAAAAATTTTTTTCAAAGAACTCACTTTTGGTTTTTGAGACTTGGTGCATTTCATAAATGCAGCAAAAGGTTGGTTTTGCATTTTACTCCATTGGTCAGCTCTTTGCCATTTGACTGGTGGGTTCAGTTCATTAACTTTTAGGTTTAAATTATTGATATGCAGCTATTTATTTTCATTTTGTAATTTGTCTTCTGTGTTTTGTTCTAGACAGTGTTTTTGTACATCTCTCTTCTTAGGTAGGTTGAATGTATTTATGTGTTGATTGGTTTCATTTTTTATTTTCTTCTTTGCTGTCTTTCCCTGGAGATAGATTCTGATGTTACCCTGAAGTTAGCATTAAGAATTCTATGACTATTTTCTACATTTATTTGAACGTGGATTAGTCTTCAATTCATTCTAACCATCAACATTTTTGGTCTCTTCTCCTCTCCCACTTTTTACATTTGCTGCTTTATTATTTCTAAGTGGGGTTTCTTTGGACTTTATGGGACATATTTTAGTATTTTTGTAGAGCTGATTTTTGGTGATAAATTCCTTTAACATATGCTTATCAGATAGATTTTTATCATTTTTTTCAGTTTTTAATGATAATCTCATGGTATTGAAAATTCTTTTCTTTCAGCACTTTGAATATATCATGCTATTTCCTCTGGCCTATAGAGTTTCAGTTGGGAAATCTGCTGACAATCTTACAGGTACTCCTCTGTATATAACTCATTTTTCTTTGAATGCTTTTAAGATTCTTCCTTTATTTAGAATTTTTGATATTTTGATGACAATATGTCTAGCTGCGGTCTGTTTAGGTTTCTTTAATTAAGAACTCTTTGAATTTGCACTTGGAGACATGCTTCATTCTTCAGTTTAGGGAAATTCTCAGCTATTATTTATTCAAATACAGTCTCTGTCCCCTTTTCTCTCTCTTCTCCTTCTCAAACTCCTGTGATGTGAATATTTTTACTTTTGATGTTATCCTATGATCTCAAATACTGTCATTTCTTTTCAGTTTTTTATCTCTTTGCTGATTTCCCTGAGTACCTTCATCTGCCCTATGTTCTGGCTCACTGATCTATTGGAGGCTTCATTCATGCTTTTCATGATTCCTTCTATTGGGTTCTTTTATTCAGCTATTGTATTCTTCATTTATTTGATGTCTTGCTTAATTTCTTCTCTCTCACACACACTCTCTTCCTCTTATTCTCTTTTCCTTCCTCTGTTGTTTTCTTGATTTCCGTGAGTATGTTTATCACTGTTGCCCTAAATTTATGCTCAGGTAGTTTGCATACATCTGTTATATTCAGATTTTCCTCAGGGTTTTTTGATTGGATTCATTATTTTGCCTCTAGTTCTCTGTGCCTTTGGCAGTTTGTTTATGTTTCTGTGGATTAGATTTCCTTGCAGTGGTCACCTTGTGTAGAGTATTGACTTGCACTGAGTAAATCTGGATCTTGGTTTGAACACTGGAATTTCTTGAGATTTTTGACATCCCCATTGATTGGGCTTGTTGAAGTTCTTATATGGACCCTCTGTTGGAACACAAAAGTTCAGTATATGGGGCTAAAGTTTGCCTGGGGATGCAGTATTCCCCCAGCATTCCAGCTCCAAACTATAACAACCACATTGCTATTGGCCAGTAATCAGAAATCAAGGTGCAGCTCTATTTCCACCCACAGGGTAGCACTAGTGGATAGCTTTGATGGTTTCTCCATTAGGGGACTTTCTTCTTCCTTTAAGCCTAGAGGTGAGATTTCCAATGGTGGATACAGAAGCTCTGGTTAAATATGGTGGGAGATGTTGGGGTGGGAGATTCCCAGGCTACCTTCTGGTTATGGTGGCACTCAGTGTAATTTTCTACCCTAGCCTCTTGTTAAAACCACCAAGTTCCTACTGTTTCCCCTTCACCCTTCACCAAGAGCTTCTCCCTTGGCTCTGTGTCCCAGTCCTGCTGGGAGGGGTCTCTGATACTCTCATGATTCTTGGGAGGCTCATTCCTTCAATTCCATACCCTCCCCTGCAGCTGAAAACAAAATCTGCAATGTAGCACTGAAACCTGACATTTTTACCTATCCTTTGTGGTCATGATTGCTGCTGTGTCTCTATAGCCTCTGTGCCTGCTTTTTCTTGCATGTGTTTCTGAAGAATAAGTAAACTCGTATTTGTTTTGTGGAGATAATGTGTGTCTTGCTGTTACCAGATTGCCATTTTGACTCCAATCACATATGTATGTGTATATTAAACTAAATAACCTTGAGGTATAGAAGATGTTCTAGGATTAAGACTAATGACTAACTCATGAGGTGGCTTCTTATGATGCTATTTCACTGTGGATTTGTGTTACAGGACACAAAGGAATTTTTCCATATATAAGTATAAATCATAGCAGTCCTATAGTGGATTCCCAACAAAGCACCCAACAGCCTTTGAAATTGAATATATTTTCCCTTCAGCTACAGAGAATGATATTGGCAAGTTCCTTCCACATGCAAGATTTTCTGGAAATTCCCTTAGACTTTGGACAAAAAAGTCATGACTTGCCATTTGGAGCAAACTGAATCTTCACTCAAATGCCAAACAACTCTGAAGAGTCATCTACAATTTCTGAGCTTTCTGAAGGCTTTTGTTAAGATTATGAAAACCCTAATTTCTCTCTCTCTCCCTTTCCTGTTCTTATCTTCTCTATAGGCATTGATTATAATTATTCTCTAATAAACTTCCTGCATATTAAACTTTTTGTAAGACCTAATTTTTAGAAAATCCTAATAATTGATTGTAGGAGTGATTCAAAAAGAAGTCCAAATGTCCCTGATGGCTTAGCAGTTATGTCTGCCTTCTCTGACTAATGCAGTTGAAAAACATCCCAAAGATCCAAGTTAGTGAACCGGGACTTGAGAAATGATCTGGATGAACAATTAAATAAAATAAACGAATGCTTCTTCCTCTTGTCTTCTTGCCTGCCTATTTTCCTTAATTTTTTACAGCACTTTTCCTTTAAACAAATGAACAAACCGAAGAGAAGTCCTTATAATGAAATTTGAAGATGGATTAGTGTCATCAACATCCTACCACTTTTAACTGGAGAATACAGAAATATAAAAGCAATAATGCATAAATACCTTCTTACTTTATTATTCTTGACATTTCTTTTTGGATCACAGAATCCAAATTATTTATTATCTAGTCTTTAACAGAAAAAAAAGTGTGTTTTTTTCTGTCTTATGTATAACTGCAAATATGGTTAAATCACAGCACAACAGTGTTGGACCAACTCAAGGAGGAAGAAAGGTTATCTACATACCAAGTAGCAGAAAACACAGTTGTGGAATAGGGCAGTCTCCTTTATGATCCATAGATGAAGGAGAGAAAGCCTAAGTTTGGTTCATTAATGAAAATTGGTCAGTTCAATATTCATGTTAGAGAAAAAATAAATGGAGGCTTCATAGTCCTAATCAGGAATGGTAATGAAAGAAAGCAGTAAAGAAAAATTATCTGGACAGGCAGAGCTTTTGGTGATATATACAATCTAATTTTTTAAATTGTTTTAGCTGAAAAAGACTGCTACTCTACAGTTTTTGTCTTCTGCTGATTAAAACTAAAGCACTAGTTAATAACTGAAGACTTCTAAAAGTTTAAACAAAAATGAGATGTGTGTGATTGGGGTGACTTTTCAAGCGTTTTTTTTTCATTTTTTCATTCAAATATTTTATAACTCTGCCTTTCACTTTCTAGCTAATAGGGACCTCCTTTTGCTATCCAGATATTCAGAACCTGAACACCATTGTCAGTGAGGTCCAGCCCTAGACAAAGAATCTAAGGAAGAAACAATTGGAGAAGGGAACTTCTTAATTTTGTATATTAACTCACATAAGTCTTAAGTTTACCCTTACAAAGTAAATTAGATAGACCTCAGAATAACAATACAAAAGTTTGGATAGCTGAACTAATGTGTGAATCTCCATTCAAGTCTCAAAGTTATACGTGAGTGGCACATATAAAGAAATACCTAAAGCAGGATAGATAACTAAGTAAAATTTAAACAATTTCCAAAGCTACTTTGGACTCCTGATTAACACATGCCACTGCAAGACAATTCAGACATTGTAAAGGTCAGATACATTCTTTCATAGAATTATTTATAAATTCTTTGGAAAAAGATAAGCATACTTATACTTTTTGGAATTGAAAATATACCATAATTGTAATTAAAAACAAAAACAAAAACAAAAAACTTAATGGCCTAAATAAAATAAATTTGATGAAAAATAAAAGCATAGATTATTTAACAATAGCTAAATAATAGATATTATTCAACCCAAAGAACAGAGATTTTTAAACAAAAAAATGGAATCTCAAAGACATGGAGAAAGATCAAATGGTCTAATATAAATTTGTCATTGAATACTAGGATAAAGAAAAGAAAGCTGTTGGGTCAAAATTCTATGCTGTTCTAAACCCAAATGAAATTTAAAAAAAAAAACAATCTTTTACGGCTTCCTTTTAGATGTTCAGGTATTATTGTGGATATTAGTCACTATATACTTATAACATAATGTATCAAATAAGGCTGTTTAATGTTTTGCATATTTTTTTGGATTCAAAATTGGGACGTTATTTATTAGACAAAAAGAGTTTAATAAAATGAAGAAGCTTATTTTTCTTAGCAAATACTGCTATTATAACTATAGATACTATTAACTATAAACCTAATTATTGTCAGATAGTATTAATATGGGCAAAATATTTATTAGGATGCCTGGAGAATGATATAATAATTTTTTTAAACATTCAAAACAGCATGCATACAATAACTAGTCTTAAACAATTATTTATATATAAAGAGAACTATATATATCAAAGCAAAGTCAGTTTTTATGAATAAAAAACTTATGATGTTTCAGAATTCCTGTAATATTTTAATGATTATTAATAATTAATAATTAATAACTATATTTAATAATTAATCATCATTTTGCTGTTGAAGTCTATAGACAGCAAAATTTAAATATGTGGCAAAAGTGTGCTATTTTATTTTTAATGTACTATTTAATTTATGTTTGAACACACCAATCTTTTCATAATTTTAATTTATGTTAATTTTTTGCACTTCTTTTTTCTCTCTCAGTGATATGACTTTGGAAAAAAATCCCATGCCACAGGCACTTAAATACTTTATTCTTTATATTGAGAGGTTCCCATCAGGAAAACATGCTAGTAAGATTATGCAGGATATGGAGATTCTAGAACATAATTTAAATTTTGCTAAAAAATATCACAAAACTGAGAAATATCAATTTAATATTTCTTTAGTCATCCAAGAAAATTCTGTTTATCTCAGATGTTGAAGATTAAATAATAATCTATTTCAATTTTGTCATCAAAACATTTCATTTGTGAATTTTCTCATAGCTAATAACTGAAAACATATGACAATATTGGAAGGCAAATCATAGTGTTGGGGTTTTTTTGTTTTGATTTGGTGAAAATTTTAATATCAAATTTTAAAATGTATTGCTGTTTTAGCTTAGGATAATGTATTTTAATGTCACCTATGATTTTTTGATTTGCTACTATTTGTTTAATTTGTAAAAAAGGCATTATCAATTTAATGTGATTTAAGCAATCATGATTTCATGGTTTCATATGTTTGTTTTTATAAAATTAAAATTAAACCTATGTGATGACTTACACAAATATAATGGTTTAACCATAAAGTTTCATATATTTTTAATCACTTTACTTTTAGGGAAGGTATTGCTTAGTTATTTTCATTTTATTTTGGCTGTAAAAAGATGGAATTTGCTCAGTCATGCTCTGTGAAATTTCAAGAGAGACATTTTCTAGAGATTTCTGCTGGTGATGATAACCAGGCACCGAGCACTGTAAGAAAAAGAGTACTTAGGTGTACAAATGTTAAAGACCAAACCATTTCCCAGAAAATATTGCCATCAACAGCATAACACTATCCATATGTGATCAACTGCCCAGATTCTTTTTAGCAGGTGAAAGAAACGAATAATAAGTATAGGGAAACAATGACAGTAACAAAACTGGTCTGTGTTCGTAAGTCCTAAGGTGAGAGGGAGTATATTTATAAAGCGTATTTTCCAAATTCTCTTACATAAATAAAAAATGGGTAAAGGATTTTGATAGACATTTTACCAAAGAACACATATAAATGGCCAAAATATACAAAAAATGGCACTCAATATCTCTAGTCATCAGAGAAGTATTTCAAAGCCACCTTATACATGTTATGATAGCTATTATCGAAAAGAGAAGAGATAAACCATGCTGATGAAAATGTAGAGCCAAGGAAATCCTAACACATTGTTGGGAATGTAAGCTGTTAAGGTCTCTATAGAACAGTATGGAGACACCTCAGTAAATTGAAAATAGAACTACTGTATCATGCAGAAATTCCACCTTCAGGTATAGTCAAAAGATGCAAAATATGACCTTGTTCATGACAATGTTGCTCACAAGAGCCAAGATATGGAAAAAAAGTCTTATACATTCAGTCTTATAAAATGTTTAGTCTAGAAAAGCAAAGAAATTTTGTCATTTTTGACAATATAGCTGAATCTATAGCAAAAAAAAATTAAGTGAAAGTAGTCAGACAATGACCAAAATCAGAAACAAAAGGCGGGCTCAAAAACAGAGTTACAATATGGGGTTTAGGGATTGGAAAGTGGGAAAAATGATAAAGAATACTAGCTTTCAATTATAAAGCTAATAATTTGAGGATCTATGTAGAACATGATGACTATAGTTCGTAAAGAATAAATATTTTAGGTGTTTGATATTTATTAACTCATGTGGAAATTCTTTTACAAGATACACATTTATTGAAACATCAAGGTGTACACATTAAACATGAAAAAGTCTCAGAAATACAGCATTTAGAAAGGTTTATGCTCTCGAAGACTTCTGGGAATGGTTAGAGCGTGCACTTAAATATCGTTGATAACCCTTATACCTTATCACTGCTATGGGATGGATGATGACATGCAAAAAAAGTGAAATTGTAATATGAAACTTCATAATAAAATATAAAATAGTGTTTTGAAGGAATTATTTCTTGTCTTGACCATCAACTACTCCTGGATAATTATTTAGAAATAAGTATCCCTGAGAAGTTCTTCCTAAAGATACCCCTAATGAGTGTGACCTACTCCACCAATTTTGAAGACTGGCTTTTCTCATTAAAAGCATCTATGAGTGTAAGTGAATAATTCCTATTAATGTACAGTTTCTTTAGTGTTAATTACACTGACATCAGTCTGTTAGTTAAACATTTGAGGTTCTTAGAATATCTCTGTTTTTAACCTTGTTAACTTGGGAAGTACTCAGAGTACAAAGTCCTCCTGATCCTTACACATTCAACTTAATTATTGCCTTTCTCTGAGGTCTTCTTTATTCTCTGGGAGGTAGAATCCTTCTGTGATAGCATTTAATATATTGTGTGGCAATGATCTGTTTATGTTATGTCTCACCCACTCAATTATCAATTTGCAGGGCTGTAATCAAGCTTGTAAGCATATTGCTAAGAAGTTGCAATAAAAATTACTTTATAAAAATTGGTTAAGATAAGCATTGGTGATGGCAGCCAAGCTGCAATAAGATCACAGCAATTCAATGTCAGGGCACTGTGATTTTCAGACAATACCCACTTCACTTTCTTGTGTTACTTTTTGGCAGCAATAACACTTAAAGGGCAAGTTTGAGGAAACTCAGCTAATATTCTTGGCAGATATTTAACCTTATGAAAGGAAACCACTTATTCAGGACTTCAGTGTTTTCATTTCTGTGACATTTAAAATGGAAATGAGTCCATTTTCTTTTCAGATATTTGAATATGCTTTGGTTCAAAATTAAACCCATTCAGTGAATTATTCAAATAGCACAAATTCAGAATCTAAGGAATGGAAAAAGAAGGCTCTTGTTTTCTAAGTTGGTTCATATAGGATATATTACATATTGATTATGCCAACAGTAAAATGTACCAATTAGTCTTCAATAAAATATGATCTACAATACATAATAATGTTCTAACTTCATTGCTCTATGCATGAAAAATAATTTAGATATTTCAGCATATAAGTTGGGTCTGTAATCACCTCAAGATAATGATTCATTTAAAATATTTTATAATGACTCCAAAAAATTTTATAGGAAGGCATTATGAACAATATAAGTAGGATTAAACTTTAAAGGGTTTGCAGTCACTTTTATTAAGGTTTTCTTATTGTTTTATAATAAGAAATAATGGCTGAGGATTGAATGTATTAAAATAACCTTTGACATTCTAATAGATTTAAGATGAATAGGCTTTATCTGGCTCACTACAGAATCACCTCATAAAGGACATTCAGTATCTTTCATATGGAGAGGAACGATAGAATGATTCTCTTTGCTCAAGGTGCCCACCTTGGAGATGGCTTTCACAAATATAGTTTATCTGGCACTTGACAGCTTGGGCATTAAGTGTCGTTAAATATCCCGGTGTTCAGATGCAGCAATAATTTGTGGATGTGGAAATGAAGAGACAAAAAGTCAGGTGTTTTTCCTTCCGATCTACACACATGCTTTGTTCAAGAGAACCAAATAAAAAGCACACTGTGATAAAAGTAGCAAAATTTTAAAATCATGACACTAGAATATGTCTTGATTCATATGATATGACATTTGAAATAATTCTAAGATGACTATTATTAGGCTGCCTTTTTTTTTAATTTCTTATGAGTCATATTCTGAAATGCTGCACACTTTGGTCATCTTTGACTAGACTAGCAATGGACACCTTTTCAAGGGAGTTCATCATCCTGGATAGTCATGAATTTGAAATTGGACCAATTTACCTCTTCACAGGGTTGGAATAAGCAAACATAAACGAAGTATCTGTACAGACAGGCATATTTTGCCCTGTCGTTTAGAGAAACAAGAAAAGTTTTTCTATAACAGAAAATAATTAAAGAGTACTAAGTAGAAAAGCAAGGGAATACAAGAGAAGAAACCAGGAGAATAAAATTTCCAGCGTCTTCTGAAGTTCCCAGAATTTTTTTTTTTTTTTTTTTGAGGGGAGGAACACAAGGATTTCTATGAGGAATTGTTAAGTTCATTTTGTTACATATTTTAAAAGCATTAAATAACAAAGTGTAAAAGTACTTGTATTTCTAAATCTGTGCATGTCAAATGAGCTACAATATCATGGAAGTCTGCAGATCCATTTTACTTTTGTTTAGTTTTTAGAGGGAAGATACAGACAGTAATGAAGGCAATCAGAGCCAGACAATAAACTTGTCAATGTATAGGTTCGATATTTTCATCTCTTCTAGAAAAGAGTAGAAAAGAAACAAAGTAAGACTCTGGATATTTCAAAAGGAAATGTTTCCCTGCTCTCAAAGTTTCTCTTTGTGTTTTCTAAATTGTATTTAGCAAGTGAGCTTGTTAATTAGCACTTATCAAGTTGGAACAGACAGGTAATGCAGAAGGTTCAGAATGAAGAGCATTCTCCTTGTCCTATGTTAATCAGTAAATTCTTGGGAGATAGTTATAAGCATATGGGTAAAGAGTTTATAGTACTAAACATAGCTCTTTAGTCTTGTTATCTGTGGGTCATACCATTCTTTTACAGCTTCAACTTCATTAAGGTATTCCATTTAAGGTATCTGTGTATTTGAGGAAATACTCAGCCAAATGCCAAAGCAATTTGATCACGTTACACAGTTTGCGATGAATTGATTAGGAATCCGTTTACCAGGCTGCCATCAAAGAATGACTTTTGTTTTTTCTTTCCTGTTGGGTAGTTTAAAGTGTGCTAAATGATAGTTTGAAAAATTAAATTTAATCAATACTACAATGATATATAAATTTTATTTTTTTAATTTAGTAATTTTTCTCATTTTCTCAATAATATGATTGGTCACGTTCTCTCTCAAATAGCTTTCATCATAGTATGCTTCGCAGATAATGCTTTATGATTATCTAATTTCTCATCATCTATTGCACAGAAAAACTCCTTAATACTTATCTGTTGTTATTAAATTATTTTGATGATGATGTGTTCATCAATTCATGATCTATTGGGTAATGTCTATAACGAAAAAATTGAAGATAAAATGATAGTAATAAAAACATGTGCTGTACCTTATGGACATGATAGATCCACAAATAAATGGATTATATTCATAAGAACTTAGTAGGCTAAAAGCTAATGTACATATTTCTATTCCTATAGAGTTTCTAAATGAATTCAAACCCAACTGAAAAAAAATATATTTGGCATATATTTGAGTAAGAATTTATAATTTATTCTACAATCTAAGTAATAATTTTCATATATAATTTCTTTAAAATTTAAAATATTTAAATAGAATTGATAGATTATAGAAGCAATATTTATAATGGGTAGCTATGTTACCCAATGTTACATTTTTCTGTAGACCCATAGCTTAATTTTATTCTCTATTTTGATTAATTAATAAATAAGTAATTTTACTATTAAAATTGCCATAGTTGACGCTTGCCTTTAATCTAGTAATATTCCATTATACACATTTTGGAATATAACCTTGGTCATATGTCTACTTGTATTTCAAGGTAGTATCTTCTAAAACTGATAAGACCTTTTGGTTTTAGGGAGAGTGCTATCTATGTTTCTAAGCTATCTTCGTAGCCTGCAAAGGTATTAAAATCACAGAGGTCCAATAGGCACAAAAGTGCTTCCAGTGCATCATCCTTTTACTATCAAGTTGAACCAATGAAGAATAATGATAGTTTCTTATAAAAAACCACCTGTTAAGGTTGATAATATATTCTTTTTGGTTCATACAAAAATTTTATTGGTATTACATTTCATAAATTATGTATTTCCATACCTGAGAGGGTAATACTGGACATGTCATTTGGCCCTGAACATTTTTGATTGGATTTACATCTTTCGCCTGCATCATTTTTGTAACATTAAAGCATTGCTTGAGTGCTTTCTCGTATTTTAATGACAAGAAGCATTCTATTAAGCATAAAGTGGAAATTATTATATTAGTTCTGTATTGCTGCATAATAATATTGCTAAAAATTTACACGTTAAATATAACACTCATTGATTAGGCAATATTTTCTTTAGGTCAAAGTCTGAACTTGGTTTAACTGAATCCTCTGCTTAAAGATATTAAACTTTCAATTCAAGGTGTTGCTCAAGGCTACAGACTGATAGTCTGACTGAGGAAAAAATTTGTTTCCAAATTCATATGTTTTGGCAGTTCTTTGATGGCTGCTGGACTGAGATTACCCTTTTCTTGATGTTTTTTTGAGTCTGAGGGCATTCTAAGCTCCTTGACTATTCCACATGGCAGAACAAAACATTGAAGCTTCTTCCAGATAAGCAGGGGAGAATGGGTTTCCTTGTTCTAGTACAGGTGTTACAGTTATATGTAACATAATGACATACATTTAATCACATATATTCTATCAGTATGGGACAAAAACAAGTCATAATACTTCCACACTTAAGCAGAGGTAATAACATGAATATGTAACTATTAGGAAGTAGAAATCATGGGATCTACCTTAAGCTGTGTCTCTCACAAAGAACCTCTTTTACAAAGATGCTACTTGAGAATCACCTACTATATGATCACCTTATTTTCTCTTCAAGTTTCTTCATCATTTATTCTTTGTAGTGTGACTGACTTTATTCTAGGAATGTTCCATACATGTTTGGACAAGCTGGAACTGACTGAAAGTTCACACACCTGACATCTGGAACATATTCTAGCATAATTCCTACAAGGATATAAGTTTTAAAATGCATTTATTTTTATTTCAGTTATTCTTTTAATGGACAGACATTTATCAGGATCCTTCAATGGAGACAGAGTCAAACTACAGTCAGCATGTCTCCCTTATATATATTACCTTAGTGACTTACACTTTTCAATTAAAGTACTTTATCTCTCACTTTGGGAACAGATGTGAACCATCTGTTTTTAATCAAAAATGTATATTAAATTATACCTTTAATTCTTGTGATAATTAGGAAAACATCTTAAATATGATTTGACTTGTGTGTATGATTTCTTCATTAGATTTACCTCCTTTTAGATGTCAAAATCTCATTATCGTGAATTCTTATGATGTAATCAAGACATTAAGAATCAGAACACCATATAAACTATGAAAACCATAGGAGCAAATCTGATTTACACAAGCTTATGCTGAGAGGATCATTAAGCGTTTTGGTTCATTTAGCATTATATGCCCATGTGACTGCCATATTTTGAAGCAAGAATAAATTTAAACAACCTTTGAATTCCTTATTCATTTATCTTCATTCTATCTCAAAAGTAAAGGTAAAAATTAAACTTTTGTATGTCTAATCCCCATAATTTTTAAAAAAATAAATAACACCAAGTGCTAAGATAATGCCTATAGGTAGCATGGTAAATTTTACATTGCTTCTAGTTTTATGAATAAAATTATGGCCAGAGATGAATCATTTACTCTAGATGATTGAAAACTTTTCTGTCAAAGAGGGAACATATCATCCATTTTTAGACAGATTAAACTTGTAGAGTTTCTTAGTATAAAGATATCTTCATAATCACAAAATAAAATAGAGGAAGAGTCCTCTCTACATTGTTAGATACAATGCCAGCAAAGTTCAGCTATAGCAAATTTCTAGGAGACACAAGAGAGAAGAAAGAAGAAAGCAGATAAGTATACCTAGATGACCTTCTTTAGTGTGTGCTTCCCTCTGGAGACAACACTCTTGTCCCTTTAATGCTACCTCTGTTCTCTGCTTGTTGGGAAGATCGCCACAATCTATATCACAATCTTCACCAGGGTCCCAGATTATCTTATCTTTCCAAATGTTGGAAAAAGATTTGAGCAGAGATATACTGATAACAGATGAAAACTTTAATTCTATCAATATCCCATATTCTTTTTTTGAGTTCATATTTTTTAATCACAGTAACATCATAGCATGCTCCAATGTTCGAAGCACTGATGCTAGAGAAAAATGTAAGCATTGAAACGAGTGGGTCTTTAGGACTAGAGCAGTAAAAGATGCAAGAGTTGCAGATGCTTGCCATGCAGAAGTCATCCCTATTTGTCTACATGCTACCAGACATCAGGCAGTGAACTACACCCTGGTAGCCTAGTGGTTTATTTCATGGGTGTAGCTGACATCCCAGGGTCTCCTGTTGAAGACCTAGGGCCTGGGGGGAACAATCAAGATGACCAATTAATTAAAATAAAATGTTTTATCTTCTTTCTCTTTTCCTATCGGCCAGCCTGCCCACCTTCATTCCTTCCTGTACCTTTCCTTAAAAAAAAAAAAAAAAAAAAAAAGGAAAGAAAGAAGGAAGGAAGGAAGGAAGGAGAGAAAGGACCCAATCTGCTTAAGGACCCAATCAAGAAGCAGGACACTTGGCAGATTTCCATTAAAGACCAGTAAAACTGCAGGAGAGAGAAACTGTGTCCAAGAATTGGTAAACTAAAAAGATAGCTTTGCATTTGGTTACAAGAAGCAAAGGAGTAAATGGTGTCAACTATAGAATTGTTGTCTTATGATGCTGCCAAGGGTTGAGAAAAGTTGTAACAGACAGTGAGACCTCAGGCACAGAAAAAATCAGATTTTCAAAATGATTCCTATTAAATGGATAAACACTGCTGAAATGTTATCAAACATGACTATCTTGGCTACTGTTTTCCACAGAGGAAGACTTGGCTGAATGCCATACAGTATTGAATAATACAACACTCGAAGACAAGAAATAGTAATACACCTGGAGAAAAAGAAATAGAAGATAACACTAAAAAGAAAAAAAGAAAACAATATTTGTGGCATATTTATTGAGTAGAAACTGTATGTCAGGACTTCTCTAGACAGGGAGATGCCTCAAGGTTCAAACTTTTCACACTCAGGCAGAAGCAGGAGACTAAACAAATAATTAAGAAAATTATTTTTGTTATGAGAGGGTGCATTTTTATGAAGAAAGACAGAATAAATAACACAATAGCCAGTACATTTACATTTGTGAGGAGTATGGATAAGATTCAATTTGTGAATAAAGCATTAGGTGTGGCCACCTTGACAAGATAACATCTGAGCACATTGGTTAAGAAAAACAAAAATGTGACAAAGCTGACAAAGCAGCTGACTTTCTGGAAATGGAGAATAACAGGTAAAGGAGTAGTACTTACACAGTTCCTGTGATGAAACGCACCTGAAGAGGAAACAGCAAAGATTTTACAGTAGGCCACAGTGTACTTTCTAGAATAGTCAACAAGCCAGTGTGGTTGATGTTGACTGAGCAGGCTAGTGTATTATAGCAGACGAGGACAGAGATGAAAGAAAAAGTATAGTTCCTAGTGGTTCCTTTAAGTTCTTGTTAGAACAAAGAGTTTATTGTCTGAGGGATGAGAAAATATAGAAGGACTTGAGATGAAGAGTAAAATAACATATCTTGTGTTTTAACAGTGTCATTCCAACCTCTGTATTGAGTGATTTTTTTTCCTTTCCACAGTTTTGCTAATATTTATAGGTTTCATGTTACACTTATAATAAAAAATAAACTTTTTTTAAGTTAGTGCCAAGAACTGAAACAAAAAATCTCAACATTTTCTGGGAATGTGGTAGATCAACTAAAGCATTGTCATTATAATGTAACAGCAGCACAACTGAAAAAAGAAAATGACTTGGGAAATGGGATCAAACAAATGTTACTTAAGTTTAAAGGAAAAGTATATTACTATTGGCAGCTGTATTGTAATAATTATTGGAATTTTATAGAATTTTTAACAGAAAGGATAAAGAAAGGCATATAGGTTCAACCAGTTGCCAGGAAAAGTAAATATTTGAGAGAATGGCACTTTTCTAATATGATCTTGAAAATCACACTGAAAACTCAAGTAATTATTTGACTTTTGTAATATATATCATTCTGCAAAATAGAAATCACAGGGTGTGACAACAGTTAATTGTTTTTAAGCAAATTCCTTGTAAACCTTTATGTTCATACCCAGAATGTAGATTATTTATTAAAAGTCAGGAATGCCTGGAAAGCTTGCAAATTACCTATTAGACGTTTCTCTCCATCTACAATTACTCTTGCTTGTTTTTAATGTTTCAATATTAACAAAAATAAATCTAAAACCCTATTGCTATACATTAGTTAAGAGCTCTAATTTAACATCTTGTTGAAGTCATTCCTCCTGTCCGAGTCAAGTCATTGCCAATGTTCTTGTTTTCTTGTCGGGTAGTGTGTTCATGTATGCGTCATGACGTAACTGAAAATAAATAAAGTAACCAACAAATAGAGGAAACAAACTACATTTGGACCAAAGAGGATGATCCCCGAGAAACTAATGATGATAATTGCCTTTTATTTTTTGTTTGTTTGTTTATTTGTTTATTTATTGCCCTGGTGTCTCTCCCCACACCTGGATGCAGCTGAGTCCAGACAATCCCAGCTCTCTGCAGACCCCTAGGCTGGCCCCAGCTCCCATGACAGCGTCCAGACCCGGACGTGCTTTGTGTGAGCTTCTGTCACCTCTGTGTGACCATCTCACTGTGGCTGGTAAAAGAGCTGGAGGCTTTGGGTGGAGAGCCCTGCTCCGCATGAACATCTGGCCAGCTGTCCAAGAGGTCTGCAAACATCTGTGAACACAGTGTGGAGGAGGACAGAGCACAAAACCTCTCTGGCTGCGTGTGGAAACAATGTCTATTAGAGGAGCCAGGGCATTGTGTGGACCAAACTGAGGTGGTCAAGAAAAGTTGCTGCGTCTGTAATGCCTCAGAGTTATGTCCAGGTGCCCACCAGCATCCCACCTATGAACCGACGGCAGCGGTCACAACAGGTTGACCCCATTGACCCCCCAGTACCTGGGCAACAGCCCTAGTTTTGATGGAGCCAGTTTTGCTGAAGGTGTAGTGCTGGTACTAAGTTTGCCGGCGATGACTGTTTTTCATTTTGCACTTCCTCAAAGCGAAGGACAGTACCTACACGGTGACACTAATCTGACACACACTGGGGCCAGGATTACAATTGAGGAGGATAAAGAGGCTGCCCTCTTGACTTCCTTGTGGGCATTGGAGGTGGGAAATTCCATGAATTGTCTTTTGTGTAACTGAGGTCAGTATAAATAAAACTGTGAAGAGATTAGAAATCAGTGAAAACCATTTCATTGACTTCTGTTATTTGGCATGCATGATTAAAAGAATTTAAAAGAGCCTCCAGTCAGTATTCTCTGAAAAAAAAAAAAAAGCCAGCATTTAATTACAATAACGTTTAACTTGAAAGTGTTTCTAATTTATTTTTTAAAATGGGAGACAGTTTCTGAATTAAAAAAGTTGTCACTTTTTTCAGTATCATCCTTCCTCTAATATGTAAATATATTAAATTAATTAGTAGTAGTTTTAATGTTTTTCAATGAATAGAAATTGGAAAAGAAATTTATGAATAGTTGATGGAGTAAATTGATTATTAATTGACTAAGATAGATGTGAACTTTTAAAAGTAATCAAGATCATATTTTCTCACCTCCATTTGAATTCTATATGGTTATTTTCATAGAACCAAATCCATTTTCATGTGTTACACTTCATGGAAATTTCTTAAAATTGCATTTCTGTGAAAATTCTATCGAGTGATTATGAGTGGAGAACGAGTATCCAGTTTATGATTTTAAGGGCACTAACATGAGAAAGTGAAAGTACCATGCTTCAACTGGCTAGCAACTATTTTGCTTAGCTGCCGGTTTTACTAAACATTTTCTCATATGGAACGCTAAAGCAGTTGAGTTGAAATGAATTAAACCTTGATTTTATTTGAGAAAGGCTCACAAGTAAATCTTATGCGGCCTGTTGTTTCTGATTTAATAACCCTGTGGGTGATGGACAAGGTTGCCAGGGTTCTTTTCTCAGACGGTATAAACAGAAGAAAAACACTAAAAAGATTCTGCTTTTCATATACTCTTGAAAGTTGGTATACTGACATATTCTAAAGATGCTTTCAGAACCATATCTGATAATGGAGGTCAATCAACTTCAAAATCATATTCTGGGAGGAGTCAGTAATATTCATTTTTGCTATTTTTTCAGCTTTATTAAGTATAATTGATAAGAAAGGTATAAGGTATTGCAAGTGTATAATGAGATGATTGGATAGATGTACATTTTGTAAAAGTATTCTCTCCATGTATTTATTAACATATTTGACACTATGATCACTATTTATTTGCTTATTTATATTAGTGAATATATCTGGTTCTACTCTCAGAAAATATCAGCAATGCAATACAATGTTGTCAACTATAGTAATCATCTTATATATCAGATTCACAGCTCATATTTGTCTTAGAATTAATATTATGTACTCCTTTCTTCAACGTTTCCCTATTTCCCAGATTCAGAATCTCTTGAAAGACTGCTTATCCATCCAATAAGCACTGTAGGAAAAATACATGGACTGTAACTTAAAAATCATGAGAGATTTGGTTGTTAGAATTGTTAGGCTGGCCCAGAAGGACAAAATGGCGGCCATACCCGGGAAAAAGGAAGCTGATGAAACCACATCTGGAATCACAGGACCAATCCCCAATCGCGACGTATGAAGCCCGCGAAATTCTTTTGCTTAAAGATCGCGCTTCCCTTTGTTCGGGTGCGACTTCCCTGGCCCTCGTTCTGCGGACCGGAGAACCTCGCCTGGGTGCGCAAACCTCGATAAAGCCCTGGCTATTCGACATTTTGTCTAATTGACTTTCTTTCCTCGCGGAGCTCAGAAAAAAACCTTTCAAGAATATGTACCATACTTTTTTTCTTTGTTTTACTGTGATCTTATTTAAAAATAGATCATCTCTTTTATTTTACTTTTTTTGTGGAAGCTTGATCTTATGAGTCAATTCTAATTAACCCCATGTGAGGTTGCTATGGAAGATTATAATGAATGATTTCATTTCAGTTTTATTAATCTATATATTGTCTCCATCGAAATGGACCATGTACCAGTGAGACATTTTTGTTGAACAGCTATTTCTTTGCATCCTTATGGTGTTTACATAATATCCTTTACACTAAATATGTTATTTTGGAAAGAGTAATCCTCTCCAAATCCTAGTGCAAATCTTACAAATTTGAGCAGAATTCTTCCTACTGAGATCCCTGGACTACTTGGAGTATAGAATATGGCTTTTCATTTGAATTACACGCATGTGCATGTGTATGTGTGTGTGTGTAAATATATCACTTACAGTCTTTTTTTTTTAAAGGAAAAGCGAAATCAAGAATGAAGGTGAATAGGCAAGCAGACGGAAAAAGAAAGGTAGATGAAGCACGTTCATTTAATTTTATTTATTTTTATTTAGTTGTCATCTTGATTGTTCCTCCCAGTCCTGGGGTATCAACTTTAATCCTTGGGATGTATGAGGACGGCGCCCAACCAAAGGCAGTGGACCTAACTGCTATTCTACCAGGACTCGCCATCACTTACATTTTATGTCACTAAAATTTTATTAGAGAGAGAGAAACACCCTTGAGTAAGTTTGTTGGTAGAGGGGGGAAAATGAGAGATATTCTAGGAAAATACAAAGATCTGCATTTAGTTCTTATTTATTTTAAGACCTTTTATAAATTCTTTTCTCAAACTTCATAGTTCATATCTTTCTTCTATGTTTCTTTTACATATAGTTGAATAGCTGAATCTATTTATCTATCAATAATCTATTGTCTATTTGTCTACATATCATCTATCTATTATCTGACTAGTGATTTACTCTAACACTCTGGAGGTAGGGTGAAAAGAGAGGTCTCAATCTTGATGGAGACAATATCACCACGTCAAGTTTTCTAAGTTTACTTAACTATTTCTTAGAGAATCAGTCTTCCTCCAAAGCATACAGTACTCTGAAATTCTCTTATTTAGTTGGTTGATTATATTTTTGACTTAAGTCTAGGGAAGCCTCTTTCTTTTTCCATGCCCTAAAGAAAAGTCTCTCTTCTTAGGTCAGTGAATGATAACTTCAGTTGCTAAGAGATAAATGCTGTTTAAAAGAGCTTAATAACACACACATACATCAAAACAAAACAAAACACTTCACCGATCTTTTAAAATGTTTTCTTAATTAATGGAATTTAAGCATAGTAACATACCACATAGAGATCCCTAATATCATGTTTTCTTGATAAGTAAAGCTGAACTACAAACTAGAGAAGTCATGTAAAGAAAATTTCTCCAAATATCTTTAATAATTGAAAATATAATTTAAATAATAAAATTACTCTGTCTACCCAGTAGGCATTATTCAATAGAAATATTAGTTGTTATTCCTTTTATTTTTATTTGCAAATTATTACTCAGATGCAACAGTTCTTATTTAAGATAATCATATATTTAAAAAAATTAATATAGGAAAACAAATTCCGAAATTTTAAAGATAATTTAATAACTATGCTTTAAATGCATCTTCTATGTATTCTAATTTGATGTTTTTCTATTAATTATGAATGTTCTTGAGATAACATTCTAATGTCTCCATGCATTCTAAAAAGAAAAATAGAAATAAATCATTTAATAACAATGTTACATACTTTTGAACAAGTCAAACACAAAAATGGAGTTTAAATGTGTACTGATCTTTTGTGTTTATAAAGTAACAATAAAGATAATTTTACCTAAAACTTAGATTATAGCCTATTAAATAATAATAAAATAAAATGTGGTATTTCCATGGTGTCTTTCTTTTTTTCCAACACAGGAACACATTTTGTAATATTAACTATGTGTTTGAAATTATAACCTTAAATAATACGTATTTAATATACCATGTTCGAGTAGGAGGACATGGAAAATGAAAAGCTGATGTCACCAAAACCCAACTATTTCGGCTTCTTAATCTTGCACTTCCAACCTCTAGAACTGGGAGGAAACAAATTTCTGTTGTTTAAATCATCCAGGCAGTGGTACACTGTTAGGGCAGTCTGAGCAAGCTAATACAATGGCATCTGGTTCAGTGATTTGGTGCCCGGCATTCTGATACTGGTCCTCCCCAAGCTGTCTTTAAGATGGATATTCTTATCAGAAAACTATAGCCTGTACACTCCCTACACACCCTCATTGTTCTGTTCCTCTTTCTTTCTTTGTTTTTTTTATTTATTATTATAATCTGAGGAAATTTTTGAAGGTTGTTGGTGATTTGTGCTGTTGAAATGAGTTGGGAGGGAAATCTTATTTTTTGTTCATTGAACCTTAAGTGACTTATACTATAAAAGACGTGTTTCTCTTTAGTTACCTGTGTCTGCACTCTGTGTGTTACATATCAACTATTTTCCCCATTCTTGGTCATGTCTCAAAGAGCAGACTTAGTAGCAGCAGATATCACAAAGATTCATATTAACTGACAATGAAACCACAGCCACAATGTATGGCTCAAAGCAAAGAGAGCAGTAGTGACTACATTGTTACTTCAAATTTTGTCAATGTTTGATTTACTCACATTTTCATGTAATATTTAGATTTCTATTCCCTCTACCCAGCATATATGCTTATATCTACATGTGCCAGCCCTTGCCCACAATGTGTTGTATATGTATATGTGCATTCTATATTTATATTACTATCCTTAAATATTTCTCTGGGCTCTGAAAGAGCAAAAACACGAACTTGATTTCTTTAAACCCTCAAAGGTTATTCTAAATCTTTATATCGCTAAGAAAGTAAGTAGGTCAATGTGCAGTCATAAGATTAATGTGCTACACTTCTCAGGATCCTTCTAGTGAGACTAAATCTAGGTGAGTATTATTTATGGATTTTATGTTACTTTCTTAAATGAAAAAGAGAAAGGAAGAACCAAAGAATCTGTAAACTAAAATCAATACAGATAATAACCTCTCAGACTGAGGTTGGGACGTCTCTGTTTATTTCATAAATGTTCTTGTGGATTAGATATATTCCTTCTGACTAAATGACTTCTGCTTTCTTTGTATTTCTTTCCTCTTTTTCTTGTTCTGCTCCACTATATCTCATTTCCTTGCTCTGATTTTCTGTCTCCCACACAGAAAATCATGCTGGATTTCATATTATTACTTGACTAAATAAGTCACTGAAACGGGCACAGGGAGAGGTAGGAACCCATTTATTTCACAGTGTGATAGTGATAGTTCAATATTCAGAAGAGAGCAATAATGGTATACATGAATTTTTTTCCCATCCATGATCCTTATTTGAAGGATTTCATCCCTAATCGTGTCTTGTTTAGGGCTTCATAAAATGGTATTAAATAAACTTATGTCTAGATTCAAGATGTAAACATAAAAAAAACCTCACTACACATACATAGAAAAAAAATTCAATATAATGAACAATTTTAAGAAGCTATCCTAGAGAACTGGGTAACTGAAATTATTTCCTTGTCTTTATCCTGTGTCTGTGTTAGAGTGAGACTATATTCTTAAATAGAAGATATGTTTAACTACTATAAATGGTCTGTATAAATTATGACTTTGCTTTAAGATAAGATACAAAGGTAGTCTAAATGCTTCTTCTTTTATGGCCTAAGCCATCAAGAACATAAAATTCATTCTGGCAATTTTATTAACCGCATATTTTTTCTTCTATCAAACTAAATAGTTGTAATAAATCTATCAGAATCTAAATGTTTTTACATCTATTTAATCAGATGTATCCTTTTTAATTCCTTGACTATGTGTTCCAAGAATCAGAGAAATACTATTTTCAGAAAATGTTGGAAATTAGCGCTTTAACAACTAGTATTCATGATGGGCATAGTTTGAGGGTAATCATCAGTGGTAATTTTTATCCACTATACTAGATAACCCTACCTCACAACAAATGAAATGGGCTCATCCAAAAATTGCTGATAACTTTGATGATGAATTAGGAAATGGAAATTTTACCCCATATCTTTTTTGCCCCTTATGTTGGTATACATAAATGTCTTTTAATAGGAAAGAAAATGTCATTTTACAGACATGTTCAAAATATAATATATGATATAAAACAATTAGGACAAAACAGCAAATATTATTTCATGCTATTTAGAAGAAAAATAAGCATTGCAGTCTTGAATTGTCCAGTTTGAAGCTGTTTAGTACAGAACATTAAACTACCTGAGATTTATTACTTTGATAGATATTGTACAACATGCTTTGCTTTACTGATTCTAGTTACATCAAAAATTCTACAATGTGAACATCATTTTAAAATACAAATGTAGAAATTATCTTTAGGTTTCTTCAAAATAATACTGTTTATATCATTATCGATAAGGCGAATATTAAACCTGAAGATGCAATAACTTCACTTGTTGTCTTCTCCCTTAATTGTTGATTAAATGTCTACATTTCATTTTCACTATTACTAAGAGTGTATTGAGTCTATTGTTAACATTAGTCTCAGCTTGTTAACTTGATTTATAAATTCCAATTTTCTTGTATTTTCAGTTAAATGTATACTGTTTTAATAGATGTTACCATATATTTAATTTAGTTATTTTTCAGTAACATGGGAAAAATTCTATCTGAGGCATAAAATAGAATTCAAGACAAAAATACTTTTTGCTACACATGAGATAGATATCTTTGATTACAGGGTGTAACTAACTTATGAAAAATCTCTGAATGCCTTCCACTGTTTGTTATATTTGTAATTGTCCCAGTGTCTTGAATCATTAAGTTCTTAGTGGGCTGGTTTGGGGGACATCATAAACTGGGCCACATTCATGACTCATAATTATCAGGTGTTTTACGGTTATAAAGACTTGAAAGGATTCAGACCCCTGTAAGTTTAAATTAATACTATATAAATTAGCATAAACTTTCTTATCCTTAGATTTAGGATAAGACATTTGTTAAGAACACTCATTTGCTGCAGAAAAGGACTAAATGTCTACGTCTAGGCAGCTAACAAAATAATTATAGTGCCATTAATAGTCAAATTACTTGTAATATACAGTTTCATTAATTTTTCCCTTACAGTAGAGACTGATAAGGAATAAAGACTGACAATACAAAAGAGAGAATTATGTGTGAAAACAATTTCAAGTCAAGAAGAAAAAAAGTCATGTGAAAAATTGCAAAAGTCAACAATAAATGTTATATAATTGTAAATAATACAAATGGATTTACAGAAGTGGTTATATTTCCCATGCTATAGTGGAAAATCTTGGGGAGAAAAGAGCAGCAAGTATAAGAAAAAGAAAGATACATGATGGAAGACTGTTTATGGGATATCTATAAATAGTGACTTACAAGGTTTGCTAATAATTAAGTTGTCTTTCTGCTTAGGCAGTGTTCTCTTGCTGATACTGAAGCTGAGATTCTGCTATTCGTCTAGCCAATTTTTGCCAAAATGACCACTAGAGGAAGACTGCCAAGATAAAGGAGATATACAAAGAGAGTTGCTCTTTCCTGGTTGCTTCTTAAGGAACTCTAGTCTTCCAGAACAGTACTTGTTGTGAGACTTAACTGCAATACTTCAACCCAGCACCTTTGCAGTTCCTCTAGGTAACTGCAGCTGAGTCTACTTTGCAGTTTTTCAATAGTGGAGGGACAATCATTATCTATTCCTCCCAGAGGACTCAGCATCAGCTGTGCAAACAATGTCATTTCCTCAGAGGTCTAAGTTCTAATTCCATGGGGCACTCTGAAGTCCATAGTGGGAGCTGGAAGAAGAGCGGCTTCCTGAGACTGTAACCTCTGTGATAACTCTCTTGCCTTTACAGTCACCTACTTGGCAAGCAGTGCCTGAAAAGAATACTACTTTTATTTATTTTGTTCTTAATGTATATTAGACAATCAAAAATCATATACATTAAATATGCACAACGTGATAATTTAAGATATACATATGGTGTAAATTTTTACAAGTAAATTAAGAAATTCATCCTTTTAGGTTTTTACTAACGTCACGTGTGTGTGAGGAAATGCTTATGATCCTTCTTAGAAAATTTCAAGTGTATAAGTAAGTATCATTATTAATTTTACTTACAATTTTGTACCTTAGATTTCCAATACTAACAATTATTCATGTTGCACAATTGAAATAATAACCCCCTTTAAGCAATATCTCCTCATTTTACCAACTCCTTAAGTCTTGAAAACCACAGTTATAATCTCTGATTCTATGAGTTACAGATTCTCTATATAAAGGAATGTCATGCATTATTTGTTGTTTTGTGGTGACATATTACACATGATAATGTTTTCCAGTTTGAGAGTCTTGCATTTGTAGCAACAATGATGAAACAGAAACAAAAATCTTATTTTTAATTTGTTAAAAAATAATTTTAGATTTTGTCTTCTGACTGAACTCAATACAAAATAGATACAAGAAACATTGAATTCAAATTCTTTACTTTTGAGTAATATTATTTGATAACTTAGAAATATATTGTTCAATTTTCAAGATGAAGCTCTTTCCCTAAACTTCATAATATCTTATTTTTGTCTATAATTTTCTTGCTAAGTTAACTTCCACCTGTCTTTTAGGGCTTAGTTTAGTTGCTGAATTTTTTCTAATATTGTCCATAATCCCCATAAATGACTGAGGTATTTCTATATTCAAGGAATCAAGTGAAGACTATCATAATAATATCATAATTTTCAGAGAAACGCATTATCTATCTTTCTCTTTTACCAAACAGTAAGATCTTTGAGGAACTGATCCAAATCTATTTCACTGGAATTTGAATGTACATTAGTATTACTGCTACATGCTAGAAACTCAATAAATATCACATGAATAGATAAATGAATATTTTAGAATTTGGTTATTTTTTTCGGAGCTACAGTTGTCAGATTTAACAAATAAAAATATAGGTTTCTGTTAAATTTGAGTTTCAGTAAAGCAATGAATAATTTATTTAACACACATAATGTTCCAAATATTCCCTTCTAAGATAATACACATTGTTTATTTGGAATTGAAATTTAACTAGGTGTCCCATATTTATCTGGTAAATGTAGTCTGAATAGAATATTTCTGTATTGACACTGAATACTGATTAAATGAATTCTGAAGAAAAGTTATTTTTCATATAGAAGTTTTTATGTATAATCTTTTTTTGTTTGAATATTCATACGTAATTCTACTGAATACAAGGTGTATGTAAAGATTTGCAGTATTGATTCAGTTTATCACAGAATGAGTTGTTGATTTAATTAGAACAGTGTATAATTGAACTAGGTATACGCACAGATTTAATCGTTTACATTTGTGTCAGTCATAAATATCATAAAACTGTGTATTTTGTTATTTGATAGCTAGAATTTACCAATTGCTGCAATAAGTAACCCTGATGTCTTGCATTCAAGATTAATGCTTTTCCAACAGTGGAGAATACTTCATCTCCCAGAAGGACACATCTGAATGTCTATTGACAGACCCTTTGGTATGACTCACCTAGGCAAATACCAGCCTGAAGGTCATCCTTTGAAAATTGTTCTGTTCCAGGCAGAGCCATAATGTCAATCCATCCTGGACCAGTCATCAGATTTCTAATACATTGTGGTCATGGAATATAAATGCCCCAAGCACAGATTTTGACAGTTAATAATTGTTTAATAAATGATGGTTTCCTTTTCCAATATATCTGAATCCATTTCATAAAAATGAAAAGCGTTTTTCCTCGAAGACCAGCATTTCAGAATCACATTCTCTGCTATCAGTATATTATTCAGGATAGTTATGACATTCTAATGGAATGCTGAATCACATATTATTTTTCATATAACAAAAAGTGAGCTACCTGGAATCCTTAAGATATATGCTGGAATTTTTTGGTATTGAACTTTTTTTCAATTAGAACATGGAATAGTCCACAAATAAAAAAACACCTTGTGTGTTTAAAATTTTATGACAAATTATTATGATCTTCAATGCTTTTGTACCCTAATTTCAACTTCTATGTCCTGAGGACCTGAATGAATGGAGCTACCATTTAACGAAATGATAAAAAGTATAGATAGAGTCAATTTTGACAGGACCTGATATTGGAGGTAGATTAGGTACTTAGTTCTGAACATTTTCACTTTGACAAGTCTCGTAACCAAAAGATGTCAAATGAGTAGCTGAAAATAAGCCTGGAAATCACAAGAGAAAATGGACCTAGAATTATTTCGGGGACTCATTTCTAAATAGATGTCATTCAATGCTATAGCACTAGAAAAAATCCATAATGGATAAAGATATATTTTAAAAAAAAAAGATGATGGAACATCAGACTGAAGTTTGAGTCACTCAGTCAAACTTTTTCCCCAACCATTTTTAGAAATAATTGATAAACATAATTGCATATTTAATATATAAAGTATAAATATTTATGTACATTTGAACTATACAGGATAATTTGATATATATTATTTATTTATTCATGTCATATTAATTAATACATCCATTGGTTCACATAATTCACTCTATTTTTTGTCACTTACTCATAGAGAAAAAAAGGAGCAATTGTGACCAAGAAACCATTAAACTAAGATAAGAAAGTTTTGTAATTCAGAATCTGATATTGAATCTAATGATAAGAAAAGCACCATACATACCTCATTTGAGGAGCAAAATATAAAATATCTGAAAAATTATACCTCAAAATTGTCACTATATGAAAAATAAGGAGAGATTTCAAAACTATCATAGACATGAGGAGGCTGAGGATAGTTCCACTAAATGGAACATTGAGTCCTGGATGAGATCCTGCAAGAAATAAAGTACATTAGTGAAAAGCTGATGGTATATGAATACATGCTGGGATTTAGTTTAAAACAAACATCCCAAATATGACAAGTAGAATATTAATTTAGTCTTGTTTTGACTGTGTCCAACTTTGGATTACTATGGTATCTACATTGACTTCAACTATTCAATTATATCAATGTTGATGTAGGACAAGACTCTCATACTTTGCAAATATCTAATGGAGATCATACTAAATTCTTTAACGATGACATTGGAACAAAGGTCTTTGTTGTAATTTGAACTTTAGTTGTCAGTTGTAGAAACATAAACATATCCCATGGCTCTCACTGTCAAACCAGATCATTTTCTCTCTGTATTTTTAATTAGTTTTAATTGCTCAGCAGTGATCATAGAAGGCATGAAAGTATAAAATTATACTGGTTTTCAATTTTATATATAATTACACTTCAGATAATTATATATTACACACATACACACACACATATACCCACCCCTAAGGCCCTGAGAAATTAAAATATATCTCTTTATTAGTAGCAGAAAAATTATGAAATGAATGATCCTGCAGTTTTATTTAATAATAAAACATATTCTTTCTAGTATTTTAAAAATCATACATATTCAAAGGTCACCCATATTACCACTGTAGTTTATATATTTTTGCTTACAAAGATATTCCATATATATATGAAAGCAAAAAGTGCTTTATTTTTTAAAAGCCTTTAAAAAAATTGATTCAGGGTTAGATTAATATATGAAACACTCTAATGTACTTTTTCAATTTATTATTTTATAGTTTTTTTTTTCTTTTTTTTATCATAGGGTTTTATCAAGAACAGTCTGTCTAGTTCAAAGCGACAGTAAAGAGGTAAGAGAATTGAATATATATAGTTTCATCCCAGGATTTATTATTAACTCTTTTTGAAACTTGAGAAAAGTCATTTACTTTTTCTTTAAAATACATATTCACATGAATACACACATATTCAGAAACGTATGCATCTCCTATGCAAACTGCTGAAGTCTATGCACTGGATAAAAATAACTTGTGTCATTATTGCCCTCTACCTAATACAAATCTTGAAGTACCCTTACACTGAATATGAAAGCAATAGCTATTTTAAAATATATTAGAGACAACTTAACAGAGATTGAAGTTATCTTGTTATAAAGTTAAAAAAAATAACTGAATAAATAAGATGGAGAAATTTTGTTTTCAGAACTCAAAATTGTTGACCACATTTGCTTTAGATCATTCTGCTCTGTGGGTATGGCTTCATACTTTCTAACTTTATTCCATTTGTTTACTAATTATTTTACTTTTTCAAAAGTCAGTTTGCTTTTTTAGTGCACAGATGGCCAGAATGTGACTGGGTTTGCCGTTCATTGTCTACCATATTTTCAGAAGTAAATCTCCCTCTCTCAATGCATTCAGGTAGTGGTATTTCATTTATTGTATATCTGTTCATACCTGGTGGCTAGACATTCATGTCAAAAGCATTTTAAACTATTGAGATGATACAGAGACAGTAGTCCCGAGTATGTTAGTTGCCAAGAAGATCTAATTTCTTTGCTAGATTCCTGAAACTAACACCTCCAAAACTGATGTAGAGTAAAATAGGTAAAAGGCAATCTGTGACAAAACAAGGTTTATGACAAAACTTAGAAGAGTAATTCAGAGTTAAACATAGTTAAAATGACAATAGTCCAATTCTGTGCTACTCATTCCAAACCATAATCTTAGATCTGTTACTTCTAAGAAAATAAAACTATTTAGCAAAGTGTGAATCAAATGAATCTGTACTCAGAGTCCCAGTGTCTTGTTCATCACAAAAATAAACAGAATCAATGTATTATATAAATGTGTGTGTGTGTATATCTATAGATATATATATATATATATATATGAATTTTGTTAAAAAGTAACTTTCATGACTCAAAGAATCTTGCCTAAATCTGGAAGAGAAAAAAGAAACACTTCTGAGTCTTGATATTAAATATAGGTTAAATTCTAGGAAGACCGCATTAACTTTAAAAAGAAAATAATCTTCTAAAAATGTCAAAACTCTCCGTGTGGATTATCCGATAAGAACAATTATAGCATAGTACAAAAATATAAATAATGTTTAGGCATGTAGATGGTTTAAATTATAGTTCCTCATAAATACATTAAATTATAATATTTAGTCTGCTGGCACTTTACAAACATGACAGGGTTCATTGTGGGAAGTTTTAATGCCACTTATCTCTTTTACTCATGCTGAGTATAAAAGCAGCTTAGACAACATTCTTAGACAACACTCTTCATTAGCATTAAAGCATAATTGTTATATAACTCGATGTTTTTCTGCACAATAAGGATAACTATTATTTTTTGGTTTTAGAATATTTAGATTAACAACATATTTGTAATTATATCAAATTAAATGGCTAATTTATACAAGTGAATTATCTGCATAGAGAGCCATGGGAGTTTAACTATTACATTTAGACACAGTTATAATAGTTGCCAGCTGAGATCATTGAATGTGGTGTTAACTACTAATTTTTGTCATTTTGCTGGCTCTTTATCAGTAACTACATCACATCAACTACAAGTGACCTTGGAAATATATCCATTTAATTGCAATGTGTGTTCTTCTGGAATTCTTTAATATTTTCTCAAGCATGACATGTTTGCAGGAATAGCTTACACTAAAAATGACACTAAAATTGGATAAATATACATCTTCATCCACAATGTCATGTTATTCAGTGATTAAACACGGCTGATAAATACATGATAGATAAATAAATGGATACATAGATATTCATTAGGAATTATCCCCCTGCCACTTTAGAGACAGCAGATAGTTATCTATTCATATATAGATAAACAGGCAGTGGTGGAAGTCAAATAAAAAGCCCCCTCATATCTCTGAGGTTCTTCATAGGATGGATACATGAGCAAACTAGCATTAAGGACAATTGATAACACAAAAGTTCAAATTTTATAACGTGGAAATTACATGGTGGTAAATTCTGAGATAGCTGCAACTAATCTAAGACATATCCTTAGCTAAGGCGTGGAAACGAGATCTGGGGTGTTTGGGGGAGAGAAGAGGGGGTCACCAGTCATTAGGAAACAGGTTTGTTAGAGTGGACTATTTATACATGGACTACCTTTTGGATTAAGACCGTCCTTAAATTCTAGAGAATAGAGACAAAAGACTCTTTCTGGTTAGGAGAGGTGTGGAGTTAGCAGATGGCTTTATTGATTAAATGAAGGGATACAGAGTTAAAAGAATAGGACCTTTTGCCTCTCAGGCTGTCCTCCACTGTCCTTGTTTCTTTATGTCAGAATGGGGCATCCACAAGAGAAGGATTCTGAGAGACTTGGGTTCTTCTGTTACAGTCCCTTCATATCTTTAACATGCTGTTACTATTACTATCTATTACTGTCATCTGAGTTGTTTGTTTTAAGCTATTACTATGTTGCAAATAGTCTCAGGACACTGATATGTCCTGCAACACAGTGTCAGTCTGAGAAAGAATTCAGTGGATTTGTTCAATAACAACACATGGCAAGTTTTATTAGGAGAAGCATAGAAAGAGAGGATATCTGTGGGCAGTAAAAGTTGCTCTTCTGTAAACTAAAACAGAGCCGTGGATATTCAGGGAATGGAATTTTCTACTTTTTGGCTGAGTTAACTATACACATGTTGCTATAGGTTGTTAAAGAAATGTCTTTCCTGCTAGTTTAACTGCAGCATACCTGCAGTTTGTATTGTTTAGCTTATTACTGGCATGCATGCAGTTTAGGTAATTATCTAATACCTGACTTATATATCTATCATCCTGCTTCCTTGTCCTAAGACCCTCTCCCTTTACTTATCCTGTCCCTCATCATGACTGTCCCCTGACCAAATGGGACCAAAATCCTTTTGGTGCTGAAATGCCAGGTCAATTCATTTGTATTTGCTTCCTGCTGTATGTGGACATCGAACTGCTTCTACCTAGGGCTGAGTTTGTTCTATCCCTCAAGTTACTATGCAACCTGGGTCGTTGGGGTTGGTAGAATAATAGAATGTTCTGTATGCAGAGTCTGGTGGGTGTAGTCTTTTTCCAAGGATTCATACTGTTCTCATAGCATTTGTTTCAATTTAATTGACTCTTGGCAAGAAGAAACACATTTTACTAACAGGCTAAAAATGCAGTGTCCAATTATGCAGACAAGAATTATTAGGAGCAGACACCAAGGAAACCTTTCCATGAAAAATTAATCTTTTGTTTTCTTGAATGAGTATTTAGATCTTTTACAGGTTTATAAGTATAGTTGTCACATTCAGTGTGGTCTCTTGTATCAGGTGGGTCCTGTGGATGAAACCGGGAAAAATTGTTTTTAAGTCTAGAAAACTTAGTATTATTATCCTTGTCTGCTAGTTTTACTGAGTGGCTGTGTTCAGAATAACTTTGAAAGATCTTTTCCACACTGGGGTTAATTGTTCTGTGTTTTCCATTCTCCAGGTGTTAAGACAAACCCAATCTGCTTGGGTAGCTGTTATCATGTACTTGGGAGTATATGGATCAGATTTGGGGGCTATCTTATTTCCACATTACTGAAGAGGTCTGTGCATTTGTCTTACATTAGTAACTTAGTTTGAGGGCATTGTATTCTGGTTTACAAGTTAGGTCTGTGGTAAAGAAAGGTCTCTTATACATCATTTCTAAAAAATTTAATTGCAATGTGACCTTCAGAGTGATGTGAGTTCTAAGTAGATCTATGGAAAATATGGTAACCCCATCCTTCTGGACCTCTTGACATAATTTTGATTGTGTTGCTGGATTCCTCCACTTTCCCAATGATTGTGGATGCCTAGTTGAATGTAAATGGCAAATGATATTGAGTGATTGACAGACTTTTCAGTAGATTTTTTAAAGAAGTTTTAAAGTTTTAAAGAAGCAAGGAACTTATTAATAAAGGTGGGGTTTACTTAGAGGCAGATCCTCTACTTTTGCATTAGATCCCTTTCCAGTTTAAAAAAAAAAGTTGGATATTTGAGATTATGAGGAAAGGGTGGCTGAAAGTCATATCCTTGTAAGTGCATGGCAAGAGAAATGTCCTGCAATAGAGGAGTTTCATTTAGTCCCATTACCTGACAAGAAGAAGGACTAATTTGTCTATAGTGCTGGGTAAAAACAAAGTGGCTCCTGTGTTAATAAGAAAATCAGTCATCTTTCCTGCCACATCCAAGGTTACTCAAGATTCAACCACAGAGATGGAAAGTCAAGGACATGGCTTTTTCCTTGGGCCCCAACAGGTTTCTTTGCCCATTGCCTTTCAGACTGGAAAATTAGGAATTACGTCCTTTCCACTTTAGAGAAAAAGACATTCCTTTTTTCCAGTGTCCCTTTCTTAAAAAGTGAATCTAGGCCTTGCAATTCTCTGTTATTAGGGTAATTTTACTCCAGTAGTCTATTTTTTCACAACGGAAGATTAAAGATACTTTCTTCAGTCAGCTGTGATCTTATTTGTTGGGCCTGGATAAACTGGCCTAAGCACGGTTCTGGCAATTGCAGCAGCTACAATTTGAACCTGTTCATTGTTCCTGACCCTAGATCTCCTTTCCTTTTCTATCCCTTCTGCCTTGTATCAATTATTAAAGACTCCAAAGGCTACATCAAAAAGTTGGTGGAATGGGTTTTGTTGTTCAATTGCCAATATCTGGAATTTCCATTTGATACTTGGGGCATATTAACTAATAAAATGCATGCCATCATTGCTTAGTCCTCTAATATAGCAGGGTTAAGGTTGGTGTATTTATAGATACCTTCCACCAGTCTGACTAAGAAGACAGCAGGATTTTCACTAGGGTCTTTAGTTATTTTCCTAAACCTTTTGTAGCTTATCGGCTTGGTTATCCTTCTCCACATTCTGTCTACGAGGCAGGTAACCATATAATCCTGGTGTCTTCTCCCAGACCTTCCCTACTGGTAGTCCACTGAGGGTCAACTGTGTTATTGGGATTGTATCTACCCCAGTAGCATAGCCTGAATTACTTGGATGTCTAGGAACCAATTAGTTCCTTGCTTATGCTTCTCCTCAGATACTATTCTTTTCCTCAAAGGTGAAATAGATGGTGACTATTATATGTATATCCTGCCATGGTAAGTAAAAAAAAAAAAAAACAAAGAAAACATCTAGAATTCCTTAATAAACTTAGTGGGATCACACTTCCTGTTTGATTTGGATCAGATCAGTTGTAGAAAACGGAACATGTACTTGGATAATTCCGCAGTCTCCATTAGCAACCTCTCTGAGTCGGCAAATATTAGAAAGTTCCTGGCTATTGATGAGATATGAAACACCATTTTAGAATGTCCTATGAGACTTATAAAGAGGTAGGGGTACAGTAGGTGGAAGAGTTTTGGAAAGAGTCTAATACAATTTCTGAATTTAGCTCCATCAATGGACCTGGGATTGGAGGTGGGGTAACCTAACAAGGAATGGGTCATCTAATATGTGCTCGGGGCCTTCTGCATGGAATTTTAGTTGACAATTGTGACAATACTTTTGTAGATCTAGATCCAGATTAAGAGCTAGAAAACCTGCATGTGGGGAAATTCAGTCCATATTCCTTGCCTGTGACAATAAAGGATTAGTTGTATAATTGTATGACTTAAAAGACCTTTTTCTTGACAACTTTCCTTATCCTCTCCAGATTAGGGTGTCCTAATTCGGGTATCAGGATTGTCTTAGACTTTTAAGCACAAGAGCCAGAAAGTCCATGTGTTACCGTCATTTACACAGGCCACAGAGGTTGCTTCACTGATAGAACTTTGTGACCTATTATTATTTTAGGGATACTGGGGTACAGGCCTTCACTTCTTGAATTGACCGACATGTCCATTCTTGATGTCTGGGTATGCACAGAGAATTAAGTTCTGGACTATAGCTTGGCAAGTGGTTAGATGGGAGAATTCTGAAATCTGGTCTTTCCCAGATATTCTATGACCTCAGTTTTGGCCACTGCTGTGAGGCAGGTTAAGGAGGAAATATTGCAGCAATAGAAAATATGAGCAAACAAGAACATCCACTTCCTAAAATCGGTAGTGTAAATGTCTTCCCATAAAGAAAGGTCATAGAAATCTGCAGCCTACAGAAAGGGTAATTTGGTTTAATTCTCCTTTCAGTTCCTAACTTCCATCCTGCCCACTTAGACAAACTAAGAAATGCAAGCAGTCCAATGGGAACCCCATAATATTGAAAATAGGTCAACATAATACTTCTGAGACATAGCAGAAGTTGTAAAGAGGTGGAGACTTAGGTTTGAAACAATGATAGAAAAAATTGAATCAGATTTATTCCTGGGTAGTGGTGGGAAGTAGATGATTCACAAATGTGCTTCTGTTGCCTGGTCTTTGTCTTGAGGTTGGTGGGTCTAAATCTAACCCATATCATGAACCATCTTATCATGTCCTGGGAGATTTCTTGAATGTGGCAGCTGCCCTATCAACTTTTAATTGTTACCTATTGGCTTTTAGTAGGCAGACCCAATCCCATAATTTCAAGCAACTGATCCTTAGAAATAAAACTAGAGAGAAAGCAAAAGAAAAGAGGGAGATAGCCTGGTTCTGTCCATCAAAACTGATGAATGGTGGCTCAATCCAGTAAGGTAGATGGTTTGAAAAGAGGAAAGGGATATTCAGGACATTGTTCCAGTCAACCATCCTTAAAGGCCATAGGGAAATTAGAAAGTCCTCACTGCATTTTAAAAAATCTACCAGGCAGTTGCCCCAACCAGGACCTCACAGTATGCAAGTGATTCCTAACAAAAGTTCCTAGCTTTTGGGTACAATTTCCCAGTAGCTCTTCTAACAAAAACAAGGTCTTGTATACCCAGGGAATGGAATTTTCCACTTGGCTCAGTTAACTCTGTGCATATGTTGTTATGGGCCTTTTCTGCTAGCTTTAGCATGCCTCTGGGTAGGGTGGTGCTAGCTTATCTCTAGCATACTAGCAGTTTGGGTGGTTAGCTAATCTTCTGCTTATATGTATATGTGCTATCTTTTTCCCTTATTCTCAAGAACACCTCTTTTTTCCCTATACTGTTCCTCAACTATTCCATTTTATTTAAGTACATGGATTTCCCCTGCTTTTACTTAATCACTTAAATTTAAATATAGAAATGTTTTATGGTTACTAAAAGCATTGATTACCCATAATTCCCTTCTAGTAGAACATTTTGGTAGACTGTTAGAAAACATCTGTTGTTCAATATTCAGAGTAAAACCATATAAGGAAATTCTTTGTATCCTTGAAACGTATGCAGTGCTTAGGTGTTTTATTTCAATACTGATTGATATGACTGTGTAATTTGATTTATTGTGGAAAACATCCAGTCTTCTCAACCTGTACTTGGATTAGTCTATTTCCCCTATATGATGGGGAAAAAACTATAAGAAAACTACTACTGCCAAGGCTGAATGAAATAATGACAAAAAGTTTTTACCAGAGTACATCCTCAGTAAATAGTAATCACTATTAAATTGATGGCATATTGGAAATACATTTTAACTAGATATTAAGTAACCTCTTGTTTTCCTCCATGCATAACTTTAAATAAATTATATAAACTATAATCTGCTTTTTTATTTTGTCATTTGATGAAGTACATAGCTTAAACTCTAGATTAGAATAGAAATAAAAAAAAACCCAAAATAATTCCAGGTATAAATTGTCAAAACTTTGTAGGTCAAAAATAAACTCAACAATGAGAGATTCCAATTAAAAAATTGTTCTTTCATGATCTTAAAACCTGTTCTTTACTTTTTGAGAATGGCTTTTTATAAAGACTGCCTAAAGAGATACTAAGAATTTTCAGGATATCATTATGCCTCATACCCTCAAATGATGAGGCTTACAGTCAAAAGGGTTATAATAAAATATACCAAGTCTCTTAAACTGTTCTCCTGTGGGTGCCTCACTCTGCCATGATGAGCCAAGGACAGTGAAGGAAATCCCCAGAAGCAAAGGAGAAGATCCTTTTCTTTTCAACCTTTAGCTCTACTCTTAATTTAAAGAACCCATTGGCTAACCCTTGGGTTTCCACTCTTCTCCTTATCCAGAAATGGTCTTTTGTCCTTTTATCTAGAAGAATGTAATTTGGGAAAGTTTCAATCCAAAAGATAGTTTACCTGTAAATAATTTTCATTACCTAAGAGATTTATTTCGTAACCACTGGTGACCCATCTCATCAACCCCTCAACACTCCAGGTTCCCTTTTTATCCTTCAGTTCAGAATATAAATTATGGGTCTGACCCCAGCTACCTCAGAATTTACCACTATGCAAATTTTTTATCAATATGTCATTTAAGTTAGTGTTTTCTTTTCTTTCGCTAATGTTAATTTGTCCATCCTGTGAAGAATGGCAGAAAAATTGGGGAACTTTTACTTTGATCCCTACACAGTCTTGTAATTAAATTATCAACCAGCTCTCACCTTTGGCTTATGTCACTGTGAGAAATTTATCACTTTTATGGATTCTTACTCTACGATACTGCATTATCTCCTGTATAATATATTTTAGTAGTTTTTTTTTTTTTTCCTGACTTCCCCTGGATGATTCTGTATTTCCTTGTCTCTAATAAAGTACTGCATTCCTACTGATTTGTTGACCAGATACCCTCAATTAAATCAACTCCACAATATATTTTAAACTTTTATTCTATTTTCCTATAGTAAAGTCTTTCAAATTTCTATTCTCCAGTTAATCTAGCACGTTGGTTCACTCAAAATGTCTCTGAATATTAGTGACTTTTGGTAATATGGGAGCTTCAACATACAAAATCATTTGCAAAAATAATTGCTTATTTAAATAGCTGATACACACAACATGTATTTTGTTAAACAGACATTTTTATACACTAAAAATAATTTTTGGGGAAGTCCAATGCAATGTGCATCATACAGATTACACAATTTATAAATTCCAAAAATGCATGCTAAAATATAGTAGTAATTTATGAGAAACTCTATTTATAACCCCTCAGTTATGCAAAAGAAAGGCATAACATTCATGCATATGTGATAATTTCCATTTTATGAATGGGACTCTAAGCACAATACATTGGGACAAGTAGGGTCTCATTCTCTATAATACCTCTGGATTGATATCTAATTAATATTAGTCTACTTTATTTATGTTATTATAGTATTTAGAATCTCAGGCAAAATGAAAGTATTTGTAACTTATTCTTTGGAAAATTAATTTTTCATTTTCTTAGACCCAAAACGCATGTTCAGCTCTTCTAATCTTGATGGTTTATAATCAACTAAATAAAGTAAAATAAGAAAAACTGTGCATGATGAATAATTAGAAATTATTTTGTAACTTAACAACATGTCCATTCAACAGGAAGTCTTTTAATCCAGAGGCCCTGGTTCTGGGTAGTAAGTATGGGGTGCAGGGTTAAAGAAAATCTGCATTGTGTGTGTTATTACAGCATTGAGTCTTCTTACAGAGAATGCTCTATTATGGTTTCTTTTCTCTGATTAGCAAGCCTGGCTTTTCATTTCAAATGCCTCCTGTGATTTGAGAGTGCAAGGAAAGCATACACTGGTGAAGTGACTTGCTGGACCATTGAAGTTCAATTTAAGCATGGAAGGCAACTCTGGGGAGAGCAATGCTGCTGTAGTCTGTGAAGATATCTATATACCCTAAGCTGGTAGGAGGTACAGGGAAGTGAAGGCAGAACCATGGGGAACCTTTGATTCACAATAAGATATTGCCTCTTTTAGAATGAAAAGCCACCTGTTGTTTGTCAAAAGGTACTACTTACTGATTATTGCTTTACATATTAATGCAAAGAACTCTTGGAAGTAGTCTCCTGTGCAGCTGCTGAAAGTCAGTCTTTCACCTGTATCTAGCAGGCCAAACTTAAAAAAAAAAAGTTTTGTACAGCCAACAGAGAATGCTTCTTTCTTTAAAGAAATCAGAGCTGTCTGCTGGGGGCAATAAAGGGGTTAGTATACAGGGAGTATTGAATTGCTTATTGCCAAGCACAGAAAAATGCTAATAAGATCCATGCTGAGAAAAGCTCTCACTCATCAGGGTGCATCATTGCAGACATTAAGCAGAGGCTGTGAATTGCTGTTAGTCAAAGCCAGAGAAAGGCTAAGGAGATTTGTGCCAATAAGTAGCTCCCCTCACCCTGTGAATTGCTGTCTGGAGACAAGAGATTTGCTGTATTGTTTTTGAAATGATTTGCATAGCAAAAATTATCTGGTGAACTGGTAAATCTTTCAGTATATGATCAAGGTATACTTATATTGATAAATGAATGGCTGAGAAATATAAAATGCTAAAGAATAAATGATATTATTTTAATATAATCAAATGCATAAATGCAGGCATATTAAATATATACATAATCTGGCATTTGCTCTGTGAGGTTTTGAATCTTAATAAAATGCGAATACTATGAGAACAAGAAAATGGGAACAGAGTAATTTACTGATTTTTCAAAGGAAATTTTTTGTAAAGCACAAAGGAAATCTACACCCCTCCCCATTTTTGGACAAATATGTCATCATATGCTATTCATAAATGAGGTCATTAGCAAACAGGTAGATGATCAATTTTTTATTGCTTATAAGAAAAGAAACAGATAATAACTGGGAGTGTCCATTTTAAAAGTAACTTGACTGATTATTAATAATTGCATGCTTCTTTTTATTTTATCATTGCCACTTGGCTTCACTTCCCTGACCATATATACATGCAAGAGAATACCAGGTGCACTATCAATGAAATGTTGGAGAAAATTGAACACAGTGGATTCCCTGATGTTGTCTGAAAGACATGGGTTAAGAGGTGTTAATGAGCAGAATTTATTTTAATTGCCAGTGACTATTAAGATTATCTAATAAACATGACAAATATTATCCCTGTGTTTATAGAATTCTTATTTAAAGCATGTCTTCTAGTACAGTCAGATAGAAATTAATGGAGAGGCAATTTAGAGTAATGAAACTTTTGAAAATTTGAATTATATTCTCTGTTCTTTTACTAATTAATTTTCCTTCAGGCAATGACTTTGCTGAATGCATATCAATTTTTTTAGCAAGTCCTCACCATTCATTAAAATATAAGACATAGAATAATGTATGAATTCCATGTATATATAGCAAGTTAAGTTTCTTCCTCACTCATTTGATAACTCAAAAACTTAAGATTTTTTTTATTCCAAAATTTCTGTTTGCATGATATTAATGTGGAATTGTCGTCTCTGCAAAAATATCCTGATAATCAACGTTTCATTTCCAACTTTGAGTAATATCACTTATGTTTTTCATACCAATTAAGAAACATGCTTAGAAGTTAGGACAATGTTGCTTTGTTAAGAAGCATGTTTTATCTTCCAATTCTTCACCTTAAATTTAACTTACCTAATAAAAACTACTGGTCTGCATATTTTCAAAAGAAAAGAAATTTCACTGGGAATCTGTTAAAGTTTTATGATGAACTTTGCTCAAGGTTTTTGCACTAGGAGTCAGGACTGTCACAGAAGGACACAGAGATTGTATTCAACTCTGCTGAAACAAAATGTCGGAGGATTTTAAATCCTGGTATGAGCTAGCTGGGAAGTCTAGAGGACTTCTCAGGGACAGGATTGTGTTCAGAATCTTCAGTGTTTACTCAATTAAGCTACTGTGCTCCCTTAGGCAAACAGGGATTCAACTCTGCTGAAACAAATGATAGGAGTATTTTTTTTGTTTTTAGAAATTTTATTCTATTTTACGTTTTAAAGGAAAGTTGCAGGCAATAATGAAGGCAAGCAGGCATAAACAGGCTGAAAGAGAGAAGAGGAATCACTTTTAAAATGTATTTTATTTAGTTGTTCATCTTGGTTGTTTCCCCCAGCCCCAGGGCAAGAACCTGGGACCTTGATATGTATGTGGACCATACTCACTCATAGGCAGTGCACAAAACCACTACTCCACCTGGTCACACCTGGACTGTAAATTCTGGGATGAGTTAGTAGAGAAGTCTAGAGGGACTTTTTAAGGAGGGAATTGTCTTTATGATTAGACCTTGTGTGTTTATTAATTTAAGTTACTGTCTTCCATTAGGCAAATAGGAACCCTCTCTATCTTGATACTTACATTTCAAAGGGATAGTTCCAAAGTCATTTTGAAAGACATTCCTGTGTTATAGATGTAGATTTACATCTCAAAGAGACAGAGACAGCATTTACAATTGCAAGTGTTCTGAAGTAAATTTTCTAAGAAAAGGCAGGTCAGAGGCAGCCAAAATTCAGGAAGAAGTCATGTTTAAGTTTATTCAAATTGAGGTAACACCAAGAAACAGCATTACTAAATGAAAGCAAAAAAGGAAAGTCAGTTTCTCTATCTGTCTGTCTCTGTCTCTCTCTCTTATCTCTGCGCGCACACGCACACACACACACACACACACACACACACACACACACACACACACACCTGTTAATCCTGACCTGACATTTAGAGACTGCTTGCCATCTTTTACTATAAAAATAATTCTTTTTCTAATGGAGAGTTCTAAGTGAAGGGATATGGGAGAGAAAAAGATCAGAAACATTGTTTGAAAAACTATTCACTTTGAGGAACATACAAAGCTCTAAGATCTTAAAAAGACTTGAAAACTTGGTATTAGTCACTAATTTTCCATTTCTGACTATAATCAAAGAACACGAGATCAGTATAAAAGATAATTTAACATCTTTTGTATGATTATACTATCTCTGTGATTTCTGTGTCTGTTTCTGTTGTGTTTTGCATCTCTATGAATATTTGTTTTCTTTGTATATTAAGTGATTTTTATTGAATACTGGAATCCCTTTTTATACATTTAAACATTTTGATGCTTTTTTCTGTGGAAATCATATTTCTTGGAAATAATTTGATTAATTTGAGATTTGCTTTTAAGGTATTTTTTGGTGGTGTCAGAACTGTCTTGAATTTAACTTTAATTTGACCCCAATACAGAAGTGATATCTTTATGAGAATGCAAGTGGCCACCTAACATTCTCCGTGCATGTAGTATTCAGTGATTATTGTACATACCTCTCCCTGGTCTGTCTTGTAGTTCTTTTTATGCATACAAAAATTCAAGAGAAATGTCTGTAGATCTTATAGGGGAAAAGTCTGCCCGCCGTTTCCTAGCAGCCATGAAGACCACGTGAGCTAGCAGAATCATAAAAATCCTGTGGTCTGAGCTTGCCAGAATGTTGCAGGAATGCTGCATACAACCGATAAGCCACCAATAGACAAAGAGCTCGCCACTCTTAAAAGCCTCTTCCCTAATTTACACCTCTCTCTTTCCCTCCCAGGCTTCCTCTAACCTATATAAGTGTACCCCAAACTGAAGCCTGTGCTCCGACTATGGATAATACTCCCTGAGCCCGCCAGCATAATAAACTTGCCAAAGAAAAACTTCCAAAATAGTGCCTGCTTGGTTTGTCGCAGGAAAACCGTAACAACCTAAGAACTTTCTATGACACCCTATTAATACTGGTAGTTTGATTCCCTGTGCTCTGAATGCTTTCTCCTCAGAGCAATAAGATTTCCAACCTCTTTTTGAGTTTTCCCCCTGTGATGATTGAGAAACTCTTTGCAATGATACAGACACTTGGTTTATATCTTTTCTCTGAGGTTAATGTCTTGTGCTATCTTTTGTTCATTGGTTAAAATTCATTGCTGTTTATATTTTGTACGTTGCTTTAGTTATTTAATGTGGAAGGATTACTCTTTCCTCTTAATTTATCATAACTATAAATCTCATCACTGACCTTTCAGATAGCATGTGTGAATGTGTTTCAAGTGGCACTGATGTTTCCTAGGACTAGGAATCAGCACAAGAAAAATATTCAAAGAGACATGACTACAGCTCATGGGAAGTTTATTATGAGAAGCACAGAGATGAGATGCTGTCTGTGGGCAGTAAAGCAGTAAATGTAAACTGAGGGAGAGTCTTATATACCCAGGGAATTTTTCGCTCACAAGGGATCTGCTAAGGATTACTAAGGAAATGTCTTTTCTACAAGTCTTATCTTTAGCATGCCTGCTGCTTGAGTTTTGTTTCAGTAGTTCTGGCTTATTTGGTGGCACTAGCTTACCTGGGTGATATTAGTTTATCTGAGTGATGCTAGCTTATCTTTAGCACATCTGTGGCTAGGGCAGTTAGTTAATCTCCTGTTGACTGGCATATATGCAGTCCTGTTTCCTTGTTCTCGAGATCCCTTATTTTTCTCTATGCTATTCCTCATCAAATGTATGTAGAATACAGAGTGCAGAAACAAATATTGGCAAAAGTAAATTTGAGAAGCAAAGTTGCAGCATAATTACCTAATTCTTGCATAATTTAATTTAGAACAATAAAACATAAGATCTATATAAAAATAATATTGACAACAACTTGTTCCACAGAACAAGTTAGGTGAGAAATAGTAGGTGATTATGTGAGGACAATATTTTCAAATAAGTATTACAAATGATACTCTCTAGATCTCCTCATCATGAAACTTTGAATGCTTAACCATATGCCTGACCTTGGATTAGTCATTTCTCTTTCTCTGTATCTCAATTTGCTCCTATTTTTTTTAAACCAGTAGACATTTTTTTCTTACAATTCTGGTGGTTGAGAAGTATAAGATCAAAATGGTGGCTTATTTGTTTTTAGCGAGAGGTTTCTTGCTTACTTGTAGAGAACCACCTTATTACTTTGTCTTCCTTATTTTGCAAGGAAAGAGAATGAGCTTTCTAGTAGGTCCTCTTTATAAAGGCATAAATAATCTTATCAGATCTGTGCCCCATTCTAAAATTTCTTTGAACTATATTGACTTCCATTTAGGTTCCATTTTCAAGTATAGTCAATTTGCTTGTTCAGGTTTCCATTTATAATTTGGGATGGCAAAATTCAATCTACCTCATTAATGGTATTAAGAAAGGGATATCAAAATGACATTCTTCTCTTGTGGAGAAAATCAATATGATGTTAAACTGGACATATCTGAGGAATAAGAGGCAAGACGAATCCTCTCTACTACAATGAGGGAAACACAGTGAATCTACTTACTCAGGGCAGGATGTTTTTTAAGTCCTCTGTTCATGACCAAAGAAAAGAAAAGTTCATTTCTGCAAACTTCAAGAGCACATATCACTGTTTTGTGAAAACTAATTCTTTTGAAGACTTGTAGTACAGATGAGTCTTCTGGTTTTAGAAGTCCTACTATATTTTTCATTATTTTTTAAAAATTTTATTGAAGCAAAATTTCATAATCTTGCTCATTTTTAAAATAACAATGACAATAGTACCTCCCTCATGAAGTTTTCTAGAGTTTAAATGAATTAACTACATATGGACATTATATCAGTGCCCAGTGCACAATTAAGTACCATAAAATATTTGCAACATTTAGCAGTCTGACAAATCCTTCAGTTAACCTCACATACATACATGTAACTATTTAGATTATTTAATTGCTAAATACATTTACATATGAAGAGATGACTTTGACCTCTGAACTGATATATTATCAGTCATCTTTTTAGATATATCTATTTTGAGAAGCATTGATAAAAGAAAAGGCCACACATTCTCCTAGCTATTATTTCTAAAAATGCCTTTCCACAGTCATGATTGATTATATATTAATCAATATTTTATTCTTACTAAGTTGCCTATACCTAGTAGTTTCTCTGAAAGCTTCCATGAGTCCTGAGCAGAAATAAGATATATAATATCTTGGAATGGAGAATGATTTCTACTGGGATTGACATTTTATAATACATTACCATATTAACAAAACATTTCCCCTAAGCAAAAAATGCATTTTAAATATTCTTGTTTCTGCTTCAAAGTTAAATCACCCTTGCTGGTGCCTATGCTTCATGATCTCAAGTGAATGTATGAGTTAGAGATATACCAGATGGGTTTTGGTTAGAATATTTTCTTCAAAGTTGTGAATTGGGCAGGGGGCCTATAATTTTTAAACAGGCTAGGACATAGAACTTGAACATGTCAAGATATGCCAGGACACCAAACAGATCCAATTGATGCTTCAATATATTCTAGGAAAACTGAGCAGGGTTTTTTGTATCATTGACCATCACTTGGACAGATGATTGAGAAATTCCTTATTCCACAACTCATTGAGGACATTCTGCTACTAGGAGAAAGGAGTAATATGAAGTCAGAGTTCATGACTTAGCTCTGGTTCCCTGTGACTAGGAATGCCCACTATCTATCTTGTATGAGAACTAGAGTCATGTGGAATGTGTGTTATTGTTTCATACTGTGCAAAATGGCCACCAAAGACTACCAAGAAACAATAATTTATGAAATGAAGGCTAATATTAATCTTGCATGTGGATATGCAAATACTCCTTTTTATTTAATTGACTACAATACATTTTATGGAACTTTTAAGTAATTTGAATTGTAATAATCAGTCTATTTTTTTTTTAAAATCAGTGTAGATTTTTAAATGTTAAGGAAAATGATGATTCTATATTTAATCAGAAAGCACAAATTCACATGTGACCTCCAAAAAAATCTGTATGTTTATACTGAAAAACAATTTTCTCAATTAGATTAACCTGAATTCTTAAACTATTTGTTACATTCTGTGTTAATGATAATCATTTATTTAGTGAGGAAATGTAATAGTTTATGTTATGTAATTTTCATATTTACTAGACCCTTGGGCAATTTTGCATATGAATTTCAGTCATTCCATTCAACACAGCTCATTGTGTGTTAATCACTATTGTGAACTTCTGGCAGTATTTTATCTTTTCATTCCCATGGTTTTAAAGAAGTATGTACTTGTGCTATAGTAATAAACATGCAATTAAGTTCGTAAGAAATTTTTGCTCCTTGTATACTATAATTATTATCAATACTATCTGTATTATAATATATAAATGGCAGAAATTTTCTACTATGAATAGCAGAAATGTTCAAAATTGCCTGTGATGGACTTATTAAAGTTATGTGTTTCAGTTTTTTGAAAATGTTTCTTAGAATTTTAACATTTTTACTAATCATCTTGCTATGGTGGCCCATTATTTATCTAGAGTATAGTAGAAGTAAATATGGACTCCTCTAAACTACGATGGACTAATAACAAAAAAGAAAAGAGAAAAATGTTATTTTTGATCATATTCAATAGATAAAAAACAAAGTTTTCCTTTACTTCTGATACTACAAGATCATAATGTCTGCAAGTGATTTCATAAATAAAACTATTTCTATAATTATACAATTTTATCATATTGCTATATTAAATAAATTAAATAACACAATAATATAAATAACTTTATTACATAATTTATTTCATATATTATTTATATAAAATATGGTATATTATATATAACACAAAAATCATTATCATGTTACTGTGTGAACCCTTATTACCAACATATAATTCAATGCATATAGTACATCTATGCAAAAGGACGAATACCTCTGTGATATGTAGCTGCAAATAATCTGTTTCTGATTTTATTTTCCTAAACCTATTCCTATAGCATAACCCAGAAGCAATCAAGGGTTTTCAAGATGTTTCAGAAAATAACAAACCTTAATATCTATATTTCTGCAACTTAAGGAAGTACTTATTTTAATTTATTTTTAATAAAATAAAATATAAGTCAAGATGATTAATAATTAAATACCTTATATGACTCATTAAATAATGTTTTGAAATAATTTGGTAATTTTCAAGAAAGTGCTAAGACTCAGAGTAATCTCAGTAATCTCAGAGTAATGTTGTAAGCATTAAATTTATTATTCTGTATGAGATGAATATGAACATTCCTGACAAAAGGTATTAAGTATTAGATTGCCTTTATCTCAGAGTGGTAAGGAAAATATTTATGTATATTACTTTCTTATAAATAAGTTGTGATAATTATTTCTAGATATTATCATGTTTTTCTAGTTCATAAGCATTTGTTATTTTTTTGCTTCTGCTAACAGGAATTTGGAGATCTCCATTTCCTCGTCCTTAGTTCAAGAATTTTTGGTATGGATTCATTCACAACTATTCATCTAAGACTAAGAATTTATCTTATTTCCTTGACCACAGTAATTGTTTCATGGATTATTATTTAATCCAGTCAAAGCCAAGGATCCAGTAAAATTGTTGATAAGAATTCGGGGTAAGACATTCCTGCAATTTTTTCTAATACATAGACACAAAAGTTATGAGCATAAATTGGATCTTCTATATTTTTACTTGATAATAAAACTATCACAGTGAAAGGCAGTGCTGAGAACTGAATAGAGGTTGACTCATGATATTAGAATTGAGCCCTGAAGCCAACCACATCTTTTGTCAGAATAGACACTGAAAATTTTAATATATGTGAAAAGGAATTTCAATTTTGTCTAGGCTAATTTATATTAGTTTTTGTTTGGCAAGCCAAAAGTAGAAACTGCATCCTGGATGGAATTATCTCTTCACACAATCTCCTCTTGAGGGAATGATGCCTGAGATTAACCAATATTGGGAGAAAAGTCAACAACTGTCAATTGAATCCACAGCTAATAACTTAGTTGAAAATCATAAGTAAGATAATTCACTTCCATACCATTAAAATGATACTTTAAGATACAAATTATTGCTTGAAGTGTGAGTCAGAGAACAAACACTAGAGAGGTACAAAATAATATTAATTATTGAACGTGGATATTGAGATCTTGCAACCTCAAATATCTATTAAGTTCTACTTTCTTCTGATCTGACCTTATTATGGTTGTTTTTCATAAAGATAGGTTTCAGACTTTTTTCTGAAAAAGAAATATGCATGGCTACAATTTTCCTTTTTTTTTTTTTGAGGTAATTCAGTCAGTCTGCCTCACAAAGCAAAATATTATAATCAAAATATTTCATTCTGATACTATAGGCATTTATAGTTTCCAGACATTTTTACTTTAGGTCTTTGAAATATCATTTAAAATTCTTCTTTTATCATTTTGTTATTCTAACTTTAAGAAATTTAAGATCATTTGGTCACAGTGATGGTTATGTGAATGCTTGTCTTCATCAAAACTAATAAATATGTGCACTAAAAACAGTAAATTTTAATGAGTGAAAATTCTATCTGAATAAACATATATGTGATGGCATGATTATAAAAATAGTTATCTACATTATAGTCATCATTATCATCATCTTCAAAATTGCCCTCCAATGATAGGGTGGTGCGTGATGCAAAACTGGCAGAATACTCATGATTATTGTATGTGAGTGATGGACAAAGGGAGGTTTTTATAATGCTTTAATTTTAATTTATAGATGTTTGATTTGTTCTTCATACGAAGTAAAAATATGACAAACATAGACAACATTTATTAAGCAAAATATTATTTTGACATTGCATGAAGAATTATCAAAATTAGAAAGATGCCTTTCGTAAGATTTTCTAGATTATTCACCTGTAGCAAAAATTATCTAATCTCAGGTAAAATTGTCTAATTGTCAACCTCAGTTAATATACCTATGAGGGATAAGGCGTCTCTATTTTTGGAAATGATATGAAAGTACCTAAAAAGACAAGTTAAAATATTTTTGAAAGTGACTAGGGAAAAACTAGCAACAGAACAGAATGGTGATGTTTCAGGAAGATTTAAAATCTAACATTTTGTGCCTGGGGGCTGATTTTATCACTTATCAGCTGTGTGAGTTTATAAAAGTACTTTAACCTCTTTGAAACCCAGTTTCAACTGCAAAATGTCAATGAAAGTCTTCCCTCACAAATTCTTATGAGGCACAATTGGAATAAAGCATGCAAGAATTATTTGTAAAACTGAAATTGAGGTTATTATTCATTCCCATTTTGTGTCTTAGAAACTTTTTGAATAGAACTGCATAACCAGCAACTCACTCACTTATTCTGCAATTTGTAAAGAACTCAAAATGTTGGAAAGTGTCATCTCTTTTATCTAGTATTTTTTCTTTTGATTTTGTAGTTCACAGACAGCAGCAGTCAATTACTACCCTATTTCCAAATGCTTTAATGAAATCATTTTGTATGCTCAGAACAAATAACAACCTGAATTGAGAAATAAATTGCTGAATAAAATATAGCAGAACACAAAATATTTCATAGAAGTGCATAGAGTGCATTGTCCAATACATCAATCTATTTCACTGAGAATGCATAAGAGAATAGTTTCCTTTATAAAACATGCAAATGCATCATTGATTTTATAAATTGTATTTCTTAGTAAGGAATAGATTATGGATAGCTTTGGGGGAGACAGTTGTGATCTTGAAAGACAAATGAACATAACATCAGTACGCTTGGGCTGAGATTTTTACTTTTTGCTAAATAGTTGACCTTGAATATCTGCTTACCTCTCAAAGAGTTAGGTACTTGATATTCAATGACCAACTATAATTGTCATATTAACCATTTCTACTTCAATAAATATGATGGCTATTTCATTAACTGCTAGATGTATCTCCTCAATATTTTAATTTACTTTGCAAACAATAATTGCATGAATGAAAAAAGTGTTTCTGTTTTCTTTAGAAATACCATTATTTTTATCTGAAAAAATCTGATACTTTGATAAAATATATCAGGTTTTATCAAAGGTTTTGTTCATCCTGATAGTCAACTACTATAATAGTGGTAAGTTTCTATCTTTCATAACTGTAAAATTTTAAATTTTCCCTACTTTTATAATAATAAAGGTATATTTTTCTTGAGCTCAATTGTATTTAAAAGAAACTTTACCTTGTGTTCAATATATAACCCACATTTCACCAAACCCTAAAGTTTTGTTTGTAAAATAAATAATAAATGACTGCATATACATATATATAACATATACAGTGATATACAGACTTTCTATAGGTTTCTTTCCTTCCTAATATTATTATGCAATTTCCTATAAAAGCAAAACATTTGCCCTATGTGAAATAAAAGCTCACCTACAGGAAATGTATTTATATTTTATTTGGTCTTATAATAATCTACTTTCGATCATATTCTGATCTATCAAAGTAAATTTTAAGGTGATTTTTTGAATGACTAATACTAACGAATGTTTAAACTTGTATACTATATAATGTATTTTTAATCAGCAATTGATGTGAATAACAAAAATGGAAACAAGTTTATAATTATTTGATACGTAGACTTCAAGACACAAGATAGCAGTGCTTATTGTTATGAGCTCTGGAAATATGACAATGCATTAGAAAATAATTAATGCATTTATCATGTTTTCCTTCATAATATTTATGCTTTCATATCTATGTAAAACTTTCACTGTTTTGTGAAATTAAAAAAAAGCATGCTAAGAGGAGTGTATCTATTTATTAACCTATCACCTATCTATCCTCTATCATCATCATCACCATCTATTTACAGTTACTGCCGTTAGTGAAACTGCTTTGTCTTTTAAAACTTCAGTTTCCTCATCAGTATAATGAGCATGTTGGTCTAGATAGCATAAGTATTTCACTATGAATGACTATAACATTTATTAAATCAGGAGTTGTATATTTCAAATGAACATGCCTTAATGATTTTTCATGTTCAAAATTAAAATCAAGAATGACAATGGATTTCCTCCTGCTCAATGGTTGAATAAAGATCAGTGGTGGCTATGACTGCTCATTCTTCAATAGGTTCGCTTCATTTAGATTTGCCTGTTTCATGTAAAATTTAAATATTTTTATTATGATTTAACATTTAGCTGACCATTACCAGGCAAACTGTGTCAAGAAATACATCATTTACCATCCTATTTTATTAAAAAGTCTCAGTCATGGATCTGATCTGCATTTTTCCCATTTTTCTATTCCTAAATAACACTATCTCTGATTTTAAAGGAATTAAGCACAATTTTCTTTTCCAGAAAAATATGGTAGCATGTTACCTATCTCTTTTTTCTGTTTTCTGTTCTTTTATTTCCCCTTAGAAATATAGCCTCGGGATTTTCTCTCTCTTAATCTGGAATTTACAACAAATTACCAGGTGGCTTACAAACAACAGAAAAATATTTCTCACAGTTATAGCAATTGGTAGTCTAAGGTAAAGATGCTGTATCTGTAGAGAATCACTTCTTGGTTAATAAAAACCATCTTTTGACTATCTTCCTAAATGGTAAAAAGAGGAAGGATTTTCTTCCTGTGATTTCTTTTATTAGGGCACTAATTCATTAGAATTTCACTCATATTTTTTTCATATCCCAAGGAACCCACCTCCAAGTAACATCCTGTAGTTGCTTAGGCTCTAACATATGAAGTTTTCGAGAACACAAACCTAAAAAGCTAAAAATGTTCTCTCAATTTTATGTATCCTTTACCTATTCTGCAATTTAGCAAATCACTCTAGGAAAACACTCACTATGTCACCATGGACACACAGCATTCAGTATACACACAGACACATACATTAGAACCAAGGCTTCAACTTCTTAAAATGCTATCAGGAACATGGCAAGATAGAGTCTTGTGAAGACATGCCACCGGGTTATGTCCATTCACTTGTTCAAATTGTGAAAAACAGCTACAACATAGTTTCTTTTAATCCCCTAGTTTCAGTGAGGTGTGGAACTTTTTACCACATATTCCTTAGTGTACACCTGCAGGCTCTAAAACTGCTTGATTGCAAGTGTAGAAATAGTTTCTCCAAGACCAAGCTCTTTACTGCTCATGTCATGTATATCTACTTCTTCCAGTGTGGGGTAATATGGATACAGGAAGCTGACACAATGCTGATCTTGCTTTTTTTTTTTTTTTTTTCTCCCTCAGTCCATTTGGTTCATTGTGATAAGCAGGTCTGAGAGCTGATAGAAATTATTCTCTTTAAAAGGGACAATTTGACTTCCACCAAGTATCATGTAAAATAATCTGAATACTTTAAAAATTATGTATATAGATACTAAATGATGATGAGTATCTTAAACCTATATAATGAAATGATGCATGCTTCCGCAATAATATCCAAAAAATAACAAAAATTGGCAATATCTAGTCTTATAATTAAATTGTCCATGATTATTATTCTGAAACATTGTCCTCCTTTGTGAAGAAACATTTCTATATCATATTAAAACCTTTATTTGAGCTCCTTGTTTGTGCTATATGAAATTCTGTTTTCTGTCTTCATTGCACTGAAATACCTTTGTAACTAACAGCAGCCACTGCTTATCATTTTAATCATTCCTGTACTTAGACCCTGAAACATAACTTCTGAACCTATATTCAGCAGAAAACAGTCTTTTCATAATGTCAGAGATTCTAGGGCAGGTGAGTATTTTGATCACATTTAAAACAGTTTCTTCTTTTTAAGGAGTCTAATCACCATGTTTCCTTATCTTATTTAATCCTCTCTTATTTTTTACCAGTTTCTTGATTTTAAAACATTTCATCAGTAATTTATAAGAAGATTTAATTCTTTTTTCTTCAATTTTCTTTTTATGTACTACACTTTGGATATATGTACCATATCCTTATCTTCCAAAGTCACTTCCAGAGGTGTGTTATGTATGTCTGATTTTCATATAATCTACCAAGTATATTCAAGTATATGTAATTATTATGCAAAGTGTTTTTCATACTTAATGATAAAAGAGGTGATTTTGTTTTCTGACCAAGATGTAGGAACAATAACCAAATTTACCTGCTTGCCTGAAATAGCAATAATAATGCAAAAAAGCAAGCAATTAAATATAATGGAGAAATGACAAAGAAGTGGAAATTAAAATAAAAATGTAATTAAATATTTACTGCAAATGAATCCCATATGCTTTTAAGGTAAGTAGAGATCTGAAAAAGATAAAGAGAAAAGAAAAAGGAAAAAATGCAAAATTGAATTTATAAAGATAAAAACTCTAATGTCTGAAATAAAACATGTACCGGATACATAGAATGGCATGTATCTGTCATACTGAAGAAATAAAAATTGGCGAAGTTAAAACAGCAAGAATGATATCTATATAAAATGAAATTTTAAGAGTAAAATTAATTTTAAAAGCTGAAAATCATCTGAAATTTTTGTGAAAATTTAGGAGGTCAAGTATGTGTGCAATTTGAGTCACTAAAGAATTAAAGGCAGAGATAATAATTGATGAAATGATGACTGGAAATGTTTTGATTTGATGAAAACTATAAACCCATATACCTAGGAAATTCAGTAAATCTATCCAATAAAAAATGGACAAAATATTTTATCAAAAATTTTCTTAAAGTTGAGATAGAATGCAAAATTACATATGAAATACCAATTATCATCGATCTTTATATTTATGTAAATTAAATCACAATGAGATGGCATCAGATATGTATTCAATTGGTTAAAACCCAAAGATCTGACCATACCAGATGATGTAGAGACTATAAACTGATACATTTTGAAAAACAGCTAGGTAGTATTTTTTAAAGTCAAATATTCAAATATAGCACAAACTTGATATTCCTAAGGTAACTATTTATCCAAGAGAAATGAGAGCATACGTCCATATATGATTTGTACATGAACTTTCATAGCAGCTTTATTTCTAATGTCCTAAAACATAAATAATGCAAATGTCCATTACATGGTATTGGTAAAAAAAAAAAATATAGGTTTTTTGATTCAATATAAAATACTACTTAGAAATAATAAACTATTGGCATATGTATCAATGTGTAATAATACAATGAGTAAGCTAAGTCAAAAAAAAAAGCCACATAAGAAAGAGTACACATTGTATGAATACATTTATATACATTTTAGATTATGCAATTTAATCTATCCTGCAGAAGCAGATTAGAAGTTTGCTTAAGGAGGTGGAAATTAAGAATATAAATCACAGAGAAGTGCAAAGCTCCTGAGAAAATATATACAGCTGATATGTATGTTCACAATCTTGAATTGTAGTATATGCACATGTCAAAAATCATGAATTATATATTGCAAATATAAAGTTTCATTTTATGCTAATTATACCTCAAGAAGTTATAAGAAAAAGTCTTGAAAATTCTCTTTTTGCCCCTGATTGAAGAAATACTTCAATTACCAGGTTTTCTTTCAATTGGCCATAATTGGCACCTCACTGCATATAAACCACATCACCTGAAGTAAATGTTTTTTTGATCAAAATGTATTTAAAATGAATAATGTGTCCTAAATTGACAGAAATATTTAAAAACAAAACAAAATACAGTAATACTTCTTTGCGGAGAGTTTACAACCTTACTGTTTACACTAGAGCTGGATCTGATTGGTCATTCAGTTCTCCCTTCCTCTTGTGCACCTACTAATAGTCCTCATCTTCCTACATCTAGTCATGCCATTTTTTTAAACCTATTATTTGTTTCCTTTTCCTTGTGTTTTGAGCTCATTAATCCAGTGGTCTAGCTAGTTATTCTTGCTATTCCTCTGGTTTCCAGAATTTAAATTCAGGACATCCTAGGAAGGATAGAGTTAGTGACAGTTTGAGATTTTACAAATTTCAGGTTGCTCATGTTAAATTTGGTTAGAAAATTAAAGAAGTCAAAAATTATTTAACAGCCTCCTTTCTTTTACCCAGTACAAAATCTCTAATAATTTGGGCCATTTTCATTTCTGCAAACTTCTATGATTAGGTGGTATAGAATTGATCCTTCCAAGAATGTTCAGATAAGTCTTTTCCATGATGTCCAGAACAGACTTTTTCCAACACTTGACCCCTGAATATCTGCAGTTAAAGGTCTATAGAGGCTTGATGAGTTGCTATCACCACTAGCATAACCACTTAAATATGGAATAATCATCAGACAACGTTTTATCAGAGATCTATCTTGAGACAGATAAAAACTCTAGAGGCAAGGTTTTGTCAGGTGTCGTGTAACATTAACCCCTCATGTGAAGAAACCCTCTTCTCCTCTTGAGAATCTAGTTACCCTTTTCCAGTGCTCAGCATAGGCTATAAATATTTGGTCTATTCCATTTACCTTAGAATTTACAGTCATGTAAAAGCTCTGTAAATGTGTTGTTAAATTTGCTCTTTTCTCCTACTAATATTGTCTGATGTGAATTTGTTTGCTTGACCTGTCTGAGAAGAACTTTTAGAAGGATGGGACTTCTTTCCATGTTCCTACAATGACATGCAAGAACAGAAGAGAGTCTACATATATATATATATATATATATATATATAATTTTATTTTATTCACCACACATCCTAAGCTGTCATCTTTGAAAATTTATCAGGAAAGCACTATTATTTCTCCCATTTATGAAGAAACTGAGTGATGGAGAGATTAGAAAACTTGACCAGCCTGTAGAGAACCAAGGAGACTAAGTTTTAAGGTTTGTGTACATGCAGAAAGTATTGAGAAAATGGCTGGTACCCAGGGTCCCAGGAGTTCAGAGAAACAGAGCAGATCTATAAGAGAGTCTTTATTTCCTTATGTTCTTTAACTGAGGACTGCAACCTAAAGAATTATTTGCCAGTCTTTGGTATTTCTATATCATTAGCTAGTAAAGAAAAAAGACTGAGAGTCACTGAGTTGGAGGAGAAAACAAGCAAAGGATGATTTGTGAAGTCATTCTTTACTTCAAAATGTTAATTCTAAAGAAAATTAAATATAATAAGAAAAGCAAGGTGTATTTGTGTGCAATGACTGCTGTTGCATTTTTCAAACACAAAAGCAATTTCTAGTAATCAAATAAGTATGTGCTAACCAATTTAGAAACGAACAAAAAAGCATTAATTTGAAAAGTGCTACCTTCAAGCTTATTATTTTCATCTAAGTAATTATTATCATCAAACTGAATAAGAACATCAACATTCCCACTCAAAATCTAAAAAAAATTGAATAAAATTTATGGTTCCAATTAGTTTCTTTTTTGTATCAAGGTTCATATGGAAAGGTTAAAGTTAATGAAAGTAGAGAGTAGAGCTAAATGACCCTGATTCTGTGGAAACTTTGACAAGGAATGGGAGTTTTAGTAAAAAAATCATAATTCTCTGAATTTCAGGTATTTTCATTTAAGGCAGCCTGTCAAAACCTTTTCATGGCAGTGAAAACAAATTGTATACGCTACCTTCTGCTGGAATAGTCCATGATAAACCTTCAGTGTTAAGGGAGTTCATTTCAGATACAGATCTGAAGTTAACATCCAACTTATCTAGTCAGGAAATTTTGGTGTAAATCTTTCAAAAACAAGATGACTTGTGAGATTTTTAGTAATCTTGGGTTGTGTCTGGGGAGAAAATGTGACACTTATACTTGTGTCTCTGTTTTTCATTTAAAAGTAGGAAATGCATGACCAGGGAAAATATAAATCCACATGTGAGCAAGAACACCACTCTTATCCAGGTCCATCATGTAAGAAGAATGAAATGTGTCTTCTCGGTGATGTTATCATATCCAGAGGAATTTCCACTTTTATCATACTATTGCAACCAGCATTAGAATTTATTACAAGTTATTTATTATAAATAATTCAAATCTATTATGTTTGTTTTTCAAAAGCTTTGTTTTCTAGAGGAGATGACTACAGTGGTAGTACATATGAGCTAGTTTAATAAAAAGAAAGCAAGGGGAGTTAACTTCAAAAACTAATGATGGAGGAAAACATTTTAGTAAATTTGATTTATTTTGTACTATTGTGTAACTGAGCATAACAAACTTTTAAAGAATATTTCAATGACAAGATATAACAGAAGACAGATATTTTGGAAGTACTGAATAAAATAATAATTGACTGAAATGCATTTGAATTCTTTAAAGATAATGTTAATTTATGTAAAAATATAGCTTTGCTAAAATGCGTGGTCCTTCCTTATTACTCCAGAGAAAAGCAATCATTTCAGTATCATCCTCAAGCCTAAAATCTTTTATATAATCATGCACAAGCCATCCTCCTCCTGTCATTCTCTTCTTGAGAGATTTAAAACAAAACATTAAATCTCTCTTGACCTCAGTTTAGCTATCTATAAAATGATGGGGTTGCAGAAGATTAGCTCTATGTCAAAAAACTATAAAATTATATGTTCTATACTATTTCTATATTTTTCTTTCAGTGCTCCATACTGACATGAAGACCTTAAAAATGAATAGTGCTTAATGTGAAAGCAGACACACAACTCTAACCTATTTTAAAATTCAATTTTATAAATACAGGAAAGCTTAATAAATTTTATAACTTGCTCAGCTTCATGCAGATAATTTTGGCTAGAATAGCATTGTAATTTCAGCCTGATACAAATGAAAATCTCGTATACTTCTGTCACACTAACTAAATGTGTTCAGTATATTTGGTATTTTAAATGCGCATTTAAAACGTCAATCATCTATGCTTTTTTTTATGTCCTTTGAGTCAAATATACTGGAGAAATTTAGAAGATCTTGTTCATGTATATAAAATAAATTGACTTAAGAAATATGACAAAGGAGATTGTGACTCTGGTAAGTCAAAAGAAATAATAGAGAATACCAAGTTAACATGGATTTAGCAACCCAATCCAATCATACACTCCAAAGCAACTTTTTTTGAAAAAAGCAAAATGTCAAGTTCCAAGAGAAATTATGAGATAAGAGTTGAAGTGATGCATAGTTATCTAAAAGCATAAGCTTGTCAAAGACCTAGAAGTAGCAGTTCAAGAAATATTGATTTTTTATAAGAATTATGCAATAATAGTGGCATAATACTAGAGTATGAGAAAATGGTGTTGTTTTTGTCATCTGGAACAGGAGATGGTCATGTGGTGAAGTAAAGAAGTAAAATTACCACTCTTCACACTACTGGCTTCTTTGGAGAAAACTTCTTTGGGGAAATAAGGAGAAAGCATTGATGGCAATATTATCATTTAAGAAAGGATGGATTAAATCTAAGAGTATAAGCATTTATCAATAAATAATATTTATTAGAGAGTATGAATTCTCCCTTGCCTTTTTGAATATTTGTTTGACTTCGTGGCATACTAAATTCATATATACCTTATGTTTTGTATAAATATTTTGCTAGCGTTTATGAGATACTTAGAGAGCAGGCATTTTAGAATTTATTTTTGTCCTAACATATTAATTTGATCTAGTTTTATACATTGAGTAAATAATTTAGCAATGTTTCTAAATTAACAATGATGTATGGTCATTGTACAAAATATACAATATAAAAATAGATTACAGAAAAGAGATCAGCAAGCTGAATATTTCCTTTCACATGTATTAGTTGCCTACTGTAACAATGATATTATGTAAGAAACCATTCTAGAGCTCAGTGATTTAAAACAAAAATGCTTAATTTGGTTATTTACCTATGGATCAGATGATTGTGCATAATCCAGCCTGAGCAGAGATGTATTTGCTTATAATAATGAAATAGGCTAGTTATGGGTTAGCTCCACACAGCCTTCATTTACTCTAGCAGGCTACCGATGCATATTTTCTCAACATGATGGCAGAAGCACAGGAGGGGCAAAAAATCAAAGGCCTTCTTTTAAGGAATTTATACACTATCATTTTCATCCATATTGCATCGACAGTAGTATACATTTACTTTTTTTTCTCCTTTTTTATTTAATAAAAACATGGAAAGTTTGTATATAATTGCGAATTACACTGGGGAACTAACTATGAAGGAGGTGAGTACTCTAAAATGTATCCTGGCAATGAGAGCTGAGTATTAAAGGAAGGAACATGTTAAAAAATGGAACCTCTCCCTAAAGTTGGGGTTCTTGTCATCTGGATAAAGTGTAAGTTGCTCTCCATTGGTGATGAAGAAAGTCACTGTGTTGTCTTGGGTCAGGACTAATTCATGGAAAGTACACAAAGTCTGGCAGGCAAGAAAGGGACACTTACACCGGGTTGTTGATGAGTTGTACTCATGAGCAAGGACAGGAAGCAAGCAGCTATGCTGAAGTGTTAATCTGATCAAGGCTGGCAGATGACACCCACTATGGTGTATTTCTGTCTTACTATTTTTCTGTGTGGTTTCTTTATGCTTTATAGAGCATCCTTTAATATTTTTTGCAAGGGTGGTTCTTTGGTGATAAACTCCTTTAATTTTTGCCTGTCAGAAAAGGTTTTTATCATTCCTTCTGCTCTGAATGATAATCTTGCTGGAGATACTATCCTATGTTGATAATCCTTTTCTTTCAGCACTTTAAATATATTATCCCATTCTCTTCTGGCCTGTATAGTTTCATTTGTGAAGTCCACTGACATTCTTATGAGGCCTCCTCCGTATGTTACACGTTTTCCCCTGACTGATTTTAATAGTCTTTTTATATCTTACATTTTTTATATTTTTATGACTATGTTTCTAGGTGTATTTCTGTTTGAGTTTCTTACATCAGGAACTCTTTGAGCTTCCTGGATCTGGAGACTTGCTTCATTCTTCAGATTGGGGAAGTTCTCATCTATTATTTCTTCACATATGGTTTCTACCCCCTTTTCTCTCTCTTCCTCTGGGATCCCTATGATGCAAATGTTGTTCCTTTTGATGTTATCCCAGAGGTCTCAAATGTTGTCTTTGGTTCTTTGAATTTTTCTCTCTTTACTGGTTTGGTTGATTGAGTTCCTCGGTCCTATCTTCCAGATCACTGATTCTATTGGAAGCTTCATCCATCCTACTAATGAGCCCCTCTATTTAGTTCTTTAATTCAGCCATTGTTTCTCTTACCTATTTGATGTCTTGTTTTAAATCTTTTCTTCACTTCCTAACATTCTTGCTTACTGCTGCTACTGATTTCTGGATTCCCATGAGTATGTTGATCAGCATTACCCTAAATTCCTCTTCAGGTAATTTACATATGTCTGCTGTATTCAGATTTTCTCCTGGATTTTTTATTGGATACATCATTTCACGTATATTTCTCTGTGCCTTTGCTCTATTTGGCATTCTGTTCATATTCCCAAGGGTTTGGTTTCCCTGGTGTTGGGTAGGTTTGACTTGCCCAGGATTGACAATCAGCCTGAAGTTTCACCTCTATCCATAAGGTGGCACTAGCGGGTAGCGCTGTGGTTTGGGACTGCCTTCTCACTGTAATCCAGCAGGGTGGGGCATAAAATGGGTGGAATTTCTAGTGGGCGTATAGGCGGTGGGCGGGACTTCCACTCAGTGGACCCCAGGTTCTAGTGTGAAATGTTTATGGGAGTTATTTGATTTGGCTGATTTCCAGTACGACCGCGCCCCCAGTAATTTCACCACGTGGGCTCTAGCTTAGCTGACTGTGGGCTGCCTCTCCTTTCAACCCCTCCCATTTTGAACCTCCATGTTTCTGCATCTCAGCCCCACTGGGCCCACCTGTTGCTGCCTGCTCAGCTGGTCCCAAAACCCCTAGCTTCCATCCCACCACGTGTCCAGAGATCCACAAACTCTGTCCCAAATCCAAATATGTGGTTTAGCTTAGAACCATGCTGGGATCCTCACCTATGGTTATTCTTCAGCTACTCTGTCTGCAGCAGAAGTGCCAGTCATTTCTTGGTATTTCGCAGGAAAATAGGTATTTTTTGTTTTTTGGTTTTTTTTTGTGTCTGTGGGGAGCAACCCAAAAGTGCGTCCTACTGAGTCACCATCCAAAAGTTGATATATTTGTTTATTTTTGCACAATCAATGTTACAATATATTTTTAGTGAGAACTTTATTCTCTTGAGATTAATGAAACTAGCATATCTGAAAACATGTTTTTATTGAATTCAAGCAAAATGCTTTACAGTCTCCATTTATAAATCTTTTGATTGCAAGAGAAAATACTTTTAGTTAGTATTTTTTTTTCCTTCACACAAACAAAACTTGATAAATTATTTCAATAAATTGTTTCCCCATTGGCAAAAGTCTGCTGCACATATAGCTAATATATGAGAATTAGATATGACCTTGTAAAATTTAACAATTAAATCATCCTATGGAAGCAAGTATCATAAATGTTTATTTTATTATTGGCAATGTTAGTTTTAAATGTATGAAGGTTATTTCTGTTTTTCTTCTACAATGAAAAATATAATTCTTGAGGATTTTCCTCTTTCTTTCTCTCTCTACATATATACATAATGTATGTGTATATATATAATGTATATATATATATATATATATAGCCTGCAAAGTATAGTTATATAGAGCTAGATTGACTGAATTAATAACTATTTGATAAGCCTGTAAATTATTTTTGTGTTTAATTGCCATCTCATATCTTTAAGAGAACAATATCTATTGTAGGGAGAAGGTTATTGAAGATAATTGAAAACTTTTTTAGATTAATATTCCTATGTAATGGAAATGTGGGTATATGCCATGATTATTTTACTGTTTGTTTTACTAATTTATGGTGTTAATCAAATTTCCCCTTCCCTCATTTGTTCAATTTATTTATCATATTTACTATTTGATCATAATTTAATAAAAATTTAAGCACCAACATTCTAAGAAAAGTTTGAAAATGAAAACATTTTTTTAAAAGTGAATGCTTACTTAGATAGTGTTTAATCTGTTTTAAATTACTATAACAAAATAACAGACTGGGTGATTTATGCACAAGTATTTATTTCTACAGTTTTAGAAATTCGAAGTTCAACAGCAACTTTCAGCATGGTAAGACAAGGGTCATCTTCTAAATTACAGACTTCTCAGTTGTAGAAATGACTTCACAAGGCTGAAGGGGACTAAGGTTCTGTGGTGTTTCTTTTGTAAGAATATTGATTCCATTCACGAGGATTTCACCTTCAGATCTTAAGCAGCTTCTACTTGTTCCACCATCTGATATCTTCACATTGGCATTAGAATTTCAATATATGAATTTTATGGGGACAAAACATTCAGTCTATTACTTTTCAAATGTTCATTTTTAGCATATGCATTTTAAATATAATTCTTACAGTACCAATTCTGAACATACAAAAATGAAGTGTTTCATTTTTGTGTTCTCAACTGTATTTAATATTTTATAGATATATTTTTCTCTTTTTTAATGTGTATCTTTGAAATATATTTCTTTTCCATTTAATTTTCAATTATATGTATGCCTTGATTTATAATTTGCTCTGATTTGTCATTTTTACTTTTTGGTAAGGAATGTGGTATACATTATGTCTGTTGATATTTGAAGTCTTCCCTTTTTCTGTGGTATATACATTTTTGTGTGCTTGAAAATATATAATTTACTAATTATGAACTATATATGCACCCCTATGCTCATGCAGCACTATTCACAAAAGCCATGATATGGACATAACCAAAGTGGCCATCTACAGTTGATTAGATAAAGACAAAAAAAAAGTGTGATATATATACAGAGTGGAATACTGCTCAGCTATAAAAAAAGATAAAATATTGCCACTTATGACAACATTGATGAAACTTATGATTACTGTGCCAATCAAAATACCAAAAGAAAGAAAGACAAAGAGCGAATGATTTTGTTTACATGTGGAAAGGAACAGAATAAAAACAAACAGACAAGGTGAAAAAACCTTTTGATTCTAACAATAAAATGGTAGTTATCAGAGGGGAAGGATATAAGGGAGGGGAAGGGTATAAGGGAGGGGAAAAACAGAAGGGGATGATTGGATTGTGGTGGATGATAATTAGACCTTTGGTTGTGGGAGTGGTATGGCATATACATTAATTAAGGTGTTAAATTGCATTCCTGAAAATTACATAGACTATAAAAGAATGGTACTTCAATATATTTTTAATTAAAAATTAAAAAATATAAAATATGTATATTATGTAATTTTGGACAAGATTTTACACACATGCAAATGCAAATACAAACACATATATGTAAGCCCTTTGTTGATGGCACTGTCAAATCTTCTATTTCTTTTTCTATCACATTCTAATTGTAAATGTTTAAGTGTTAAAATTCACCCATATGATTATGCTATGCTTACCATTTGTTAAATGGAATTTGTAATTGCAAACATGATATTTGCTCAATTGTCCTTTTGCTTATTTATAACTCTAGCCTTTCTCCCAGTTATTTTATTTCTTGGATTTGCAGTAATTCCATTAGTGCAATAATCTGCAGTGAAAAGCAAAGTCCTCTCTACCCTTAATCCTATAATTTCTTTGCCACTTCTGCTGTTAGAAGTATCTCAGAAAGCAATCTCAAATATTTTCCACTTTTGCTTGTTTTATCTACTGATGAAATTAAAAAAGGCAAATGACCAAAAATAATTATTTCATCTTGACATCTTATTAATATCTGTCATTCTTTAAAAAAAACACAATGCAATCTAACATTTACTTGTCTTTTGCACTATTTCATGATTATATAATATTCTAAATTATTGGTAATAGAAAAGTAAGCCAGTAGGACATTTCTGCTGTAATAATTTGCCCATTACTGATTTTGAATGTTTTAAGATTAAGATTTCCTTAAGAATAAGATCTTCTTGTCAAAAAAACAAAAACAGTTGTTTTCACTTTTACTCTAGTAAAAATGGTACATCTGCTATCTCATTATTTAAATAAAAGATAAAAAAAATATTTTGACTGAACATTTAATGCAAAGATGAGTTTTATTCTCATTTAATTAGAGAACAGAATATGTTTTGAAATCCTTTCTATTTGTTAATGATAATTTTTTTCTTCTTAATTTAATGCCATTTAGATGATGCTTTATCAAATATATTTAAGGTAATGTATGTCGATATGAATATTTCCTGTTTTTTTGTCATTCTAATATTTTCATTTTCTAATAATTTTGTTTCAACTCAGTTTTTCCCAAAGATAGTTTTTATTTTATGTGGAAAATTCTAACCATGCTATGTTCCTAACTTTCTTTAATATTGTCAGATTTTAAAAAATCACAACAGTTTAAAGTGCTATGAAATTACATCACTATCCTCTCAAATCTTCTGTTTCTAGCTTAAGATATATAAACAAAGTCAAACAATGACTGAATCAACTGAATCAATCACCAATGCATTATTTAGCCATATTATTCGGTTCATATTTTTCTCTCTCCTTCCTTATTTAATACCTTTTCCTTTCCTCTTAGATCAATTTTATCAGTTGTCTTCAATGAAGGTCCCTTAACATATACTCAATTTATACAAAGGTCTTCTTAGATTACATTTTCTTTTCTCTTTTTTAAAATTTACATCTACTATGAGAGATGTTAATTAGTAAAGAAATTTTCAGATATTACATAGCTCTTGATAAATTAATATTAAATAACAATTTAAATTTTAACTTGATTCACAAGTATTTAAACTTATTAGTAGCAGAGACATCACTGATATTAATATATTTTAGACATGAAGAATAGTGAAGATAGATATTTTTGACTTAAACGAGACATAAAAAGCAATAACCCTCTATCCAGACCTTTCTAAACTTGAAATTCCTCACTTTCTTTGATAGTACAATCATGCTTCTTAAGTTACATAAACAGTAGATAATTCTCTTTCAATAAAAATATGCCTAAATTTAATGCACCTTTTTTCACTAACATGAAGCGGCCCTAATCCCATACTTACACTTTCCTTTTCAAACCATTTATGTGACAACTAAATCATGCTTATGGTTTTTGCGATTTTTTCCCTTTGATTGTAGACTGAACCAAGTGTTTAACTGTTGGTTAATGTATTGTAGCAGAGGTGAAAGGTTACCACTTCCATGATAAATAAGTTTATAAAAGGTTACATTTTTCTTCTATATATTTTTGATGCCTGGAATGTATTGTTAAAAATTCTTATTGGAACATCCCTGTAAACATTCTCTTCCCGTTCTTATCAAGTTATGATTAAACCAGATATAAGCACTACAAATAACAAGAATATTAAATAGATGCTTTATTTTTCTATTATTAAATGCATACCTAATTTGTCAATATCTCCCTGACATGAATGTGCTCATGAGCCAAGAGCCCATCAGAGAAAAACCTTTTTCAAAATAAATACTAAAAATGTTTCTGCAGTTTTCCCAGAAATAATTCAAACAATTTTCTAGGTGTTTCTTGTGTAAAGGAAAATATCCCCACATGTGATTTTCTACTATAAGAGATTCTAGGGGTCTGAATCTACTAGTGAAAATCTAAATGATAAATAGCCTGTTAGCCTTTCTGTGTAATTGTAGGCACAGTGGTACCTAAAACCAAGCTAATCTCATATATATTTTCTCTAGTCTGCAGGGTGTTTGGAAGGAACAATTCTGCAATAAGAAAAAAACCCCTGTGGTTCGTTGACTTTTGGAAGATGGATTTTGTGGTAGAAAGAACAATGGCCAGTAAATTTCTTTCCCTTAAAATGTAGTCAGTCAAGACAATTATCTTCTCTTACAGGATTATAAAGATTTCACTTCAATTAAACATGTGAAAAAGTACTAAATGTTTATCTGTTATTTCTTCTTTCTTTTTTGTTTTTTAATTTGCCCATTTGATACTTCAAGATGGCTAAATTAAATCCACACCTTAAGACCTTTCAGTATTTCTGTCAGTCTTCCTCCAGCCTTGAAGCATTTTCTTTGGCTATCTTCCAGAATCTCATACTCCCTGGTTTTTATCCAACTTCAGTTTCTCCTCAACTTTCTGTTTGCGCATTTCTCAATCCTCTGATCTTTGCCTAGACTTTGTAAATTAATTTCTTTGTTTCTTAATCAAAGCTCCCTTTCTGATGTTTCATACAGTTTCACAGTTTTAGTTGCCATCTATATGTTAATGACTCCCAAATTCATCATTGTAGGCCACTTTTTTCTAAATTCCAGATGTGTATATTCAAATAGCATGCATATAATCACAAGCTAACATAATTTGCAGCTTAAACTTCTCATGACCAAAGTGAACTGATCTTCATTGTCACTACAGCAAAGGGCTCTTTTTCTTTTCAATTAGTATAACACCTTCATCTTTTCCTTTACTCATTTCTTCACACCAATACCTTGGAATAATTCCTTACCTTATTCTTCCTCTCATATATTGCATGCAAAATGTCAGTAAAGCTGATTGACTCTACCTAAACATACTGTATTATTTTCATAAGTCATTTACCGCTTTCCACTCCACAGCTATCACCCTGATCTAGGTCATTAATATTGTTTACTTGGATTTTCTGGGACTCCTATCACACTATTTCGAATATTTACCATTCCCTCCTCAACCCCCAAAGTCTATTCTCAGCAGAGAAATGAGAATAATATTTTAAAAATATCAAGCTGTTCTTGTCATACATCTGCTTGTAACTATATTGTGATTTTCCATTTACTTAAGAATAAATGCCAACCTTCTTTTTAGTTATAAGAGATGTTCCCTCTCACTCCTTTATCCACACTCACTTATTTTAACCCCAGTGCGTACATGGAAACTGACTTCTTCTTCAGGATTCTATTTATTGTCTGCCTCCTCAATATGCTTCACTTACATTTTTCACTCCTTTGTGAATATATCAGCTTATGAGATTAGACTTTTTAGAACAGCCATTTTCACTCCAATATTGCCAGTATTCTTATTCTAGTTTTATTTTGCTTTAGCAATGATTATCATCTTTATACATGGATTTTCTTTATTATTTATTTTCTATATTAAAGCTCCAGAATAAGAACTACATAAAATGCTCTATTTTTGTTATTTAACTGTTTCATAACCCCCACAAAAAATGTGTTTGCAAAGAAAACAATTTTGTTGAACCAATTATTGTAGTTCAATGTTTTTAAACAAATAAAATGATTTTGCACTGGTAACATTTCAAAAAAAAAGAGCAGCAATATTTTTTAAAATTTTATTTTATATCTTCCTTCATTTTTAGTAATATGAATGTCTTCAATAATATTTAAAATTTTAGTTCATATCATAAAGTAAAAATTGATTCACATCCTATCTGTTTTTTTTTTTTTTTAATTCTAAAATAGTTAATTGTATATTCTGGTATACAACACTCTTATTTTTCTCCATCTCATATCAACTATCACATTTTTGGTTTTTCTTAAAGCATCGTTGAACACTTGTAGCATAGTGAGCATTTTTCATAAGTCAGAAGTAAGAGTTTCTACTTTATCAGTCAGTGTTGGTCCCACTTGCTATAAGATATGTTTGAAAGCTGATGCAAAAGCCTATGCATATGATAACTGAAAAGCTGTATTTGTGGGGTTTTCTTGCAAATGGGATATTTTCTGAGTTTAAATGAAGTAATTTAAGATACCCTGCCTTGCTAAAATTTCAGAGATGCATACATTTTACCCTTATGTGAAAACAGAAAGCAAAAGCATGCAGAGCATGCCAAAAAAGTGTTATCTCTTAAACGGCTTCTTCATTATTCTTTTACCTCTTTAAGAAATGATTCCCTGTGGTTATATAGAAAATGTGAATTTCCAAGCACAGCAAGATTCAGTAAGATGAAAAAGTGATTCTATGCATTCAACATCTGTCTCCTTGAAGGATTTCAAAATAATTATGTAGGTCTTGAGCACTGCTTTTTCAATACTGTCATTTGGTAAGTTTTCCTCAACGTTGGTTATAGAGTATTGAGTTCTTTATTAGATGGCTATTTTCAGCAGCTTAAAATAATGTTGAATTATAAACTTACTGGTTAAAACTAGAAATAAAAATTTCAGTGTCCTATGCCATGATTACATGAACTTGCATGTGGTTAAAATGTTTTAAAAATATGTTGTAGTGCTGAATTTTCTATTACCCTTTTGGCAAGATGGAATTTTATCTGACTATGAATTAGGATAATTTTGTTAACTAAAAGGGAAGTAAATGGAACATTATAACTTAGAGGAAAAATTAAGATGTGCATATTTCATTGATGAATATTTTGATTGAATTTGAGAGAATATATTGATGGATTTTTAAATATTCAAATATGACAAAATAATACTTGATTTTAAATACAGAAATATTGGTGCTTGTGAAGAATATTATTTAATACATTGTTTGATGCAGATGAATAAAAATTTTGTGAACCGACATTACAGGGATTATTTAGGCATGTTTCCAATGTACTTATGTTGGATGCACACTCCATATTTTATTTGCTTATTTTTTCTTCTTTGCCTGGATATTGGAATTTAATTTATGGTTAGGAAAACTTGCCATCCTTGAATATGGGATTGCTATAAGTCTTTTTAGTTTTAAGAAAACACCAATATAATTTGAGCCTTTGTTATATTTGTGAATAATAATTTTGACTATTTTTTTGAAAAAAGGGATGCTTTGGCTTATTTTTTAATCTCTTAATCCATTTGTACTTCTGTAACAAAATACTATAGACTAGATAGCTTATAAGCAATAGAAATTCATCTAGAGCCTGGAATGTTCAAGATCAAGTCATATGTAGATTCAGTGTATGGTGAGGACCTGCTTACTGGATCATAGTCTTTTTTGCAGTGTCCTCATGGCAGACGGGGGAGGAATCTATTTAGGGACTCTAATAAAATAATGGTGATTTCACCCATATGGCATAATCATATACCAAAAGACCAAACTCCAAATGCCAACATGTGAGGGATAATATTTAAATGTATGAATTTTGAAGAGACAGGTTCACTCTATAATAATCCCCATAAAGATAACATTCTATTATTATTGATAATATTTTTTTCAAAGAAAAGGCACAGGCAGGAATGAAGTGGAGTAGCTAGGTAGGAAGGGAGAAGAGGAAGAAGCACTTTCATTTATTTTATTTGTTTTTTAACCTTGGTGGTTTTCCCTGGCTCTGTGTATTCAACTGGGGATATTGGGATGCATGTGTACTATGACTTTGGTGAACTAAACTATTAGGCTACCAGGGTGTACCATTAATTGTGATTGTTTACTTTTTAGAAAAATATTTGGGCTGTTAAATCTCATTATATTAAATTATCTATATATTTATTGCAAGTTGTGTCATATGCATTCTTTGATGTCTTAAAACTATACTATTTTTATCATAAAATAAAACAAGCTACTGTTTGCTTGAAAACATATGTCTTGATTAGATTTTCAGTGTAACATGCAGATGGGCACACTCTTGTTACTAGTACCATTGATACTATATTAAGTTGGGAATCATGAATATGGAAAATTGAGGAAAAGTGCTACCAATACAAGAGCTCCTTCATAAACACATGGATACACCCACATATGAGCAGTTCTTAAGAATTTAGTGTTGAGTACCAATTAACTATAAAGAACATCGAGTAAGTACTAACTAGTGTCCTTCCCTTAATTTATTCTATCTGTGTGTTTTATGACAATATTAAAAAATATTAAAAATATTAAAAAGAGTGTCATGCAAGAATCAAGAAAAAAGAATGGGCAATTTTCAGTGACTTGGTAAAAACATCTAGAATAATTGTTCCTCTTTTATTTTATAATAGATCAAATTACTTGACTACATATATTTCAAAATTTATTTGAAATTTATATTTTTATAATACATATTTTTAATTCCCTGGCCAATTATGACAATTAAAAACAAAATTCTAGAATATTATTCCAGCTTTCTTTTTTAAAAATTATTTTAACCATATTCATTCTAGAAAAGTTTATAATTTTTAAGGGCAATAATATTTAACAGCAAGACTTTTTTTAAACATAGCCATTTAAAGACCAAATGATACTTTGTTTTGAGTGAACTCAGTGATGTTTCTGACAATAATAAAAGTATGAAATATACTGCAATAGAAAAAATCATTTGTATGGAATATAATATCACAGCCTTAGCAACCTAATGTGTTTGTTTCTCCTCTCCTCGCTCACTCTCTCTCTCTCTTTCTCTCTCTCTCTGTATGTGTGTGTGTGTGTGTGTGAGTACCAAAACAAAACAACATGTAAACTTAAAATTTTAGGGAAAAGTGATGCAATGCTTCAAGTCTTTACTATTTTACAAATAATTTTTTATTGTACTAATATTGCATTATGATATTTTCTAAGATTTAGTTGTGCAAAATTATGTAACTATTTATACTATAATAATATTGCCAAAAAATGTCCTGTTGTATCCTTAATCATACAATCGATCCCTTTTACCTGATTTATTAATCTTCTCTTCCCTCTTCCCTTCAAGTAGTCATTAAATAACCTTATAGTCTAGAAGTTTATTTTTATTTTAATTAGTTATTCAGTTTGTTTTCTCTACAGACCACATATGAAGATGTTCTATAACAACATTTCAAAATGCTCCCAACAACAACAAAAGAAATGGCATCAAAATTAAAAACAACTTTACCACCCGTAAACTTCCTTGCAAATATGAGAAATACAAATGGACAGGATCAGTCTTTATAGGTTAACAAATCAAAGCAGAGAAAGGCTAGACTGTTCTAAAGAATACCATTTGATGAGAAAACATGATTATTAATACATTGGCAGTCCGATGTGATTTCCATTTAAATAAATTATGCTTTTTTGTGTCCCAGGAAAATTATAAATCTTTGACTACAATTTATTTCACCTTCCAAGTACTTTTTATAGAGAATCTGTCACTGGGTCTTTTACTAATAAGCCAAGAATTAAGGTTCTAAAATCTTACTAGAGATTTAAAGTCTGTGATTAAAGAGACAAAGTTATCCAAAGGGCTCAGGTCTTAGCATCTTTGAAGAAATCTTCTGGAATAAAAACATTACAAGTGTTTCTGGTGAGAATTTATTTCAATCAAAAATGATGTTATTGTCAAATAAATAATTCAAAACCAAATACAATAATACTATATAAACTCTTGCTATGAAAAGTATTTTTAATAAAAATACAGTATACAATAATTTTAAGTGTTGAAGAACTTTAGAACTTATTTCAAGTGTTTTTTTTTCCTTTTTCTTTTATTTTTAGCATAGACTTAAGCCAGACTGAATGATCTTTGTCTGGTTTTCAGAACCCACAGCTTCCAAAGTTTTTGACCTTGGGTGAGTATCAGTGGGAGGAATAGGAGCCTGGACATCAGAGGTTTCCTTCCTATGAGAAAGAAGAGGGTTACAAATAATTATAGAGGTGAGAAAACTGTATTGAATTGGCTTTGCTTTCCTGAGTTTGGGTGTACTCTTAAACCCTTCCTAAGAACTCCATAAATGCACACACACAGACACACATGCACGCACGCATGCACACACAGATTTATGGTGAAAAATAATCACATATATACATTGCGAAGCTCTGTCATCCTCTATGTCCATGAACACCTGTTTCTAGAAGACACGTTTACTTTTGTGTATGGAGGAGACGGATGAAAGGGAGTGATCTCTTGTCCTTTTTTTTCTTTACAGTGAGACCTGGCAGCTTCCTACACAGGGTTCTAGTGAGATTCCAAGTAATTTTTCTTAATATTCTTTTCCTTTATTATTGATTTTTTTTTGTAATTTTTTGTTTCTCAAGACATTTATCCTGTGTAAATATCCTAAACATGCCTTCATTATTTGTTAACCATAAGCTTTCTATCATTTAATGACTGTTTCTTTCTGTCTGAATTTTGGTTTGCTACTTTCTTGTTAAGTGGAAATGACAGTTCTACTTTAAAAATTTCCAGAGAGCAGCGGCAGAATAAGAATGAGCAAGTGCATTTAAGTCTCATATAGACTGCAGAGAATACGGGGGAGGAAGAGGGAGTGTTGAGAAGGCAATCTGGAATTTAAAAAGTTTAGTAATTAATAGTCTTTGTCTTACTCCTGATCATTTATGGTCATTATATTTCAAATTTATATTATTAGCTTTGATCACCACTTCCATAATATGTTGTCAACTTTTTTATTTTTGTATTTTGATATTTCCACTAGGATAGCTCAAAAGGATTCCACAAGTATAATGTGAATCTCTTTAATCCCCTATCTGATCTTCGAATTAATTTCCATATTAGTGTAAAACCATAACCAATCAGCTTTTTGTGAACTTTAAAGCTCAGTATTAATTTTTGACACTTGGTTGAAAACTCAAACTTATCTCTCAATATAGCCTATTAATGTTATGCCCTAAATATACCACCCTACCCACATTTTTATTTTATTTACTAATACCACAATAGACCCAACATCACACAGGGTGGTATTATCTACATTCCACCAAGGGTGGACATTTGTAAAAGCATACACTTCTTCAACGGTGTTCCGTTTTGTTAGGGTAGTAACTTTAACACAATCTCCAGTGACTTATGATCTAATTCTTAGCCACCTTCATCATAAGATACATGTTTCTCTACAAGCAAATAAGGAATATCTTCTTATAATCACAAACTTTCCTGAAAAACCTTTTATTTTCTTCTGTTACAAGATCAGTATCCCCCAGATTTTCTGTTAGCACTGTTTTCATGTATTTATTCTCAGAGAATTGACACTATGTGAACTAATAAGAGTGAGCTGAAACAGCTGACTACTTCACATATGTGCCTATCTACATCCCAAGTTCATAACTCTCATACTGTGCTGTTCTTGGCCATCTCTGGGGAAAAATCTCTGCTTGCAAGATCTCCTGAGATAACAGCTAGGTTGCATAAAGTGGTAGTTTCATTTTATTCTTTAGTGCATATGGAATATTCATAAGGCTAGATCCTATGTTGAAAGACAAATTGTCGGTAAATTTAAGAGGAACCATATCAAATATCTCATCTGAGGTATTTTATCTAATGGTATGAAAATGATATAAACCACAAAAAGAATGCTGAAATAAGTTCCAACTATGTGGAGACTAAATAACATGCTGCCAAATAACTATAAGGTCAAGGAAATTAAAAGGAAAATTAATAATGCTTGGATACAAACAGAAATGATGACACTAGCTATTAAGCTCCAAGGAATAAAGCAAATGTACCAAGAGAAAGGTTACAATAAAAAATTAAAAAATAATGAAAATCTCATAAACAGTCTAAGTTTATGCCTAAAGGGTATAAAATATCAAGATAATGAATAAATAAAACAGAAAATCAGTATTTGAAAGCAAGTAATACAAATTACAGCAGAAATAAATGGAAATAAAAATGCAAAGACAATATAAAGATCAATGAAATCTGGAGATTGTTTTTGAAAATATTAAAAAAACCCCTGATAAACTTTGAGTTAGGCACATTATGAAAAAAACTCTAATAATTAGAATTAGCAATAGAAAAAGGTGAAGCTACAGCAGATGACCAGAGTATTAAAAAGGATTCTGAAAGCCTATGATAAACATCTTTTTTATCACTAAATTAGGTAACCTAAAAGAAGTGAAAACATTTTTGAATTATGTATATTATATATCCTTCCAGGACTGAGACAGGAATATAGAAAAACTAAATAGACCAACCACAAGCAAGGAAATATAAACAATAATCAAAAGTCTAATGAAAAGCTAAAGCCCAGAGCCTTATGGCTTTACTAGTGAATTATTACCAAATCCCCAATGATCTAGCACATACTTTTTTCAAACTCTTCCCCAAAACTGAAGAAGTGAGAATACTTTCAAAGCATAGTGATGAGGTTATTATTACTCAGATGCAAAAAGTAGATAGCATTACAAAACAAGCAAACTACATAACAATATGTCAATAAACATTAATGCAAAATTCCTAACCAAACCTTCTCAAACTTAACACTAACAATACATTGAAAGATCAAATTTGGCCATGTGGAATCTATTTCAGGGGATGTAAGAGTGGTTCATTACACGCAAATCAATTAATGCAATATGTCACCTAAAAAAGGGATAATAAAAAACAAATGATTGTATCATTTTATTCAGAGAAAGTATTTGAAATTTTAAGCATTCATTTATGAAAAAATTTTTCAGTAAAATGGGAGCAGAAATAATATACATCAACATATAAAACCAATATATGACAAACACAAAGCTGACATAATATTCAAGAGTAAAAACCTGAATACTTTGTTTCAAAGACTGGGAAAAGCACAATAGTGTTTTTATCAGTACTATTCAACATGGTATTGGAAGTCCCTTCCAGAGCAATTAAGCAAGAAAAATAGATAAAATTAATCCAAATCAGAAACTTGAGCTACATTAATTGAAGATGATAGATAATATACATAGAAAACCCTAACTACTTTAGTAAAAAATATTAGAAGCTATAAATGAGAACAGTAATGTGGCAGATTACAAAATTTATATACAAAGTATGTTTCCTTTCTATATGAAAACATCAAACTAGAAGAGAAATTAAGAAAATAATCTCATATACAATTGCATCAAAAATAAATGTCTAGAGAAAAAATACAGGAGGTGAAAGAACTGTAACATTAATTCTGTAAGACATTGTTAAAAGAAATTGAAGAAGACACCAAGAGAAGAAAGACATGTTGTGCTCATGGACTGGGAGAATAACATTGTTAAAGTGACCATCTTACCTAAAGCAATTGAAAAAGAAATCAATGAAATTCTTATTAAAATTCCAATGTAATTTGTAAAGGACATAGAACAATATTAAAATTTGTAGTGAACCACCATAGTGCCTGAACAGCAAAAGTAATTCAAGGGAAAAAGAGAAGGGACATGTTGGATCACATACTTCAACTTTGAACTATATTGCAAAGTGATAATAATCACAAGAATATGATATCAGAAAAGAAAAAATACACACATCAAAAGTTTAAAATAATTAAGCCAGTGATAAACCAGGCATATATAATTATTTTTGACAAAGGCACTAAGAGCATACAATGAAGAAAGTTTTCAGCAAATGTTGTTGGAAAAACTGTACAGACACATACAGAAGAATGAAGTTAAATCCCTATCTAAACTCTAACAAAATTAATTAAAAATAGATTATAAAGTTAGATGTAATATTGAAGATAATTAAGTAGAAGAAATAAAAGTTAATAAGTTCCATGTCTTGAGTCTTAGGATACCTTTTGGTACTACACTCCAAGGTAAAGTACTAAAAGCAAAAATGAGCAGAGGACTACAACAAACTAAAATGTTTCTGCCGAGCAAAAGAAACGATCATCAAAAAAAAAAAAAAAAGACCTAGTAAATAAGCAAGGAATTTGTATGTTTTATTTATGAAAAAGGATTAATACCCAAGATATATGAAGTCATATAATTCAAAACATAAAAACAAACAATCCAATCAAGAAATAAAAGATCAAAAAGACAGTTCTGTCAGTTCAGCATACTGTAGCTTCCAAATCTCTCTCAAATATTAGGAAAAAGTAAAGTTTTTTCCCTCAAAAACAATAGGTAAAGGTATTTTCAGTTATTAGAGCTGCCTTATAAGACATATGAAATATGCTTTTCTGTATAAATCAAAAAGAAAAAGAGTTCACAAAAAACAAATAATGCAATAAATAAGTAGACAAAAAACAGAGCACAGAAATCAAAATGGCAGTATCAGATCCTCAAATAACAATAATCACTCTGACTGTAAATGAACTAAATTCAATTAAAAGGCACAGAGTAGCTGGATGGACAAAAACAAACAAACAAACAAAACCAAAAAAAATCCCAAAGCCCAACTATATGCTGTTTGCAAGAGACTTACTTAAGGAATAGAGAAAAGCAGAGTTTTAAAATGAAAGTATGGGAGTGCCCTGGTTGACAATGGTTAGGTCTGTAATCTCCAAAAGAGCACACCACATACCTCTGGGTCAGAAACTTAGCACTAGGGGGAAACAACTAGTGTGAAGAACCAAATAAAATAAAATAATGATGCATCTTCTTCTTTTCTCTTCTTGTCTGCCTACTGAATCACCTTCGTTCTTGCCTGCAAGCTTCCTTTTAAAAAAACAGTGAAGTGATGGTAAATGGTATAACAAGCCAATGGTCGATATAAACAAACAAATAAACAAACAGAAGCCATTATGCTAATATCAGATAAAATAGACTTCCAAAAAAAAAAAAATGGCAAGAAAAGATAAAGATAGTCATATTATAAAGTAAAGGGATCAATGCAATTGAAAATCATTAACTTATTAATAAATATGAATCCAATGTAGTAGTACCCAAATACATCAAGTAAATGATAACAGACCTACAGGAAAACATTGATATCAACACACTAATAGTGGGGAATTTTAATACTTATATCCTGGACAAATCATTGACAAACAAAGAAATTAAATCAGTAATCAAAATCTGCACCCCAAAGTCTGGACTAGATAGTTTCTCTGGTGAATTTTACCAAATTTTCACAGAATTAATACCACTCCTTCTCAAACTATTTCAAAAAATTGAAGGTAAAATTCTACTTGCTTTTATGTATCAACATTACTCATATTCCAAAACTAAAGTCATTGCCAAAATATAAAATTACAAACCAGTATCTTTGATGAATATTGATGCAAAAATTGTCAATATATGCTAGCAAACTCAATTAACAGCTCATTGAAAGAATTATATACCATGATTAAGTAGGATTATTCCAGGGAGGCAAGGATGTTTCAACATATGCAATCACTACATAAATAAAAGGAAATACAAAAACAATATGATCATCTCAATAGACAAAGAAAAAGTGTTTACTATGAATCATTATCTTTTTTTTTACATTAAAGTGCTCCAACATATGGGTATAAATGAAAATCATTTCAACATAAAAATGATTATAAATATCAAATCTAAAGTCAGCATCATAATTAGGGAAAACTGAATGCTTTCCCTCTAATACCAGGAAAAAAAAAGAGATGTTCACTTTCACTAATACTTTTAATATAGTGTCAGAAGTCCTGACCTGTGAAATTTGACATGAAAATGACATAAAGGTTATACAAATTGGGAAGAAAAGTGAACTATCATTATTTGCAGATGACATGTAATATATGTAGTGAACCCAAATAACTCCACTGCAAAGCTGTTAGAAACAATAAATACAGTTTGCAAAATTAATATTAAAAATTCTGTTGTTTCTGTATATGCAAATAATAAACTTGCAGAAAGATAACTCAGGAAATCAATCTCATTTACATTTGCATCAAAAAAATAGCATGCCTTGGAATAAACTTAACAAAATAATTGAAAGACCTGTACGCTGAAACTACAAGATATTGTTGAAAATAATAGAAGACAAAGAAATGGAAAGATATTCCATACTCATAGAGTGGAATAGTTTGTATAGTTAAAGTGATCGTATTACCAAAATAAATATATTGATTAATGCAAACCCCATCAAAATCCCATTCTTCTCAAAAATGGAACAAAAAATCATTAATTTGAATCTAGAAGGGATTCCATAAAGCAAAACAGTCCCAAAGAAAAAGAACAAACATGAAGGTGTCATGCTCCCTGACTTCAAACTATGTTATAAATAAATAGTAATAAAAACAGACATACAACACAATGGAATAGAATTGAGACTCCAGCAACACACTCATACATGTGTGGGCGATCAATGTATTGCAAATAAACCAAGGGCATACAATGGGACAAGGACAGTCATTGCAATAAATGGTGTTGGTAAAACTAGCAAAAGTTTGAAACTAGGTCAATACACAAAACTACACACAAAAATAAATTCAACATGGATTAAAGATTTAGATATAAGTCCTGATACCTAGAAGGAAAAAAAAAAAGAGACAAACTGTTTGACATAGACCTAAGAGATGACTTTGGTATCTCAAATCCAACATCAAGGGAAAGAAAATCCAAAATAAACAAATGGGATTACACTAAGATAAAAAGCTCTGCACAGTGAAAGAAACTCTCATCAAAATAAAAAGACATGCATAGAATGGGGGAAAATATATGCATATCTTACATCTGACAGGAGGTTAATATCCAAAATATATAAAAATTCATAAATCCCCAAAACAGAAAAAGCAAATATCTGTTTAAAAATTGACAGATCTTAACAGTCACGTTTCCAAAGATGACACACAGATGACCAACAGGCACATGTAAAAATGTTCTTCCTCTCTTATTATTAGGGAAATGCAAATCAAAAAGACTAAATAACAAGTTTTAACAACGATTTCAATAAATGGAAATTCTTATACATTGTTGTGGGAGTGTAAAATTGTGTAGACATGGAGACTCTTCCAAAACTTGAGAATCTAAATCCTGTATGATTCAGTTATTCCTCTGCAGAGTATTTATCCTAAGACCGCAACATCACTAACATACACACACACACACACACACACACACGTCCTTGTGTTCAATGCAGTTTTATTTACAATAATCAACAGCTGGAAACAATCTAAATTCCCAAAAGATAAATGGATTAAGAAAGTTACGGTATACAAACACAGTGGATTACTACTCAGTTATCAAAAAAATTTCTACCATTTCCAGTAACATGGATACAACTAGAGAAAATTGGGCTTAGTGAGATAAGCCAGTTGGATAAAAACAGGCATCTTGTGATATTGCTTATATGCAATATATAGAAGAACCAAGCAAACAAAATAACTAAAATTAAAAAGGACAGTTCTCCAAAATAAGATAAAACATACAGATAGCCTGTAGGTATATGCAAATATGCTCATACTCATTTGTTTGAGGGAAATATAAATCAAAATCACCATAAGATATTGCTTCACAGCTGTGAGAATGGTCTAAATCAATAACTATATTATGTCAATGTCCCTTCAATAAAATTAAAAAAAAAATTAAATCTAGAAACCACAAATGTTGACAAGAGTATAAAACAAAAGGAATCCTTGTACACTGTTGTTGGGAATATTGGTTGAACTACTTTGGAAAATAATTTGAAGTTTCCTTGGAAAATTAAAAGTAGAATTATTATATGATTCAGCAATTCCAAACAACTCTTTGATATCGATCCAAAGAATATGAAAACACTATTTGAAGAGTTATATACCCTTTGTTTATTTCAGCATACAAAAATCAGGATATGGAACAAACCTAAATGTCAGTTGATGGACAACTGGGTAAAGAAAATGTGGTATATATACAGAGTGAAATTATACTCAGTGATTTTTAAAACATGAAGTTTTGTCATTTGTGAAAATATGCATGGAACTCGAGAAGATTACACTAAGTGAAATACGTCAGAAAGAAAAAGTCAGTTACCAGATAATTTCACTTTTATGTGAAATATAAATAAAGAAATAAATAGATAAAGCAAAGCTAAAAATAACCTTTGGACTCTGACAACACAACTGAGATTACCAGAGTGTGGGGGTTGGGAGATAAGGGCAAAGAGGTTCCAATGAACTGTGATGGGTTATTTGAAATTTGGTGATGCAGATTCATAACTTTGGAGATGTGTGAAACTACACTTCTAAAACATATACAGTATTGCAAACCAATGTTACCACAATAATAATTTAAGTAAGATAAAATAAAAAGAATTTGCAAATATTTTATCTTCCTTTTTATCATATCTGATTCTAATTTCATCGCATTTCATAAGGCTGATAGCTTACCTTATAGGAGAACACTAATACTGCATCTTATATTCAAATATGGCATTATTAATAAGCCTTAATTCTGAAGGAAGCGATCAGCAGAAAAATACTAAGTGAATTTTACATACTCTAAAAGTTCAATTTTAATGATGCTATATAGTTTGAAAACCAAGACAGATAAATTGTTAATTGCCAGAACATGCTGAAAGAAGGGGATGCATGTGGAAATAATTAATTTGCCTGCATTTGAAACCCCTATTTTTCCCTCTAGAAAATTTGTTTGATGTGTGTGTACATATATGCATAAAGTGAAAACAATAAGGAACTTGTACATTTAATATGAATAATACAGACTTTAACATAGTCCTCAATTTAGAAAATAACATAAAACATTGTTTCTTTTCTTCCAGTAATTCAATGGATTACCTTTGTCATCTTCATGTGTGTAATCCCCTAGAGATGATTAGGATAGAGAAAAGAGGAGAAAGATGATTCTGATCATTGTTGTCCAAATGGAAATTGTGGTTTTCTTTCATATTCAATAGAAATCCTGAAAGTTTTAGAAAGATGGAATGAATAAACTGATTTTCATTTTGAAAATAATAACTGACTGCTGTAACTGATTATTCAAAAGAAATTAAAAATAAAAATAAAGGCACAACCTGGTGGAGCAGTGGTTAGGTCTGTCACATCCAAAGAAGTAAGTCACATACCCCTGGGTTTGAGTCGTAGGTCCAAGGGGAAGCAACCAGGGTAAACAACTATATAAAAATAAAATAAACCTGCTTCTTCCTCCTCTCTCTTTATGCCTACCTGCCTACTCGCCTTCATTCCTGCTTGCACAGTTTCTTTAAAAAAATAATAAAATAAATAAAGATAAAAAATAAGTTTGCTAGCTATTGCAGAAGTCTAACTTAAACAAGCTGGAAAAATCAAGTAGGCTTTTAGTCATAAGATGGGTAAAGAGATGTAAAAACCTGATTAATACAAAGCATTGAGGTCTCAGGAATTGATTCATATTATGTCCATGACAGAGAGAAGGGAGATTAACAATTTGTTGAATAGTTCTGCTATTGGTTGATTTAATATAAAATAAACAAAAGAATACCAAGACAGAATTAGCTTCCTGACCTGAGTGGGTATGAGGAGAAAAGAATATTAGTTATCTTTTATATTTTTTATTTTTAGGATGCCAATTAGGTATTTTCATGTAGTTCTACAGTACAGGTGGATAAATGGATACAAATTTGGATCATCCATGCTTCTGGGTCAAGATGGTCACACAGACTTCTGATACATGGATAAATAACTATCTTGGGACTCATTCTTTTGGAGAGAAATTCAGAGAGAGTAGCTGAGTGATTCCTGTGGGTCGGTGACAAAGAAAATACTCACTTTGAAATGGATAGGACAAGCAGACACATTCTTGCCATAAAACTTACTCCTGGCACAGCACCACATAATCAGGAAGGAATCTATAGCTACTAGTTTCTCCTTGAGGAACAAAGGTTTTGGACCACATAGCTAGCAGACTTTAAGACTGCTCCCTGTGGCATAGATTTCCAAATTACCTAGCTCTGCCTGCAAGTGGGGTTTGCATTTACAAGTTCCACAAAATTATATCAAACAAAGAAGTGTGAAAAGGGATGTTTAGGTTGACTGAACTGACTTGGTCTTGTGCCCAAGAATCAATCTTACTGAATATTTTTATTAAAAACAAAACCAAATACAAGCAATTTACTGATTGTCAATGACTGATTCTAACTAGACTTAGACTTCTCCATGCACTATACAAAAATTAATTAATGTTTTTCCGTTCTCTCTTGTAAACAAGGCCATTTTTACTCAATAAACTGTAAGAAATATTATCTATAATCAGTGCTAGTTCGTGAAACTCTAGCCTTCTTCCTTTCTTCTATTTTTATTTTTAAAATTCCTTTAAAAAGAGACTGAGTGAGAAATAATAGGGACTAATACCTGTGTTTGTGTTCCCTGATTTTCCAATTGAAGACACTAAATAAACAGCACTATTTTATTTCTAGTGTTTTACTTGGTAGACTCAGGCAGTTGTAAAAGGTATTTACTCAGGTACTTGTCAGGTCCCCTGAACACCAGACAATCTACCCTTCCATCCCCTAGTACATAGGGAACAGACAATAATATTCATCTTCCAATCTTTACCTGAAAGTAGTTTCATGCTTTACAAAGTGTTATCTGGCTATCTAAAGGTCTCCTTTGATTCAGCTCACATCTAGGTGTTGACTGCAATCTTTCCCAGAGCCCTAAAGAGCTTTTGGGCAATTCTGTTTTCTCATTTCCCATTTGTTATAACAATAAAAATAAGTTGCCTACATTTCTTGCAATAAACTTATCCACATATTTAGTGTCTCAATTTTTATGGCTGCCACCTGAGCATTTGGCACAACAAGAAAATATACTATAAGTAGGAAATCTTTGGATAGGCTTCCTGTGTTGTAACTTTGGTGGAAATTGGTGTGAGGTTGGTTATCTGCACATGACAGACAGGTTTTATTGCCTGTTAATTAACCAGTAAATGATGGAAGAATGTGACCACACATGTAGAAGCCTATGTATTAGAACTGAAGACATAACTGTGGTGACAAAGATCTATTTTGTTCTTATTTATTAACAGCCTGGACAGTGTTATAATAGTTTTTTGCTTTCTACTGCATGGTTTTGGCTTATCGCATTATGTGATAATTTTTCTATATCCTTTATAGAGAATATAGAAGGAGTTTTACCTCATGGTTGATAAAAATGCATGTTTTATTATTTATTATTTGTAAAAGTCTCAGACTTAACTTTTTCAGGTTTATTCATCCAATTCTAGGAATTCGTTTTTAATTTTGAAAAATGCCACTACAAGATAATGTTTTATGCCTGCTGTAAGATGTGTTAAACTTTTCCAAAGACTAGTTCTATTAATCTTTCAAACATTTTTCTTCTCTATTGCTTGCATTCTACATTCAGATTCTGAATGCATGTTTTCTAGCCCTGCATATATATTTCATAATAGCATCAGAAGAGTAAAAGACAAGTTTTTGAAGAATAATAAAATACTGTGGATATAGTTAGAGAAACAAAACATGCATAAAGAAATCTAGAAGGATGTCAATACAAAATCATGTACATATATTCTACTGAACCCAAATAAATATATCTCCCCTAAAATAGTCCCAAAAATCACCTTAGACAGAACTATCACCACCGCACAAAAGTGAGAGGGAAAAGGCAATATAAGTAATAAAATGTTAAGGAGGAGGGGATGATTGTATCAATCAATACCTTCTAAAGAAGAGATCCATTTGATTATTATACTAACACAGATGTATATGTATATTTAAATGCATATTATGTATGTGTAGATGTATAAGTGGGTGTGTGTTAAAAGATTTATTTTAAGAAATCGACTCATGTGTTTGTAAGATTGCTAAGTCTGAAATTTGTAAGACTTTCCAGAAGGTTGGAAACTTGAACAGGAATCAAATGTCTTTTGAGGCAGAATTTCTTCTTCTGAAAACCACAGCTTTTACCCTTAAGACCTTCAACTAACTGAATATAGCCAATGCATATCATGAAGAAGAATTTCCTTTACTTAACGGGAGCTCATTATATATGATGACCACACCTATAAAATAGCTTCACAACACCTAGAATCCTGCTTGATAAGCTAACAAAACACAAAAATTCTCTTTGAGATCAAAACTGTATTTGCAAGTGAAGGAGAAGAGGAAAGGAAGAAGTAAATTGGCGTATAGGAGTTCAAATTGACCCTGCTGAATAACAGAACTCTGGTGGTGGGCACAGTGGTATATACACAGTAATTAGGGATGAGTTTGGTCTTTGAAACTTGTACAATATTGTAAACCAATAATATATTAATAGAAATACTGAATAATGTGGTCTAGGAAAGCAGCAACATTCATGAAAATAAATGAGAATGTGCACACATCCTTAAGCCCTAATGATGAATCCATGAATATCTCATAACCATTTTTCAGAGTAGAAATGGAGAACAATAGTGGATATTTTATTGGAAGTAATTGTGCCTTTGCTTTTGTTTTTTTAAAGGAAAGTTACAGGCAAGAATGAAGGTAAGTAGGCAGGTAGGAAGGAAGAGAGATGAGGAAGAAATACTTGTGTTTTGAATAACGTTTGATAAGTGGGGTAAAATCCCATATTGTACTTTTGTGCGAGGACCTAATACTGGAACAACTTGTTGGGGAAAAAGACAAGTACCTCTGAAGATGACTTTGTCTTTTATTTTTAGAAATTGGAACTACATTTACCTTATGACTAGTTGTAAAGGCAAATCTTAGAAATGTCTTAGTAACTATTTACATCTCTTTAGAGAAAGAATCCCTGTATCTGGAAATGTTTTTTGTAAATATCATGGGAAAAAAAGAAAGGACATGCTCAGCAGACCGTAAGTGATGAAAAATAACAGACTTCTGATGCCTCACATTATGCTTAACCTTATATTTGCTATATATACTGAAATTATTTTACAGATTAAGCTTTTTATTAAAAATAAAAAAAAATGATGTTGAGATTCTGGAATGATGAATAAAGAGAAAATTAAATGCATCATCATGATATTCAAGAATGTATGGGAATGCAAAGAGGTAGAGTGAGAAAAAAAGTTACAAAAGTATGAACATAGCAGAAGTGAAGGAGTAAGTATGTATTTTTAACAAAAACAAAATTTATAGTAGGCAAAATAACTTTAAGGCTATTGAAAGAAAAATTGATTTTTTTAAGGCACAAAATCCTCATAGGGATGAGAAAAAGTTGTTAAATATCAATTTACATTAGATAATAATTCTGCAATATAGGGCAGAAATCTGAAGCTTTATTCTGTTATTGTACCTAGCTTATGCTTTAGACGAAAGAAAAGAAATCAAATGAATTTATTTAATCCTTTTTGTCAGTAATAACGAGGGTGAAGAATTCATTTGTAGCTTTTTCGGTGTTGAGTTGAATCTTAGAACATTATATATATTAAAGAAAAGTACCTTTTAATCTTAAAACTTCAGGATATAGTTCATTTTTATTTATGAAAAATGGGGTTTAATCATAATTAAAATTTCATAGAAATTGTTTCAAATGTATTATCAAAATTAAGATTATATAGTGCTTTTGTTCAAAGAAGACATACAATTGCATATTTTTTATGTTACTCATATTTCCTCTCACTTGAGTTGTAAAGGTGGATAATTCCTTAAAGTCCAAAATATTTTTAGAAACATTTAGAAGATGTTTTATAGCAGCAAAAGAAAACAAGTTTTTGCATCTTCTTTTAAACTCCAAGTATGTCATTGGGTTAATAATGCTTTTTAGTCAGATAATGATCATCTACAGAATCAAATATATTTTCCCTTTTAAACTTTTCTTCTCTTGAAAAGTTTACAAATAACATAAAATCTAAAATAACTCAATAAGAATACTTAATATTTTAAGAATTATATAATTTTTTATAGAAATTCCAGAAACATGGATCATTGATGGCAGTAAAACATAGTGAGGAAGAAATATTCTGCAAATTTCATGAACCTTGAAAACATTTGATTAAAGGAAAGAAGTCAGTCATAAGGGTTTATATATTATGAAATTACATTTATGTGGAATGTCAATCTGTCCACAGGCACGTAAAAATGTTTTCACTATCAGTGCTATAGAGAAGAAAGACCTGGAAAGATGAGCACCAGAAAGTACTGGTTTTTCTCTAAAGACACACAAATCTACTCATATACACATATTATGTCTCTTTCATAGGACAAAGCAAGTAACAGAGACGCTCCCACTGATGAGAGGAAACAGTGAGGATCCACCATGCTCTCAGAAGGAAAATGACCAGATATCTTAATAAAAGTACTAGGTTTTAAAATAATGCATATTTTATATGTTAACAGTCTAACTATGATAATGTGTCAATCAAAATTTTATTTAAAAAATACATTTCTAACTATCAAGAAAATGAGATATATAATTATTTATGCTATCACAATCGTGTTGGTGTCTTTCATTCTCTCAACTTTTTAGTACTCTGCCTTGAAGTTTCATACCTTCAGTGTTTGTGTCCCCACAGGAAAGAATTTAAAAGAGACACAAATATGCAAAGGAAGTTTTATTGCAAAAGAATTTTTGAAAGCAAAAGCAGCATAGGTTTATTAAAGAGATATTATGTTCTCAGAGATTAGAATGGGCTGTCAAGTGGGTTTAACACTGGTGTATTCCTTCCTAGGGCTTATATTCCCCTTGTCCTCTTCAGGTCTTCCCCTGGGGCAGATTCTACTCCTGTCTTTCATGCTAATTGACAGAGTTTTATAGCCAAACTTTTATTGAGCGTGTTTTGTTTTGTTTTTTTCCTTAAGTATATAAGCAAAACCCACAGTGGGGCCAAACCCTGAAGACTCTTGAAAGATGTTTCTGACCTGAAGAGAATTTCTCTGGGAAGATGGATACTTCTCTTTTACTGTCCCTGGTCTTGAGAGGGTTTTTTTTTAATAAGATAGTCTCAGTTCCCTAGGGCCTCCTACCCAGTACTCATATGTAGCAGGTGTTTGAGAATAGGACAGCCTTTGTCTTTTTGGACCCTCACCCAGTGCTTATGTTTAGCTATTTTAATAGCAGTAATAATTTTGCAAAACACTATGTTAAAGATAAAAGTATTTTATGTAATCCACATCTCTATATCTCTCTATCCTTTTATTATTAGAATCACATTGGTTATTTACAATATGAATAGCAATTTTAATGTATTTTTAGTGTGTATTCCATACATTTTATTCATATATATGGCAAACACTAAAATAATAGATGCAATTTTAGATACAATTAGTGCTTCTGAATTGTACCTCAACCATTTGGCTCTACTATACTAGTATTTTGATCCAATAAATAATATTTTGTAATCAGTGTTGGTAAATAAAGTAATAAAAATGGTCTCTTTTTAAAATGTATGTGAAGTTCTAGTTAATATATTTTATGATAAAATAATGAGATCCAGTATGGCTATGTAGGCAATCTAACATAGTTTTAATTATAATGAATTTTTAAATTTTGTTAATTATAATGAATTTTTAAATTTTGTTTGAAATTATGTTATTTTTCAGATACAAACCATTAAAGCATAAAGGGTAGAGTAGTACATAAGATCAGAAGGAAAAGGGACATGTACTAGAACATAGAAGGGTAAAAAAAATCCTATAAAAGAAATCTGGTTGACAGAAGTCATGCTATTTTTTCCAGAGAAATAACCAGCCCATAAAGTTGGATAGTAACTGGATCCAGAAGAGTCAGTACAAAATGACCATTTATATTCAAATGATGGGGTTGTCTGAAAATATGAAAAAAATGGGACTGTCGCACTTAAAACACATGTATGATCAGTCAAAGCAGAAAACAAGAAATCTGATAGCTAAAAATCAGACTATAGGTCAGACTTGCAAAGATTTTCAGGGCTAAGGAAAGACATTTGGAAGTCGCTCATGTCCCATGAACATACCAGAGAAAACACAGTTCAGTCCTTTTCTAATTTGTGATTAATCTTTTAACCAATCTCTCTTCAGAAGAAAAGAAAAGCCCTCTTTGGCCAACAAATATATACATACATACATACATACACATATATATATATATATATAAATAGTAATTCTTGAGACTACAGTTCTTTATTTTTGCAAAAATAATCAGACATACAAAAAGTTAAGTAAAAATTGATTAGCAACAGTACCTAACAGAAAATAGTAAAGGAATATAAATAAGGACTTATTATTATATGTTAAATATAATTTAGGAAATGATAGAAAAGACAAAATGATAAACATGTTTATATATTGGTTTATATATTTATATGTATTAATCTATAGGAATAAAACAAATCCATATTCTGGAGTTAGAGAATACAATATCTGAAAGAAAGAAGTTAAATTTACTGAATGATTTTAACAGAATGTGCAGATTACAATATTTGTGCACTTTAATATTATATATGCGTGTGTACAAAATGTAAATATAATATATAGGTAATTATGTCTATATGTGTGTGTAACGATAATTCTAGAATTGCTGCTGACTCCATTTTTTTTTCTTTTCGCTGTTCCTATTTTATTTTATTTAGTATCTGTTGCTATTTTAGATTGGATAATTGGCATTAGCACCTGTAACAAGAAATCACCAGATTTCAGTGCTTTAATATAATTTAATTTTCATGATATGTAAAGTGCCAATATTTGAGCTCAAAGGGCTATCTTGGACAGTTTTACATTAAGTGGTGACTCTGGAACCCAAATTCTTTTTATGTACTCATTTTACCATCACCATCATACAGGTTGTCAGAGTCCCAGGTATCCAACTGTTTGACAAGAAAAACACTTTTTGACAATCGTGCAATCACATCTTAGCCTCTCAGGACAAACAGAACTTTCATACACTCCCAGACTGCAATGTTCTGACTCCAATGGAAGACTTCATGTGAACCACCCCCACCAACAACTCTGCACAAGAAAAAGGGGTATGAATCTTTCAGCAGACTTTGCCACAATTTTTGCAAACAATGATGCAAATTACAATCTATTTGCAAGTGCAGTGCCTCCACAGTAAAATGATTCAAATGGTTACTCCATCTGTATCTTTTCTTGTGTATTCTAAAGCTATCCCTTAAATTGTGCCCATTTGTTTAATCAGGTTTAGTAAATTTTGACAACTTCAATGTGTAAATGTTTTTTAAAAATTTCAATTGCTTTTGATTTATCATAGAAACGGATTATATGACTCTTTCACATTTATGTCTTCTTTAATGTGTAGGTCATATTTTGTGCTCCCAACTTTGAATTTATAGCCAAAAGGAGAACAATTTGAAATGCTCTTTATATGAATATATGTAATGCAGTCTTGATTAATCTCATCATTTTCATTTTTTTAATTCCAAAATATTTTTTCCACTGGAAAAATTAATTTCTTACTAATACATTATATTAACTTGATTTTAACCACTATTACTTTATAATATTATTTTTTAATTTTCTCTCATATAGAAAAATAAAAGTTTTCAGAAAAGCGTATATATTAGGTTTCCTCAAAGTATTAGTTAATGATCAAAATATACTTTCCAGATAGTTTCTCCTCGCCTTTCCTAGTCCACTTCCCCATCCCACTATTTCAGCAGTCTTGAAGTCTGACCTAATAGCTTCAAAAGACTTCTTTCTCTACTTCTAGATGGGTTCAAAAGGAATAGTTGAGTTGACGCAGACCAGTCTGTGGGGGATGGGGGAGGGGGCCATAAAAGCAGTTGCCTCTTTGTCCTGCGTTAAAGACATTAAAGATGGCCCTTGTCAACGCTAAATATGGTGGTGATATTGCTATTGCTGTTCCAGTCCCCTGCGAGAAAACAGAAACTGCAAAGGAAGATTCACCACCATCCTGCACCAGGTATCTGTTTCTTCAACGGGAGCAGAATCTACACAAGTCAAGGAGGCCTCTCTGAGAGTCTCCTACTATCTTCAGATTTAGAGAAATCAAACGCAGATTTAAAGAAATCAATCGCAGATTTAAATAACCGAACTTACCATGTGACCTTCATGACCTTCCTCTGCACAGCGCTCCCTAGAGACTGAGGCAAGCTGAGTCATTGCACTGCAAAGCAAGCTTCTGCCAAGCTGCCACCCTCTGCATCTCTGACAAATTAGAATTAGTCATTTGGTCTACAAATGACTCTACAAGAGAGATATTGAATGCTGTGGGGGCTGGGAGTGTGTGTGTGTGGTGTGTGTGTGTGTGTGTGTGTGTGTGTGTGTGTGCAAGAAAGTGTTTGTCCAGGGTTCAGTCAATATTAAAGAAAGCCCTGTGATAAGCTAATTACAGTTTTTAATTTTTGTAAAAAAAAAGTAAATATGGCTTATTTCTCATAAGACTGTATGCAAATCAATGCATAGAGTAAAACCACCTGTGTGACGAAAGAGGGATTTCCATTTATTTTCTCCAGACAGGACTAAGCTTCTTGTCCAGAGACAGAGCATTTCTATTAAGAGACAAAGTAAATGTATTTTCCTTGCTTACTATGATCAGAGTCCCACATTGTACTCATATTGTTATTTCCCTGATCCCAGACCACTGAACCTACTAGAAATACAAGGCGCTTCTGACTCAATAAAGAAAATGTGTAGTAGTGGGGAATTGGGGGGTGCGCATATCAGTGACTGTGGGCTCAGTCAGATGTTGTAGTGTCTATTATGCTGTAACATCAGTTTTCATTCTGCCTGTATGCTAGCTGGTGACTTTTTAATTCATTGTGGGTGGTTTAAACTTCATATTTTTAAATTACTTTTTTAAAGCTTGAAGTCTATCCTTGCCATGTCAAAGAAAAAGAGATGAAGCTGCAATTTTAATGATGATCTCCAGGAGGAATTCAAATTCATTAAATTGGGCAAACTGTGTAGTGATGGAACAAAACTAGTATGCCAATATTTTACTGTCCATTTTTCATTGCTCATGGGGGCAAAAGTGTCATCAGTGGACATCTCTGTAGCCAGAAGCATAAGGAAGTTGAAAGACTGGCTTGAGTTACAAAACATCAGCTCATTTATGAGATGTGCTAGTGATAGTGAAAGTCTTAAAACTGCAGCAAGTGAAGGTCTTTTTGTTTATCATACAGTGTGTTACAGCCAACATTTTTGCACAAATGATTGCTTGCAAACATTGATAGAGAAAATTTATAAACCAAAATTTTCTTGAGCACATACCAGATCAGAAGCAATAATTACCAAGGTTTTATCACCATATATATTGGGTAGAGTAATAGAGATTTGAATAAAACAAAAAGCATTACAGTCAGTTTAAGTGCATCAAACAAAAAAAGACATCAAACTTTTTCCAACCATTTTGCAGTACTTTTTGCCAATTTGTAATGTTTAAAATATAATCATAGACTTTGCTTCCTTACCTGTAAAATATCTGATATACAGTGTACTATGTTAAGAATGCAATTGACAAACTTGATTTATAAAACAAATTTGTTGTTTTGTGCACAGATGAAAAGAACACCAATTTTGGAAATTGCAAAAGACTTGGCAAAAATAATGTGACAGAAACTTGAAACTGAACTAAGAGGCCTAATATTGATATTGGTTGTGGAGAACACATTATGTACAATTGTCTCCAGTGTACTGTCAAACTATTTACCAACTGATAATGAATGTTTTACAGAGAAAGTATATAAATGCTTCTATATATATATATATATATATATATATATACATACATATTTATACACACAGAGTTAAAAAACTAAAAAAAAAAAAAATAGTGTGACATTTATGTGACTTTTGTGCAATTATGCTACATTACCAGAACATGAAAATACAAGATTTTTGTCCTTGGATACATAAATTGACAAAATTTTAAACATGTTTGTTACTGCACTTGCAAATACGTGGTAATTTGCTTCATTGTATGCAAAAACTGTGGTTTATTTTCTTTCTCAAGAAAGATCCCATCATGCTTGTAAATGGTTTGAAGACTCCTATATGAAACTATGGTTGTCATTTACAAGAGATCAAGTGTTTACATTTAAAATGTAAGTTTAATTGAAAAAGATAATATTTCATCTTCAGAAGGTGACATAAATATTCAAAATTTTACAGGTAATTTAGAGTCCAAAGTGGAGTGTTTATCAAAAATCAACTGAAAATTATAGTAGATCAAGAGAAATTAATAAGGCTAAAAGTATTGTGAGGTAATTGAGAATTTTTATGAAACCAGCTTAGCATATATCAACACGTGGAAGTACAGTATAGGAAACAGTAAGAAGTTCCAGTGCTATACTAAGGAAGATGCCCTAAGGGACAGAAATACAGGTCAGTCTGAATCAGAACTCATCACATGCTTAGAAGCAAAAGAATCTCATTTTCGATCAGCGGACCCTCATAAAATCTACAATTGTGAGGCAGAGGGATGCATGGAACAATGAAAACATTTCTGTATCTGATAGATGGGTAAGTACTTTTTCTAAAATATTCTAAAAATGCCTAGATTTCCAAGACTTTGTAAAATTACAACGTATGTTCTTTGTCTTCCAGAAGTACAACACCTATTGAATAACAGAATATTTTCTGTTATGAACAGTATGTGGTCAAAGGAGAAATCTAGATTAAGGGTTAAGACAACGAGGGCTATGTTAGTTGTAAAATAAAATTGTCTTGAAGTGTGAAAAATTTATGATAAGGTGTTGAAAACCAAAATTTGCTGCATAGCTGCATGAGATTACTTCATTAGAGACATAAACATGGTACAGGCATGTGAAATGCAGTCCCCCGCCTAAGTCTACGTCATTTTTTGTATGAGTTCTGTCACTGAAGAATAATTGTAGCTCAATATGTTCATGTAATAAAACTTTTGTTATCATCCAACTTTTTCACGAATATGGACTATTACATAATACTGTCCCATTTTTATCATCCCAGTGTTCCATTTTTATCTCAAGGAAATGTGATCAGCCTGCTTCTGTGCTTCTAAATCTCGCAGATATGTTGAGAAAATTAAATGTGTTTTGAGGAGGCTCTATTTCTCTGGTGGAGCTTTCCCTAAATGCTACGCAATTATAGGGAACACTATTTGGTCTGTCAGCAGAGTCAACTAAAAGTCACTCTAGAGTCAAAATCTGTTTTTTTGGGGAAAAGTGGCTGCATTTGGGCATTCTAAAATTTTCTGTCTTCATCAGTAATGTACAAGTTTAAAAAACATTTATTTCTTATTTTCAGTGAGTTTTTCAGCAAACATCTCAATCTGACTCATAATCAAGTCCCTCCTTGGTCTTAATTTATTTTCAACAAATGTCATCCAGAAGAATATAATATCCAATGATAATCATCTTACCTAAGAAAAGTCACTCACCTCTGGAATTTCAATTTTATTATTGCTTCCACTATTCTTCAGTGTCTTTAAAATTACGATTTTTGAAAGAAACAGAATAAAACAAAAGCAAACTTTTAATTAGATGATTAGAACAAAATGATAGTCACCAGAGAGGAATATGGATGGGGAGTGGGGGAGTCATCTGTGGATGGAGAGAATCTAGCCTGTTCTTGGGGATGCTGTATACACATAAAGATGTTAAATTATAATAGTGTAAAGCTGAAACCTATGTGATATTATAAACCTATGGTTGCTTTAATATATTTTGTAAATTATGATTTTTGTAATAGAGATTTTCTATCTGTGACAGTAGAACTGTCAGTTGTCATGATCTTCACTATAATATGAATATAACCAGACTCTTTAAATGCATCTTAAGCATAATAAATTTTGTAATACAAGTCTTATTACTGTAGCAGCTTCTAATGTCTCATTGCTTCTAATTTTAACATATACCTCCATCAGAGTACTTTCTTTGAAGAGAATGATCTTTTAACATATAAATCTATTTGCAGTGTTTCTCCAACCTTTCTGGTGACTTCTGTGCATATTAAATAAATCTATAATACTTCATAGCGTGCAACTTTATATTATCTTGGCACACTGATAACTCATGGCTTAAACCCAAGTCTGGGGCACAGTCCACATATAGCCCAAGGACCCAGGCTCACAACCTAGAACAAATGACTACAAGATGAATAAATAAATAAAATGCTGCTTCCTTTGTCTTCCTTTCTGCCTATTTTTCTTTCACTTTGAAAAACAACACTAAAATCATTATTTTATCTCTTCTAGTGTGTTAATCTAACATTTTAATTTTCAGAAAGTTCCAACATGGCTCAAAAATCTATTTAAGAGTTTTCATCCTGACTTTCATGGCCTTTACTACCTGAGATTAAATAGTTTCCTACAAAATCTCTCTCCTACTAATTTTATACTCGTCTAGCATACATTGACCATTTTTCTTTAAAAATGCTGTTTGTTTTCATCTCATCTTTTTATCACTTGATCATGCTTTGCCTAAAAATGTTGAAGTAATATGCTATTCTTCATCATTTAAGAATCAGATCAAATGCCATTTCCAGAGATTTCCCCAAAGGTTTAACTGAAAAAGTTTTTTCCATCAAACTCAACTCTATCGTTAATTTACTTCCTTTATAACTAAGATTCGGCACTCTCTGAAGTTATCTTGATTATCTGTCCATTCTCAACTGCAAACTTCAAATGTAAGGAAAGATTTCATTGTGCCAGTTTCTCTACCATTTATCAAATTATCCTTAGAGTATGCATTTGTAGAAAATCAACTTTTATATCAGAGCTGATATTGCCATCTCTGGACTTAATTCATTTTGCTCTTCTTAGAGAAATATTTTATCAATTTTTATTTATAAGAGCGATATGTGGAAGTTCAGTAAAGTTACTAAATGAAGGATAAAGAAAGTTATTTTATCTAATTCCATACATTATATTTATTGTTTGAAGAATGTTATTCCATGAGAACAAATGTGAGACCAACAACTGATATTTGCAGTTTTTATACAAATGTTAATTCCTGAGTACTGTTTTTTGGTATTTTTTTCACTGTTATAACTTCTAAAATTCTCTAATAGGGCAGACTTTTTTATATTCTGTCAAGTAGTTATTAGGACATAAGCAAGACATTGATTTATTCCCTTCCCTATCACATTTTCTAAAGAGGAATTTGATGCAGTTGATGTGTTTGCATGAATAACATCAGTTGCTTTCATCATTAAATTCCACCTGCTGTCTAATGCCTAGAGCTGCAAAAATATGAGTATTAGTTGAAGGAGTCTGAAAGTAGAATAAGAAAGCTTTGAAAACATGTATTTCCATTTAATCTTTCGCAGTGGGCAAAATCACAGACAGTTCCGATCATACATGGAATACATAAAATTTCTTAATAATGGTGGATATTTTAATCAAAGAAAATTATTGGAGGAAATTCAACTCCTTGTTGAGTTGTTGGGTTAAATGAAGGCTAAGAGAGTATGCTAATGAGTTTCAAGTTTCATAAATGTAGTAGGTTTATCCAAGGTCTGAATATAGGGTAGAGAACTCATTTCTGATAACTGGTATCATACTATATATAACACAAGATCATTCATAACATAATTTGAACACTCTCTCTCTCTGTATATATATATATATATATATATACATATATGAAAATGGGTCTATAATTTTTTTAACTCAGAATGTGAAGATTATAGAACAAAATCTATACCAGAAGGAATATAAGTAGAGGACCATAGTAATTATATTATATTGTATGGATATCCTTGTTCTTAAAATCCCTATTTAGCATTGTATACATATAAGATCTTCATATTCTCCTTCATGACATTCATTTAGCACATGCTTTTTGATATAATTTATCTACTATAAAATATATTAGAAATTGAATTCTCTTTGAAACCAGTGTAAACTTATACATAACTGCCAAAAACTGTTCTTAATTACTCCTTCATTCTCTAATGTAAGTTCATATGCATTAGATTGGGAGCCAGAATCTGGCACTGGGAAATTTCTAAGTAAGATTCTTTTGTTACATGCTTGGATAAATATCTGCTTTGCCCTCAATTACAGATTACTGAGTTCCTCTTTGTCATGAGATTACCATCTTCACTTTTAGAATTCATAGGTCCATTTAGTTTAAGGGTACATAGTCTCACTGTTTTGCTCAATAGTATCCTCCTTAATAATACCAACACTATTAATACATTAAGCGTTGGTTAAGCTATTCACAACCATTTTTATTAGGAATTTGAAACATTATCCAGAATATGGAAATATATTTCACAAATATAAAATAAATCATAAATCACTTTCCAGAGCTTCAAAGATCACTAAAATGTTAAATGTCCAGTTTTCCAAATTTAAGTTAAAAGTATTAGGAGTTAACTAGCTTTATTAGATTGTTTCACAAATATATGCATATATAGAGACATGCTATATATATACCCTTATAGATGTGCACATATATACCTTTACATATGTACATATGTTTTATTTTAAATCATAGTTTACAATTATGTTATTAACTTTAAAATGGCTTTTTGACCAAATACTATGCAATTTGAATTTTATGCTAATAAATATAGACTTCACAGTGTATTAAGATACATATACTGATTCATCAACCAAAACTATATTCAGGATCTGAATCAATGGCAGGCTTAATGCCTTCTAAAATAGATAGCACTGTTTTAATTAAAAATGTCAGCAATGTAATTACTCCTTAAGCAAAAGGCCACAGAGAGGAAAATTGGATGATACTTAAATTGAGCATATGAGAAAATTAATTTGCATTAAAATGTACCAATTAAACATTTCCATGGCAGCCTGAGAGACCACAATTTCAACCCTTTTACTCCTTTGAAAAGTAGTTTATTGGATTTATTTATTTTAACAGAAAACTGTAAATCTCTGGAAGTATAAAATTAGCATTAGTGGGAAAATCAAATAATGTATGATTTTTTAAAACATTTTCCTAGAGTATTTCAGACTGCACTTGATCTTTTAGTCTTTTGTTTCTTCATTCCTGAAATAAACTATTCAGGCTGAATTTTCAGTTTTCTTCAAGACATATAATGCTGAGATTTCAGTACAATTTCATGCTATCTTTGATGATGGAAAAATTATGTGCTGCTTGAGAACTGAGCAGCAGAATGATCATTTCCAGTGTGGGCAACAGGAAGAAAAGCTATTTTCCTCTAAATTCTATTAAATTTTGTGCACAGATTCTTCATTCTCAGTGTTTTCCTTTTGAAATTTATAAAAATTAGTCTCAAAATAGATAATTTATCAATTGATATGCAATTTATCATAAGATCTTCAGAGGAGAGATACTAGGTATATCCAAAAAATATATTTTTGTCAATTATAATTGCTGCATTCTAATTTTATAAATACAAGCAAAAGGAGACTTACATTTAAATACATTCTGAAATGGCCCTTAGATTAGGAGGGATTTCCATTTGTCCTTTTTTTTAACTTTTTGTTGTATTAATTATTCTACACATTAAAATAATTTCCTATGTATAGGTTCCCCATTTCTTAGATATGTTTCAACACACCAAATCACTAAGTGTTCTTCCCTTTGTTCAGTGGACTCCACCACCATTTGCCTCCACTCCCACCCCGTTCCCTTTTAGTAACCTTATTTCTATTGCAAATGTTTCTAGGTTGATTATGTCTCATCTGTTTCCTTGTGTTGTATATCCACCTATGATTGAGGTCATCTAGTATCTATATTCTTTTGACTTGTTTTACTTAGCATAACCCCTTTTTGTTCTATCCATGTTGATTCAAATGACAGAGTACCATCTCTTCTAAGGACTGTGTAGTATTCCACTGTATATATGTATCACATCTTCTTGATCCATTCATCTTATGTTGGGCACTTAGGTAACTGCCAGTTCTTGGCTACTGTGAATAGGGCCGCAATAAACATGGGGATAAATACGTCTCTGCAGGTGGGTACTTTTGTATCTTTTGGGTAGATGCCCAGAAGTGGAATGACAGAATAATATGGAATTTCCGTCTTCAGTTTTTTGAAGAATCTCCAAACTACTCTCTATAAGGGTTGTACCAATTTGCACTTCCACCGAAAGTGTAAAAGTACTCCTTTTTCTCCAAGTCCTTGCCAGCATTTGTTGTTTTCAAACTTTTAGATAATAGGCCTTCTTTCAGGTGTAAGGTGATCTCACATCATTGTTTTGATTTGCATTTTCCTGATAGCCAGAGAGTAGGAACATAATATCATGTGCCTGTTGGTCATTTGTATGTCCTCTTCAGAAAAGTACCTCTCCAATTCCTCCTCCCATTATTTTATTTGATTGCCTCTTCTTCTGTTGTTGAGTTTTATGAGTTCTTTATTTTAGATATTAAGCCTTTGTCAGAATTATCCAATGCAAATATCTTCTCCCAGTTAGTAAGTTTCCTTTTAGATGTCTTCTTTTGTTGTGAAGACGCTCCTTAGGTTGACATAATACCAGCTGTTTATTTTTCTTTTTGTTTTCCTTGATGGTGGAGTGGAGTCCCCAAAGGCTTCTCTAGGATTGATGTCCTGGAAGTCTTTACTAAGATCTTTATGATTTCCAGTCTTATGTCTAAGTCTCTAAATCCATTTGGAGTTAAGTTTTGTGAACAGTGTTAGAGACTGGTCTAGATTCATTCTTTTTTTGCATGTGGCTGTTGAGTTTACCCAACATCATCTGTTGAAGAGATTTTCCTTTTTCCATCAAATGCTTTTGGCTCCTTTGTCATAGAATGACTGACTGTATGCAAGTGGATCAGTCTCTGGTGATTCATTTCTATTCCACTAATCTGTGCCTCTGTTATTATTGCAGTACCATACTGTTTTGATCACTATTGCTTTGTAATATAATTCAAAGTCTGCAAGTGTAATTGCTCCAGATTCATTCTTTTTTCTAGTGAATGCTTTGGGTATTCAACATCTTTTGTTGTTCCACACAAATTTTAAGAGTTTTTGTTCTATTTCTTGTAAATAAGTCCATGGGATTTTAATGGGGATTGCATTCAACCTATATATTGCTTTGAGCAAGATGGCCATTTTAATGATATTGATTCTTCCAAGTCATGAGCAGGGGATATCTTTCCATTTCTTTGTGTCTGCCTCAATTTCTTTTAAGAAGGACTTGTAGTATTCGTGTTATAGATCTTTTACTTCCTTTGTTAGGTTTAACTTAGATTTTAAATGGTGTGATTTTTGTGATTTTGTTTTCTTCTAGCATGTTGTTTGTGTATAAAAATGTAGCAGATTTTTGTGCATTGATTTTGTAGCCTGCCACTTCACTGTATTCTTTGATGAATTCTAGAAATTTTTTCATACAGTTTTTGGAATTTTCAATATATATAGTGATGTCATCTGCAAATATAGTTTTGTTTCCTCCTTTCCAATTTGGATTCCTTTTCTTTCCTTTTCTTTGCTAATTGCTCTGGCTAAGACCACCAGTACAAAGTTAAATAGCCATGGCGAGAGTGGACAACCTTGTCTTTTTCCTGACCTAAGCGGAAATGCTTTCAATGTTTCACTATTGACTATGATATTGACTATGAGTTTTCATATATGGCCTTTATTATTTTGAGATATGAAACTTCTATTCCCATTTTATGGAGGGTTTTTTTTATAATCATAAATGGTTGTTGGATCTTGTCGAAAGCTTTCTCTGCATCTATTAATATCATTATGTGGTTTTTCTCTTTGCTTTTGTTGATATGGCATTTAACATTAATAGACTTACATATGTTGAACCATCCTTCCATCCCTCGAATGAATTCCACTTGGTCATGATGGATGACCTTTTCGATGCATTGTTGAATTCAGTTTACTAATATTTTGTTGAGAATTTTTGCATCTATGCTCATTAGAGATATTGGACTGTAATTTTCTTTCTTGGTGACATTTCATGTCAGCTTTCAGTATCGGTATAATGTCATCCTCACAAAAAAGTATTTGAATGAGTTCTCTGTTCTTCAATATTTTGGTAGAGCTTGAGAAAAATAGGTGCTAATTCTCTGAAGGTTTGGTAGAACTCATTAGAGAAGCCCTTGATTACATTTTCAATTTCTTTGCTTGTGATTGTTCTGTTCAGATTTTCCTATTCTTCTGGGTTCAATCTTGGTAGACTTTACTTTTGTAGAAATCCGTCCATGTCCACAAGATTGCCCATTTTGTGGTGTGAATCTATTCATAGCAGTCCCTTGTGATGCTTTGAATTTCTGAGGTAGCTGTTGTAACTTCTCCCCTTTCATTTATGATTCTATTTATGCGAGTTTTCTCCATTTTTCTTGGAGTCTAGCCAATGGCTTGTCAAATTTATTTTTTCAAGGAATCAACTTTTGGTTTCATTGATTTTCTGGATTGTCTTTTTATTTTCTGTTTCAGTGTCTGATATAGTTACTTTGAGTACAATATTGACCTACACTCGATTATACACAAAACAGTGCTATAAAAGGAATGACATATAAAAGAAGTTATGCATCAGACTGCACCCCTATGTTCACAGCAGCACAGTTCATTATAGTTGAGGCATGTCCATCAACGGATGACTGGATAAACAAGCTGTGGTACATATACTCAATGGAATTCTATGCCACTATTAAAAAAATGCATTTTACTACAATCTGGATGGAACTGGAGGGGATCGTGCTTAGTGAAATAATTCAGAAAGAGAAATATAGGATGGTTTCACTCGTATTTGGAGCATAATGAAATGAAGCGAATGAACGTACAATTTCCAACATAAATAGCAGAACTCAGGACTGGTTGTGGTGGGGAGGTGGGATGAGGAGAAAATATTGTGGATATGGAGTGAAATATAGACTGAGATACATTTTCAATATCCTAGATGGAATTTAGCATTGTGAACCAAAATAGTAACAAATATTATTACAAAACTTAAAAAAATTAAAAGATTCATTTTATGTGATAGATAAATGGTTGACAGGATCTGAAGATCAGAAGATAAGACTGGTTTTAGAGAAACATGAAGGGGATTTGTGAGAAGGACGTTCTTATTTTGACTGTATGAAGATTGCAGTTAGGTGTATTTGTCACATATTATCACATTTACACTCAAATTGGGTGAATTTTACTGTATGCAAATTTCATACTTTAAATGTTGTTGCAGAAAAGTTATAACCAAAGAAAGTCCATGAAGGCACAAAATAATATGAGTAAGATTTTAATATCAAATAAAAATTCAGTGTTAACATATAAACCAGTTAAGTGAGAATAAAAAGATAATTTTTCAAATAATGTGATGCGTAGAAACAGTGACAAACTAGCAATATGGCAGCTAGATACATAAAATAAACTATTAGGCAGGGAAGTGCTTGATAAAATACAATTATAATAAGAGATATTTTGCTCTAAACATTTCAGAATCAAATTGAGCAAAGTAGAGAGGTTAAATAATAGAAAAATAATCAGACATGACACAGAAATTTCTGTATAGATAAATTAACACTGCTTAAAAAGAGAATATATATTTTCTTTTCTAGATATTGAATATTAAAAAAAAGAAAAGATGAAAAATAAACAGAGCTATGAACAGAGGTATGTACTAGATTAATGTCTGGATGTGAATCAGATGTATTTATCTGTGCTTTGAGACTCATCAGTGGTGGTTCCTGACTCCTAGTAGTAGCAAGCCCATTGTCAGACAAAGGAGGAACTAGATTATTTCTCAGATATGCAGGAAGCAGTGCTTATGATTGATTAGTCTCAATATCTACACTTGCTTTTAATAACCAGTGTGGGCATGTTAGAACTGTTGTTCTTTAACCACAGAAAACCAGATATTTATTCCAACTCATACTAGCTATTTATATCTGAAAGAATAGCTACAACAGATTAGATGGGTATCAATGAAGATGGACAGAAAATGAAGGCAATGAGATCTTTGAAGCATGTGAGGCATTCACCATGCCATTGCTGCTTTAAAAATGGCGATAGCCATATAACAAGGAAAGCAGTTGGCTTCTGTATTTTGTGGAGATGGTCACTTTGTTGTTTATATCTACAATGGCCATTTTAGTAACTGTTTCAGTGTTTTTTTTTTTCACAACTTCTAAACAAAAGATTGAATATTTATAGGGAAACTGGATGTTTGCAGAGCTGTCTTGGATACATAATTATGATCATTCATGTTTTAAAAAAGAGAATATACTTCAATAAAATGTTTATCAAGCAAATTATCTGGGTTTATAGTTTTTTTTAAAGTTTTGTGGTCATAGTGTTGGTAATGTTCATCTTGGTGGTAGAATCTTGACAGATATGGAATTAGGGTATATTAGTATCATATGTTGAAGTTCCGAACATTTCTATTAAATTACTTTGGTGGGAAAATATATACCAGACATTATTTGACTTGGATTCTTCTGCTAAACCTTATAGTTTGTCTAACTTTAATTTAGACTTACTATCTAAATATGGCCCCAGCTACATTCAATTTTTACAGTGATTCCTATTATATTAGTTATTCTTTGCAACATCACTTTTAACTAGTTTAGCTCTTTTTAATGAGAGATAAGATATGCCTGTTATAGCAATTTGAATGTCTACATTACAATTTTGCGTGAAAATAATTTATAGTATTTTCTGGCCTTTAAAGATATTTTTTTTCCCATCTACAAGTGGACCTATGTCTTTTGAAAATATGAAAAAGAAATGAATGACTCTCTCTGGTATGCATGCAATTTTTAATAATAATGAAGAAAACATAACTGTTGTGATTGAACAGCAAACTGAAGTAAATTCTTCAGAGAAATGGAAATCTGATAGTTTCATGAGGAAAATACTTAAAAGGCTAATCTTTAATTCTTCTGCTAAATGAATCTTAATGTCAAATATGTCAGAAGAGGATTTTCATTCTGTTAAGCAGAATTTTAAATTGTTCTTCATGACTTGTCCCTCCAGTTGTTAAGCCCATAATTATGTTATATTATAAGGAAAAAGAGATGTTGCCGTTTGAGGTAAAATTATTAAAAGATTGATCATAAAGTAGAAAAATTATTAAAGTGGTGCTAATCTAATCACAGGAGCCCTTGTATAGCAGAGTTTTGTCGCTATTTGTCAGAAGACAGACTCAGATGTTCTGAAGTCCAAGAAGGATTTGCCATGTCATTACTAGCTTGAAATAGAGGGAGCCTTAATATTATGACAAGAAACTGACATCAACTTGAATAAGATTGAAAGAGAACTCTTCCCCAGAACTTTTAGGTAAAAATAGAGTTTAACAACATGATGAGAGAGATAACCTAAAAGAGAGATTTTTACTTTACTTGTGTAAATGTCTTACAAAATGGTATCCTCCAACCATTCCTCAGAGCCCTCTGTGTGTGAAATAGTATTTTTAGCCAAAGACATTCTGGGGTTGACAGATTTTTGCTCCTCAAACTGGCATAGTTCCCTAGTAAATCTCTTCTAAGCTTTATAGCAATGTGAGTATAAAAAATGATTTATGAACTAAATTGCTCCATATGGGGAGTGTAGTGACTGTTGATCTTACCTAGAAACTCATCTTTTACCTGGATCAGTGAAGCTCTAAGAAGGAAAGACAGAAAAGACAGTAGATGCTCAAACTCTTCCTGCTTTACCTGTGAAGCTTGCTTACTCTCTCCTATACTAGAAATGATTAATTAGATTCGATGCTGGCTAAAATCTCTTATCCATGTGAGCCTGATTTAACAATCCAATTCTTTGTGGTATCAAAATCATTCAAAATAACTAAATTTAATTGTAGTCCTATATACTTATCATGGTTAAGAGATGAGAAATTCACTGTTTTTATTTTCATCTGTCATACCAAATTCTTAATTTCAAGTTTTGGACATTCTATGTTATGTAGATGGAGATATATCTGGATATACTCTGGTGAATTTGCCTAAGGTTTTAAGCATTTCTGTATGTTAATCAATATATTATAGCTTTTTTACGAACATGGATTTTTAAAAAGTCTCTTTTAAACTAATGTAACAGAAACTTTCATTAAGCACAATAGTACATGCTATACAAAATTATTTTATTAATTACAATACATTTGATTTTAGATAACAAACATTTTCCCGATTTTTAGCATGTAACATTGTGGAAAATAGAAAGTAACTTTCTGTAATAGTGTTCCATGTACCAGAACAAAGAATTATCTTTGAATATCAAAGATTAGGCTCTGCCTCATTGCCCAAGTAATCAATTTCACAGTGCAACCACTTGGTCAGCTTTACAGAAGAATGTAATACAGGGGAAAGGTTTAGAAATATGTTATTATGTCTACTTAAGAAAAATACATTTTAGAGCATAGTATTTAAGCTAAAATTTTTACAGTGCCTAATGGGAAGCAAAGTGCAGAGAGCCTAAGTAGGAAGAATATATGTCCAATTCTGGATACAGGAAAAAAAATAAATAACCTTATTTAAAAAATAAATAAATAGAAAGCAATAAAATAAGCTATAACTTTTGATACTCCAGTCCTTCTCTGAAACTTTTCTAAATTGTAAACTGTAACATTGCCATTTTACATAGGAAAAAAATATTCATTGTAAAACTTAAGAGATGACACTAATTTTAAATATACTTATAATACTGCATGTATAGATATATGAAATTATAACCCATTAATCTATGAATAAAATTATGAAAGTATATTAGAAAAGCAAATAATCTTGTAATGTTTAAAATATGACATATGGTAACAAATTTTTCTGGAGAAATTTCAGAAGTTATTTTAAATATATTTTTGTGATTGATATTACTTTCCTATTAAAATAATATTAAGAAAAATACATTGCTTTATTTTAAATAACAAATAGTCAATGATTTTGTGAATAAAATGTTAGATATTAGTTTTGATGCAGTGACATAAAAATGAGAAAGAATGCAGTTTTATTTGAATTGTATGATTTCAAATAAAAAATATACCATTAGAGAAAATCTATAAAGGAATTATGTATGTGTAAATGCTTCCTATGCAAACAGATATTTATTTTATTTAATTAGAAGGCTTTTTAAGAATTTCAATTAAAATTTTTGAAGTAAGAGTTTTTCTTTATGTACAAAACATTCTGCTCTAAAATTCTGGTGATTGGTGTGGTGTAAAAGGCAACGAGATTGAGGCATGAATTTAATATCCTAAAAATAGTATAGCAATATATATATATAAGAAGTGATGAAATAATTTAAAATTAATTTCTGACATATGATCAGTTTTCTTATATTCTTTCGATCCAAAATTGAAGTTGGATTTTTTTCTATTAATTAGAATCAAAAGAACTCAAGAAGATAAAAATATTTGTAGCCAAACAGTTAGGTAGCAGTTAGTCATGAGCCAGGAATAGGGGAAAGGTTAAAAAAAGGAAAACAGAAAAAAAAATCACATAAAGTGGGCCTTACCATCAACTTAAAAATAAGGGAACTTCTAATCAGCATTCCTTAAAAAGAGAGAATAAAGCCAAAACTTATGGTCTGGTTCTAACTGGCTTGCAACACAGGTACAGAAGAAGTAAGGTTCAGCTTTTAGTAAACTTGGCTCACTATGTGCTCATTATATGAAACATTTGCCATTTTGACCTATTTGTGTGCGATTAGACAAAACCCTGCTAGGTGGAACCAAAGCTCTGGAACTCTGCCAGAGTTGCATAAAAGTTGGAAATGCTAGAACTTCTCAGGTTTGGCCACTCCAGGAGCTACCCACTCTCTACCCTTGGGTAGAAAGCACTCTGGCTTTACCAGTTTTCCACATTTACTTTCACTTTTCTGTTTTGCCCACCTTTCACCCTTATCTTTACTTTGCTGCTTTGCTAGTAAAATTTCACCATTTGCTATTCTTAGCTCTGGTGAAACTTTGACATTCTATGAGTGTCTTGGGCAAATCTCCCCAAAACACAAGAACCTGATCGTGAGACCTCAAGTGGTAGCAAATCTAAAATATTTATTTACAAATTCCGCATTAAATATGGATTCCAGGTAAATTTTTTAGGTGATAAAATGTCCCCAAAACTTGTATATCAGCATATTAGCATTTCTTTTAAGGATATAAAGCAATTCGTAGTTCACTATTAATATTTTTATTTATTCCCAGTAAGAGTGAATACTTCAATTTTAGTTTTGTAGCTTTTTTTCATATAGCACATAGTTAAGATAACTAAAGTAATTTTTATTTCCTTTCCAATTGAATGTGTATAGCATCTCTATCTCCTCTAATAATTCATACTAATCAGAATTATATGAATATGTCATGCTACCTGGTTTACATAAATGAATAAAGTTTAATTTTTTCAATTGAGTCTAAAACTTTTCAGAATTTCAGAAAAAATGAGAATGATCATCCTTGATATCTCATCATTCAGTATCTACAGGGAACTTAGGGTATGAAGAAGGAGATGGATTGATCAAATATTTCTTTACTTTTTCTAACAAATATAAGAAGTATTGTTTGCCAAATATTTTAAACTATGTTGGAAATGATTTTATTTCATTTGGTTATGAATTGTTGAAATCAATATGACTAAAATTTTTGATGCAAGGAGAAAGAAGCTTTATTTTTAGGGGATTTTAACTTTACATGAGGAGCAAATTTTTTTGTTTATATCTATATATGTGCTTGATTAATTTTGCAAGGTCACATAATTTATAAATATTCTGAGAATTATAAGAAGATCATTATTCTTTAAAACACTAGTTTCATTCCAGGGAATACAAATGCTGCTTAAAGATATATTTAGCATTAAGAATTAAATTAATCTAATAGTTAAAAAAAAAAAAACAAAGGAGATATGAATATCATAAAGCATACATATATGTTCACATATATGTATGCTTTCATATATGAGTAGAATTTGGTAAAGATGATAAAGGACAGTTCAGATAAATAGCATATTTCAATTTGAATGAAAAGTTTGAAACATGAACAAATGGCATGAACAAAATTTTGGAAATTCCAATACTATCAAGTCATAGTAAATGCACTATATTTGAAGATAGTAAATTCTAGTGGAAAGTAGTAGATTTGCTTTCCAATTTTCCTTTTCTAGTAATTATAATTTTTGAGTAGTAGCAAATATCAATGTGGACCATTGAGTATTATTTGCAATTAAAAATAAAATGAGTCATAGGATAAAAAAATTCGCCAAATTAATCACAGAACACAAATGACATCCTCAAACTTAACGCTTGCATAATTATGACTCAGATTCCCAAGTTTAGCCAAATTCTTATTGTTAGTATTAATTAGGATTAAGTAATAAAATATGTAATTATAAACATGCAATAATATTTAAATACATGCTATTTACTTATAAAATCAATACCCACAGATTGTATTTGTTAGGATTAAATTTTTCCTCAATTAAAAAATATCTTTTCTAATTTCAATGCAAAATATCTGAAGATATGAATTTGCAAATAATATCCAATTCCAAGAAAAATGGTAATAGTCATGATAAAAAGACCTGATGAGACCTTAAGATGTAAAAAGGTATAAAAATTCTTAAACTTGAAATAATCAATGCAATATACAAATTTGATCATATATTATAAGATGTATGCTACTATATGTCTTAGTATGTTTACACATCCATTTATATATGTACATATGCATTGAAAGATTTGTATATCTATGTGTTTATGTGTTAGAGTAGAAGGATGCATAACTCTCTGAAAGATATTAGATATTTTATTTTCTAATTGTCAGTTTACAGTGAATATAACTGAATAAGTATTAATTTACTGTTGAGTCAATTCAATTGCAAAATTGAAGTGTGCAAAGTTTATTTGATAAACTTACTTTTATCCAGCAAAGGAAAGGAAGAAAGCCAACTGTTTTTAAGTATTATATTATCCAACACTGCATTATATTATCAAATTATTTATTGAAAAAAGTATATATTTATTCAGATTTTCTACCCAAATGTATTCAAAATGGTGGGAAATCAATCCTTTTTTTCCTCAGTAACTGTATTATATAAAACATTTGTCAACCCTGACTTGGATATTTAGACATGATTTATCAGACAAATATAGATCTATGGAAAATTACATTATTTGGAAAAGAGACTGTTCAAACTATTAGACAAATTCAATTTGTATGAAAAGTGAACCAAGTTGTCATTTCAAATATGGAACCGTTGTCATTCTTGAATTATATTTGTTGCTTAAGTTAGCCATGTAATAAAATAACTGGTTATATTTAAAGCTATTATGACTAAATCTTAAAGGAATAATTTTAATATTAAATAGCATAGATAGACATGTTTATTACTAAGGAAAGTGACAAGATCTATTACTGAATTAGGAGAGAATAATAAAAATGTGGAAAAATTATAATAAAGATGGTCAAAAATTCTCAGTGGAAATATGTGATTTGCATGTTTTAAGGAAATATATTTAGTTGAAAACTTTCAGGAAATTATACAGAAACTTAAAAATCAGTAATTATAAATGTTGAAATACATTTTTCTTGTTCAATTTTTTCTTTTGCTGTATTTAACAAATTGTAAAAATGCAAGTAAACAATAAGAAAATACAACCAGCAGTAAGAAGCCCAATGTGATTTGACTATCAATTTGAAGTTTTATAAAATTGTCTTTATCAACATTTAAAGGATTATAGATGCTCCAGTCATAATTATGGGCTTTATTTCTTCAAATATACCACCTAATATTAAATTTACTTCTTAGTTCTATGTAATCGAATACTTTATACAGTATCTTCCTGATCATCCTACTATCAAAAAATCTAATAAAAATGGTGATTACTGGACTGATGAGACCAAATTTCTACTGGCTCACTTAACTACACATATTTTCCATTTTATAATTTTGTGGGACTTTGGCAGTCATTTAAATTGCTACAAAAAATAAAAATATTATGTAGTATACATATATTATTTTTTTAAAAAGCATATTGAAAAATATAGTTTTTGAGATGTGACTTTTGCTTGATGAATTTCAAACATGTCAAAATGATACTTTATGCACATGAAAACTTTTATATTTGCAAAATAATTATTTGGACCTGGTGAAATATTAAATGAAAGTCTCTTTTGGTTCATCTCAAGGAAAAGGATTCTGTTATATCCCAGTGCTCCTTGAAGTTATACATTAAAAAGTGCACTCTGTGTCCTTTGCTTAATCTCACTGCCTGTCAGCTTTGCTTTTAGCATTTCAGCAATATAATTCTCAGAATATTTTTTCATATCTTAGAAACTCTCTGATTTATATAATCACTTTTTTTCATATCTTAGAAACTCTAATTTATATAATCACAGAGATTTCCTATTTAAGGTCAGTTATTATGTTATGTGTCACATCTCTTAAAAATTAAATATAGTCATCTTTATCTTTCTGCTTCACCTGAGGAGTCACTGTGTCATGCCTATTACCCAGCACATAAATTGCTCTTTAAAATGAATTGGATTTATTTGGCTTAAAAAGACTTTGATATTTAAATTAAACACTACCTTAATTAAATTGTTCTCTAAGAGGGAAGGAAATTATGCTTCACTATTAATAGAGGGAAATAGTTGTAATCGTACCCACTATTTAAGAAATAATTCAATTTTAGTTTTATCTATTCGTAAGAAATATGCAAATATTCTGTCAACTGCTTTATGAGTTACCTATATCTATCCTTATATTTTATCAAATATTTGTGTTATTTCTTGTATAAACACAGTTTTTCTATTTATAGTTATAGAAGTGTTTTATTTTAGCTTTTATTTTTAAATTTTTTTAAAAGCGTGTGCACGTAGGAATGAAAGCAAGTAGGTAGGCAGGGGGAAGAGAGAGGAGTAGGAAGCATTTCATTTATTTCATTTAGTTGTTCATCTTGGTTGTTCTCCCTGGTCTGATCCAGGAACACCATCAGGGTTCTTGGGATATATGTGGGCTGTGTCCACTTTGAAGTGGTAGATTCAATTACTACTCCACCATGATGAAAACTTGTTATTAAGTAAGCGTAATAAAATTACTTGAACTTTTAAACCTTATTTCATTCCCTAACACAAATTTGTTTTAAAATAAACCAAAATAAAAAGTTTGGTATTTTATATATATTTTTAATGCCTTTTGTGAGCTTAGGAAATAGAAATGATCTCCATTATTTTATAAATGCATGTTCACAGAGTTGCCACATATCATCTTATCTACAACTGAAATAATAACATGTGTGTGAAAATTATCATGGATCTTATAATATTTTAATCAGACAAAATACTGGTTGTTGTTTTTATTATTAATATTTTATATAAAATTGCCTGAGATTTATTTGAAAGTTCAGTGTTTTAATTTTGCATCAATCTATATTGGGTGTGCATTTCCAAGGATAATTTCAGCTTTATCCCACCATATTATAAGACTGCTAAAAGTATAAAAGTTCAAGAAATCAAAATTAATATTCTAGAATTTGTAGTATTTATATGTTATCTATCCAGCACCCACATCCAACAGACACTGATTACATAAAGTATCTAGATAATAATTAGCAGATTAGTGACTAGAAATGCATCATCCTCACGTAACTAAACCACTGAGTAGATAAATATAAAGTAAGCTTTTTATTTCCCCCCATTTAAAGAACAGTTGTGCTTACAATGTTTCTTTTTCCTCAGTATTCTGGAAAATACAAAAATTAATTTCAAGTTTACCTCTAGCAATGATTGTAGAGAAGTCTGCCTATAAACCAGGATTTCCAGATTATAATTACTGTATGAATTTTGAGAAGGGGGATTTTAATGAGAATTTAGAAGTTAAGAGACTTTATAAGGTTGGTTTAAATGGTAGAATATATAAAGGTATGATAGGTGTTTTATGAGAAGATTTGGGAGAAGTAAGCTGTTTTAGTTAAGCATGGTGATGGAGTACCTAAAGATGAGATCTCTTGGACTGAAGGAGTATAAATGGAAGGGTCACATAGAAAGCCTGACAAAGTGGAAAGAGGAGCACAGAATTAACCAATATTCACCCCAAGAACTTTTGACATCAGCCGTTTTCCTAGTTTCAACTACAATTTCTGAGAAGCAAACAGACCCCATCAGAAAAGGAACCTGCAAAAGGATTCATCTTACCACCTTAATGGACATAGTCTTTTGTAGTCCAACTTAACAAGTCACCCACTCAAATTCATGACAAATAATTTGAATGACCTAAAAGTCACTTGAGCCTTTTTCTTGTATAATCTGCTCAAAACTTCCAGCCACTCTGTGCATACCCAATCTATTTGATCATGTGCCTACCTGCAGCCCTTAGCTTTGACCCCAGTTATGATAGCAACATGAAAAATGTGACTCAATAGAGATATTGGTTGGAATGTTAATTTTAGGGTGTATATTCTCATTGCTACAGAATACCAATCTATGAAGAGACAATTTTCATCTTTCTTTTAAGGACATTCAATAATCTATTTGGTATATTGTGAATAAATCTACTGCAAGCCTACATTTTTATTAAACTTAAGGACTCATATAGCTATCTATATCTATAGAGATATAGGTTTATATAGATAGACTGTCTATATAGATATACAGATAGACATATTTATCTATATCTATAGACATATATAGATATAGATATTTATTTGTTTCATCACTATATTAATGTGTCTATATAAGTTATACATGGTCGGTAATCCAATCCATTATGATCAGTATACTATAGTACATCATTTTGGTTTTCACTTGTGTTGCTTAGATACCTAATTATATTGAAATCACTTTAATAAGATAATTAGATATTATGACATTTCATTTTATGTTTTATCTAATTTTGATTTTTTAAAAAATCAGAACCTAAGAGAAACATTTGGGTTCAATCTGTTTATTTAGAAAATGATCTAAAGAAGATCTGTGAAGTGGAGAGTGGAAAGGAAGCAAGAATAAATAATAAAGTGTATAAATGAATAGGTTACTGTGGGGGGGAAATTGGAATCAATATACCGGAGACTGAGGATACATTTCAAAATTTGGGTCAAAAGAATGTTTCCCTGGTGTCCATAATCTATTTTCTAGAATTTGTGACAGAACTTGTGTTAAATGACAAGGGAGAATTAAGGTTACAGATGAATCTAAATTTGCTAATCATATGACCTTAAAAGATTATAGTAGATTATCCTGGTGAGTCCAGTGGAATTGCAAGGTTTCTGAAATATGGATAAGAGAGGTAGACGTGTTGGAGTCAAAGATGTCAAAGTGAGAGGAAGACAAAGTCGGTGCTAAATTCCTTGAACCCTTTACTGTCTTCTGCTGCACATCCCACATCTCTTTTATACATGCCCCAATAGAAGTAATGGATGACTCAAGGATAATCTGCATTCAGACCTTTTGAACAAAGATGCTTTTTATCTCTTTAAGACCCAGTTGCCTCGCTAACTCTTAACTTTAACCCATCTACACCATTCAGCGAGATTAATGAAAGGCAAAGCAGTATCTTTCTTGTCAGTCCGCTTTTTCCTCACTTAAAATTTGAAAAGTCCCTTTGAGGAAAAAATGGTGTTCACCTCAGTGAACTTATCTTCTTGGTAGGATGTTGGACCATCATACTGTGTCTGTATTCTTTTTCTCTGTTATATTTTGTGATTATTTTTGTGTGTTTCCTAGTTTTATTGTGTTTCAGGAGATATTATTTTGATAGAAAACTATTCAATTATAACCTAATAGGAAGTCACATTCCAAATATTTTAACTATGTTTTACAATTTTAATAAGGAATTTTATTTTAAGGAATTATTTTATTATATTTGTGTCATTAAGAACTTGTGATAAGAAATGTATCATTCCAAACTCCATGAGGTGGGGTGATATATTTCTACAAGATGGCAGATCAAGGAATGTAATTTGTAATGAGCATCATACTACTAAAGAACAAATTTTGGGGTTGCATATTTTCACTTTGCAGATATGTCAAGGGATATAGTCATTTAATTCTATTACAGAAAGAACTGCTGCCCTCACTTGATGTAGGTTTGTAGCTGTGGTGACCTGTGTTTAATTCATGTTTGTAAACCCCAATAACTCAAGTGCCATTTTTTATTAATGTGATAAAATACTGAGTATTTACATTCAATAAATATTTGATAAAATAATTCTATCAAGTGTTTTGTTTATTTATCAGGGTTTCAGTATAATAATGTCTCATATAAGACAATAATATAGCACTGACTACAAATCAGAAATACCTTAAAGATAAAAAAAAGGAGAAAAATATTATCATGTATTTTTATGGAAGTAGAAAGTGTTCTTTTATTTGGTAATCAAAAATGTTTATACAAAGGAAAAATATTTTTTAATTGATTGGCATCTCTAAATACAGCAAAGCTGATATAATGCCATTTACCTAAATTACTTTTGCTTTCTTAAAATTATTTACCTAAATGCTTTAAGTATTATGAATAATGTCCTCATACTCAGTCTAATAATGATCACTATTGTTATCAAAACACAGTACTGCAGCCTTTCATTTAGCCATAAAATAAAATAACATTCTATAAATTAAGGAAATTTAGAAAACTATACATTACTTTTTGTTAATTTGCTCACTGATTATATCTGAAAGTCTATAATCTTAATCAGGAAGCATTACATTGAGAGTAAGATTTGTTGCTGATTAAATTGATTTAGATACAGTGGAAGCATTTTATATAATTAGTAAATAAAATTTCTAGGTCATCAAAATACTAAAATTTTTTCTACATCATGTGCTTATACAACCTATAATTCGCAACTACTCAGCTCATGGTGACCTCATTTATAAAATTATATATATTTTCAGAGTTTATTTTTCAACATTCTAATCAATACCATTTGCAGAAACAATAGTTAACTTTGGAATTGAAATTCTATCCCACTCCCTTGGTACAGGAAAATCAAACAGTTTTAATTTAAGCCTCAGTGAGCAATGAAAGGAGGTATAAGCATAAAATACTGAAACACAAAAACTTAATTGATATTGGTAGTGCTGAGGGGGAAAAGTAGTCAAAGAGTTGTTAATTGCTATTCTAACTTTCCACTTCTTGCAACAGAAATTTATAAGCTAGATATTCTCAGTCATGAAGAATACTAGTGGCTACAAGTACAATGTAATGATCTGTTTTTGATTAAGATTTCCTGCTTCTCAACTCTTTTTTTATTTACTTGCTTACTCAAAGAGTAAAACCAGATCAATTATTTCTTACATTTATAACTGCCCATATCATTAGTTCTAATCTAGTGACCCTGATCCTAAATCCTTGATTTATCACAATGAGGTAATAAGAAAGTTGCAAAGTGAAGGAGGGCTGCAGGCAAACTGTTGCACTGCTTATCAGGAACATTTGAAGATTTGAAGATTGATGTTTGGAGGCTCAGCTGCATTTTTCTGTTACCTGCTTCTAGCTCTTCTGCCTTGGGATATCTTGCAAAGCAGGCACAAAGCAGTCTGCTCTCTACATCTGCCCCTTTTTATTCTTTAAATAAGCAGTTGCATTAAGCAAAAGTATAACCAGCTGTGTGTAACAGAGCTCAAGCTCTGCCTGTGATCTTGCATCTGACAATTTCTTCTTCACCTCCTGACAGAGCAACATGCTCAATACAGAGCTATAGTGCTCCTCATTGGACCTCTTGCTGTTGTGCCTGTCTTAGCTTGGCTCCCTCTAAGCCTCTTACCTCTCATTGACTAACCAGCCCTCTGGGGGTCACAAAGAGCCATATTTCTGCATTATGACTGAACTTCTAGGAGGACTGGGTCACTTCCTTCTGCCCAAAGCAGAAAAAGCTCTATGCAGTCCTGGTTCTTACTAGTTTACACAGCCAGGAGCAAATGCTCAATTCTATAAAAAGGAGAAGAAGGTAGAGGAGCCTTATGCTCCATGCTCTGCCTGATTTAATTTCTAACCGTAGATGATGAACATGCATTCTGGTTTGAGTCAGCTCTTGTTGGACTTGACTAAGGAGAAAACACAAGAACAACAAGAACACGCCAATAATTCTTTTTAGATACAAAAGCATATATTTTAACAGGTTAAAGGGATTAAAACCTTTAAAATCATCAACGCATCAGAATTGCTGGTGAAATTTTACTGCCTCTAATTGGTCCTCAAGGCTTATCACCACAGATTCTAAAGCATTTAATTTAGCTACCAATTTTGCATCTATCCATTCTTGAGCACTAAGGGCAATTGAGGTATTATGGGCCAGGGCATTGACAAAATGAGTATTCTGAATACTCTGTGATAAGACCACAGAGGCAGTGACAGCAGAAGCAATAAAATTAACCAATGCAACAATCCCGGCTATAAGGAACACTATGACTCTCTTGGGCCGGGCAAGACTCTATGAAGCTCTTCTATTGTTAGAAGACTGGCATCCTCATACTAAGGACCTGAAAGATTAGCAGGAAACAACAAAAGGAGGTTTATGGAAAGGCAAGCAGGAACAGAGTGCCTTAAACCAGAAAAAATTATAGCCTCCTTGAGACTCTGGACTGATATGAATAGCAGATTGACATTCCATCATTTGTGTGCCATTGGTGTAAACTGAAATAGAGGGACCATCCCACAAAGCTGGAAAAATGATAGGAGGGTCAGGGAAATAGATCCAGTAAAGCTGCTCCTTGCTTCCTGTAGCCAGTATACTTAGCCATAGCAAAAGTAGCATTTTGTCTCTTCTTCAAGATGAACAGAGTCAAGAATTTCTTTTTCTTTCTTCTTACTGTCTTTTACTAGGATAAAATGCCATATGGCTCACTCCAGTACCCAGACAGGCTTTTCAGTACCTTCAGGAAAAACACAAGCATGTCACCATCCCCACCTAATAACTGGATCTGGCCTATGCCATTACCCCATGATGAGACCTTTCCATCTAACCAGAGCTGTGGCTTTCTGATTCAGTGATCCAAAATGACACTGGGCAACAGGAATGCCTTTATCATCACAATTTAAAAAAATTGAAGTAAAAAGAGCTAAATTCAATTTCTTGGAGGGTGAAAGTGTAAAAACCTCTAGGTTTCCCTCTTTTTATTTTTCTAGCTGTATTTTGAGAGTTTGTTTGGCTCTTTCCACAATAGCTAGTCTTTGGGAAGTATAAGGAATTCCAGTCTTGTGCGAAATGCCAAACTGCTTACAAAAACATTGAAAGCTAGCGTTAGTTTAAACTGAACAATTGTCAGTTTTGATTTGATCAGGCTTCCTCATACTGGTAAAGGCTATTGAACAATGAGTAATAACATGATTAGCACTTTCTTCTGTTTAACAAATAGCAAAGACATAGCAAGAGCAAGTGTCTACAGAGACATGGACCCTTTTCACCCTGCTGAACTCCAGAAATTGGGTAACATTTATTTGCCAGAACTGGACAAAGTATCAGACCCAAGGGTCGCCACTAAAGACAGAGTAAAGGGAGATGTGGCACCATATATACTGCAGGTTCTAGTAAGCTCTTTTAGTGTCCTAAAGGAGACAGGGTCATGATGACATGAAGACTGCCCTGGATTGCAGGAATCTGGCCTCTCAACCACAGGGTACATGAAAGACACTGTAGTGTCCTCTCCTCTTTCTGCAGCTTTTCTCAGCGACCTCCGCAAAGGACATTGTCTTTTCTCCATCCCTTGAGAATGCAGATAGAATCCTTTGAGCTGACACCTTTGACTGAGCTCTCATCCTTATAGGACGGGGTTGAACAGCAGCTGTAAGCCACCTCTGATCCTCTGAAGACAGTGAGGAGAGCTGCTGCAGCAACCCTGCTAAATGAGAATCCTCCTCTTCCTCTAAAATTTATCAAATTGCAGAGACTTATCTTGTAGCTCCCTAGTCATGTCAGAAGGCAGTGGCTCATCCCCACCTCCTTTCTGGTATTCTTCAGGTATCCCAGTGGGCTGAAGCATGATATAGCCCTATACAGCAGCCACTAAAGACTCATTCTTGCCTGCAGCTTTTATATCCTCTCTGTGGGACAAATGAATCTCTTATTAAAGCACGAAGAGTAAAAGTGGTAATTGGAATGCCTTGTGGTCCCTCAGCAATATAATAATCTTATACTGCTGTCTCACTTTAATCCAAGTGGCTTCATTATGGTCTTCTTCAGAAAACCAGGGACAATTTTGCTGTATAAAATATAAAAAATTGCTCTATTTGTGCAGTGCGAACCTTGCTGCCCTTGGCTGATAACATAGACTTCAACATCTGAACACAGAGGTTCTCTCTGAAGAACTTTCATTCCCCATTTTCACACAAGGCAAAATTTCCATATGCTCTTACCTGACTTATACCTTGTTCAGTGTGTGCACACCTACAGGAACAAGCTCCTTGTCTTCTTATATTTCCTCCATACTCAGGTCCCTATTTGAGTGCCACCTGCCACAACCCACATGGTTGGTTGAAATGGTACCTGAGTGGAGGCTACAGGAGCCTAAAGAAAGACAGACAGCATATATCTAGAAAAGCAGGATCCAGGAGGAACACCACTCTCTGTTTGAGAGGTACTGACCCTGATCCTGACTCCTTGATTTACTTTATAAGGCTGGGTTACAATGAGGTAACAAGAATGTTGCAAAGCAAAGAAAGGCAGTAGGCATTTGCTGTTCGGCTACTATCAGGAACATTTGAACATTTGAAGGTTGGATGTTTGGAATCTCAGCTCCATTTGTCTTTTATCTGCTTCTAGTTCTGCTAATGTGTGAAGGCTTCTGCCTCAGAATATCTTGCAGAAGCAGGCACAAAGCACTATGCACTCTACAGATTAGTAGGGAGGAAAATGCTTAACTTTTGAGATATGTTAATGCTGTTTTTAGAAAAGAATACTTAGAAATATTACAATTAAAAAAACAAACAAACTCAGGAGCACCATAACAGCTAAGATGGCTGTGTTGCAGCTGAGGTGTGAACCATTTAAAGGACTGGTACCCAAGTTCATGACCAAGGCGGGATCATGTGGGGGGTGGGATCGAAAACAAAACAAAAAGAGCAAATAAATAAACACAAATTCTTCTTCTTCCTCTCCCTTTCTTCATGCCTGCTGTCCTTGTAAATAAATACTAGAATTCAGTGACACTGAATGGAAAAATCTTCATTGCTTTGTTCATTTATCCACTCAGTCAATAAACATTTGTTGCTATTCAACTGTTCCAAATATTTGTCTGCATATACAGTGAAAAAATGTATATATTACTTGCCCAAGCAATGCTTTCATTTCATTTTACTAAACTTAATTTATGTGTCATACAGATACTATTAAAAGATAATTCCATGATGGTGGATTGTTAAGATCTCAAGCTCAAATCCTACTCATAACTGCAATAGAACTACAACATTTTGACAATTATGACCTTTAAAAAAGAACAGAGACCACCATCTCCACAACAAGACATGTATCTTCGTAAACAGTAGGGAAAGCTAATCATTTTCTGTGTGATCATCACCTGGTATAAAGTACCTGCGATCCATTGGGAGAAACAAGTGATATTGACACTTTCTGAAGGGATGAAGGGCTTATACCCTCAGATGTGCCTTCAAACCTGGGAAATGACCCAAAAACACACTGACCCACAAGCTAGTGTGAATAAGAGAGGGGATTTGCTTTGGAGAACAATATATTTTGGGGGAATAAAAATACAAGTCTGAGAATATAAGGAGCCAATAGATAAAGTACTTATGGGCTTCTTAATGCTAGGACTCTCATTTGCTGAAACAACAACTTCAGCATGATAAATAAAAAAGAGAGATGATCTCCTTGTGAACTGAGATGCTGCTGAGTGTACACTCCCAAGATCCCTTGCCTGTGTGTGTGGACACTGAAGGCTGCTGTATTAAAGAAAGCCCTGCTCAGAAACACCTTGCCTTCTCTGCTATTAGCATGCTTGTGGGGACAGCTTTTACTTGCTGTTAATTTTCTGATATGTTGAGGGAACAGTTTCCTACTTGGAGTGAGGACAGACAGCCAGGCTGTAGCCCTTATACAGATAGCTGAGCTATTTCCTTTGCCAGTGCTCTCAGAAGATTATCAGAGGCTCCAGCAAAAACAGCAGTTTCTCACTCACCTGGAGCTACTGCTAGACATTTTTGTATCTCTGTCTATTACTTGCTAGATATCCCAATCCTAGGAACCAGGTCTTGTTGCATGTCACACATTGATGAAACTGCCTCTCAGCTAAAGGACTTAGAGAGTCTCACAGGGGAAGAGTACTTTAAAACAACAGATTCCCTAGGAACCAATCAGGCAATTAATTCCCTCTCAGCAGTGGAATCTTTTGGGACTGTGATCTTCTTGCAACCTCGGCCTGCACCTCATGCATCCCTTTGCTTTACTTTGTTATTAATGTCTATGATTCTGTGCAAAGCATCTCTATTTCTCACCGCAAATACAATCCCATAAGCTGAAATATTGGACCTTAAATAAGTGATTTTTCTAGAGATACAACAATATGAATGGTGAAAAGATTATATAACAGAAAGTCCAGTGTTCCAGGATAACTCTGCAGGTCTATGTTCTGCAACCTGATACCCTAACACAAGACCATTATGTTAGGTTAGGAAGGAATGTTGTTTAACTTAACTCAAAGAAATAAACAGAGAATACCAAATAGAATTAAAACACAGAAATATGCATGGAATTTATAGGGATTAAAAGGGGCACTATAGAAATTAAATAATGGCTAAAATAATAATTACCAGAAATCAGCACATTAAAAAGGCTGACATAAATGAAAAGAGCTTGCACATTTGTTGCTTGAACTAAGAGATGACAAACAAGACTGACATCAGATTAAAATGCCTGCATATGGACCACAAAAGATAATCAAAAAAAGGAGAAAAATAAGCCAGATAGGAAAAAGCAATTTGTTCTTTCCCTGCTTTATAATGAAGAATTTAGTCAATAGACTAAACATGCTAATAAGTAAAACATTCTGTCAATAACTGGCTTATATTTAGTTGGGAGTCATATGACCTGCTCCTCTTCTTTTCTTCCTTTCAAAGGGAAGACCCACTTTCTTCATAGTTCATTTTCCTTTATTTCTAAGTAAAATATCTTCTTACTCATTAAAGCTTTGAGTGGTTCTGAATTTTATTTTAGAGACTGCACTCAAGAAATTAACTTGTGGGAATAGGAAAAACTAGGAAGGTAAGAGAAGAGAAAGGCCAGGACTGGAGAGGTGTCTAGTCCTTCCTGTTACTGGGCTTCTGTGGCACTTGGTCAAAACCAAGGATAGGCTGGGTGACTCATTAATACTGAGACTCACATTAGGCATCTCTCCTATCTCTCTGGCAGTCTCCACAGCTTCTGGAACAAGGTACTATTTCCACCTTATACCAAAATGATGGACCAAAACAAAATGCCAGAGGTTAATCTGAATACAAGAGAATTAAGTAAACTACACTAGAGGACTTTAAAGCAAAAACTTTAATGATATGACTGATATCATGAGAACAATAGAGTAATGAAAATAGAACTACAACTAAGGTAGAGAAAATATGAGGCAGTTCCAAATAGATTTAAAGAGCTAAAGAACACAATAGAGGAACAAAAAGTTGGCTGAAAATATCATTCAATTAACTCAGTGAGCTAGAAGATAGTAAGCTCAAAGTACATAAGCAGACCAGCGGAAGGAAAAAAAAGAATGAAAAGAAGACTAGACTTTTTGGATGACACCAAGAGGGAGAACATTCACAGCGATCTCAGAAGGAGAAGAGGGAGAAGCCGTATTTGGAAAAAAAAAAAAAAAAAAAGCTGAGAATTTTCCTTATCTGAAAGAAAAAAAAATACAAAAAACAAAGAGATCTATTTTAGAGCAATGGGGGGCTTATGAAGCAATTATAATAATTATAGTCAATAAAGCAAGAAGGCAAACCTTTTATTTATTTACTACATTTTAAGGAGTATAAAATATTAAAGCAATTAGTAACAGAATTCAAGAGAGATACTAGCAACAATACAATTATCATAGGAGACGTCATCACCCACTTGCAATAATGAACACATCAGGCAGAAAATTAAGAGGAAAATAATAGTTTGAAATGACAAATTAGAATAGATGGGGTTGAGATATTTATAGAAAAATCTACCCAATAACTTCAGAACAAACATTCTTTTCTAGTAGCCCTGAAACATTCACAAGGATAGATCATAGTCTGGGAAACAAAAATATATTCAAATGTGTTTATGAAGATTGAAATATCAAGTTTGTCTCTAATAACAGTGGTATAAAAAATTAACCACAAAACAGAGAGAAAATTTCAAAGTATGTGGAGACTGAATGCCACAAGTCTGAATGTTATTTAATTAAAAGAAGAAATAAAAAGAGAAACCAAAAGTACTTGGAAAGAATCAAGAATGAAGACAGGAGCTACCAGAATTTATGGGATGAGGCAAAAGTGGTACTAAGGAGGAAACTTATATAATTTTAGGTTTACTCAAGAAATGCAAAGAGTGACAATTAAGCAATCTAAACCTACATCTACAAAAAAAAAAAAGAAAATTTGAAGCCAAAAGTTACTAGCAGAAAAGAAATGATGATAGAAATAAAAAAGGCGCTTCAAGTATTAATGAAGCACAAAATTTGTTTTTTAAATGTAAACATCATTGACAAGCCTTTAGCTAGTTAACTAAGGAAAAAGACAACTTCAATAAATAGCATCATAAATGAAAGGGTAGAATTTACAACAGATACAAGTGAGAATAAAAGACATCATAAGTTACTACAAACAGCTTCAAGCCAATAAATTCTACAACTTAGAGAACACAGGCAAATTTGTGCAATCACAAAGACTGTCAGGATGGAATCAGGAAGAAATAGAAAACCTGAACAGACCTATAAAACATGGAAATGGAAGACATAATCAAAAGTCTCTCCCAAAATTAAATCCCAGGAGCAGACAATTTTACTAGTGAGTTCTACCAAACCTTCAGAGAACAATGAATATCTATTCTCAAACTTTTCCAAAAAATGGAGGAACAGGGAGCAAATTCAAACAATTTCTTTGAGACCAACTAACCTAATACTGATACCGAAAGCAGACAAAGACATAACAAAGGACATAATTATAGACCACTATCTCTGATGAACCTAGAAGCAAAAAATCCAAAACAAAATATTGTTTAACTTAATACAAAAACATACAAAAGTAGCATCCATATGACAAATGAAGACTTACCAAAAGGATGCAAGATGTTTTAACATAAGCAAACTTATTAATTTAATACAGTACATCAACAAAGGAAAGATAAAAAAAATTATCATATTAATTGGAGCAGATAAGCATTCAATTGTGAGAAAAACTTCATAAAAAAAGGGTATTCAGGAGTATACCTGAATATAATTAAGGTCACTTGTAATAGAGCCACAGACATGAACTTATTTATTGGTAAAAAATTGAAAATATTTACACTAATATCAGAAACAAGACAATAGTGCCCACTCTCACCACTGCTTTTTACATTATTGGAAGTCCTAGCCAGAGCAATTAGGCAAGGGGAATAATTCAATGTCAGTTTGGCAAAGAAGTAAAACTATCACTCTTATAGGTAGAAAACCTTAAGAACTCCACAGAAAGTATGAGAATGAATAAATGAGTACAGGAAATTTGCAGATGCACAATTGATATAAAACATGCTGCATTTTGCATGTTAAATGGGATGAGAGAATGAAATTAAGAAAACTATCAAACTGACAATATATAATAAAAATTAAATACCTTGGGATAGTATTAGCAAAAGAGGTGAAAGATCCCATACAATATAAACTGCAATATACTGTTGAAAGAAATAGAGGAAGAGATATAAATATGGAAAGATATTTCATGCTCATAGTAAGGAAAAAATAACATTGTTAAAGCACCCGACTTAGCTAAATCAACATGTAGATTGAATGCAATACTCATTAATAGCCAAAATAATCATGAGAAAAAGGAACAATTTTTTGAGTTCTATTACATCCCCAACTTTTTGAGCTCTACTACAAAGCAATAGTGATGAAAACTCTTTTGTACTGGGCTAAAAACAGAAACACAGATATAAAGCGTAGAATTTAATCAGCAGAAATTCATTCACATAGATGACCAGCTAACTTGTGACAAACACAAAACAGAGGAGGGAAATTATTCTTAACTAGTGATGCTGGGAAAATGGACAGCAAATGCAAAAGAATGATTCTAGATCACTCTCTAGTACCATACACAAAGAATAATTAAAATGTATTAGAGAGTTTGATGTAAGACAGGAAACTATAAAAGTTTAGATAAAAACATAGACAACATACTCCATTGGCATTGGCCTTAGAGAGGTATTTGAAGACTCAGTGGCAAGAGAAACAAAACCAAAAATAAATAAATGGGACAACATAAAATCAAAAAGCTTCTGCACAGAGAGAGGAACTATCACACAAACAATAAGACATCCTACTGACTAGGAGAAGAAATTTGTATATCATATATTTAACAAAGACAATATCCAACTTTAAAAAAAGCCCTTAAAATGCATTGACAGAAAAACAGCAAAAAACAGTCAAAATATTGGCAGAAGATTTGAATAAACCTTTTTCTAAAGAAAACAAACAGATGGGCAATAGGCACATGAAAAGCTGTTCCCCTTGTTTGCTATTAGGGAAATACAAATCAAAACAATAATGAGCTATCACTTCTCACATGTGGGTATAACTATTATCTGAAAGACTGGAAACAACAAATGTTGGTGAGGATGCAGAGCATAGGAAACTTACACGCTTGATGGAGGCTAATGTTGAGACCATTATGTAAAGTAGTATGGAGATTGCTCAAAAAATTGAGAATGGAAATTTCACATTATCCCGTCATCCCACTTTTAGCCACACATCTGAAAAAAGCAAATAAAACAAAAAAAACCCCACTGATTTGCAGAGATATATGCATCCTCATGTTTATTTTAGCATTATTATTACAGTAGCTACTAACTGGAAACATAAGTGTCTTTGGACAGAATGATTGATAAGATATATAATGAAATGCCATACAGCACTAAAAGATGAAATCTTGAAAATTGTGACCACATGGATGAAAGCTAGAAGATTATACTGAATGAAATAAGTCAGAAGGAAAAAGATAAGTACTAGATGATCTCACTTACATACTGAATACGAAGTAAAAAAGCAAAACGTCAAAATATATAACAAATTTGAGAGACAATAGAACTAAGGTAACTAAAGGGAAAGATAGTGGCAACTGGGAGCAAGTGTTGGTTGAATTCCCATGGACAGTGGTGCAAACTTATTGGTAATTTAATGGTGGGTGTTTTGTAATACATTTTTGATGACTAGTGTACCTACACTTCTAAACTTATTTTATAAATGAAAGCAACCTACACTAAAAATAAAGATTTTATTAGGAGCTGTGGAAAGCACTATTAGGTAAAAACAATTAAAAGTTATAAATTATATTATTAATGAATAAAACAAAGGGAGAAATTAATTCAAGAGTAAGGTATAAGGCAAAATGTTCTATAAACTATAAAATATTTTATAAATCTACTGAAAAGAACTTTGATACAGAAAAAACAATTTGATGCATTACTTCTTTACCATGTTTGTCATTTAAAATAATTTCATATCAAGAGAATATTTTGTTGATATTTTAGACAGTAGGCTCATATTAATGATACATCACAAAACTAATACCTAAACATATAAATAATGACTTTAGCATGGCATGGTTATACCATGATAAGTCAACGAAGATGAAATCTGATTAAAATAAATGCAGATGACAATCAAATAAAATTAAATAAATCTGCTTTCCTCATTTATTGAAAAATTTCTCAAATCCAGTGAAACGTTCTCATGTATTACCTGGGAAAGAATATAGACTGGCAAGTAGTGACTGATAAGTTGCATTTGAGAAGTAATATATACAAAGTATGGTGTAAAATTTTTGTGAATTGAGGGTCTACTGGTGCATTATAGAAATTAATAAACAGAATGACAAATTGTATTGTTGCTTAGAGATGTATGGAAAGGAGATAAAACAACAGAAAAATCTGCATTAGTAGTAATGTAAGAATATATGGTGAACTCTGGTGGTTATGGGTTTAACTAAGACTTTAAAAGTTATACTGAATTTTGGAAAGCAGGTAGAGTTAAAAACATACCTACTATGATTTCAGACTCTCAGAGCTCCTCTATTTCACAATATCACCTTTAAATACTGTTTTCTAATACTAAAATTCCATTCATTTCTATTTAGTATGATTATGAATAACTGATAAGTAATTTATTGAGCTATTGTTAGTCATTGCTAACATTTATTTTGCATTCTCTCTATGATGATTAACTTAATATTAAAATAGGATACTTAAAACAAAGACTAAGTCATTCTTGAAATAACATTTTATGAAATTCCTAATATAATTTATTTGATCAGATATGTATCAGATATGTACTCACTATTTCCCTAAGAAATTACTTGGAATACTTTTACTTTTCTATTACCTGTATTTATTTGTCTTCAAACCATATAGTATTTTTCTGATTATTGGAGTTTGAAATCAAAATAGGAGAATTTATTTTATATCACATACAAGAGAAACTAGCCTTTAAATTTGACTTGTAATTATAATTGTTCAAACAGTTTTTTCTCTGATTATTGCACCCATTTACATAAAATAAGTCATAAAATTATAATGAACTAATAGTACTTAATTAAGAATATGGGAAACACAGCACTAACATTTTACATTGCAGTTCAAATAACACTATTGGGCTGCATCCGTATGTTAACAAACTTTATGTAATCATCAGTCATTTACATTTGCACACATAGGCAAATGCACAATACTTTGAACATTTTTTGGAATGTTTCAATGTCATTATTTTTACTAAGCTATGCAGAGTTTAATATGCACCTCCAAACTCTTGTCCTTTGATGTATGCATGCTGTATAAAACTCTCCTCCTGAATATCCTGGTGTGTAGTTATCATAAATTTCACAGCTGTTATTAGGCTGCATTGACTAATGAAGACAAAAGTATTTTGATGATATAATTGTTTCCAAATTAGTTGATTTTCTGTTAATAAAATGAAAAATATCTACGGTGCCTCAATAATAGTAAAATAAAATAATTTAAAAAACCATAAACTCTATAAAGGACACAAAGCTCTGTAAGTGAAAGCAGCTGAGTTAACACACTGATTTCAACCCTTATCAGGTTCTGGACACAGAATCAAATTAACCCTGTTGTTCAATTCCTGACCTATTAAAATATTGAGATAATAAATGGCTATTATTACTAATAAAGTTGTGATAACTTGTTCCACAGCAATAGAAAAGTTGTAATGCTTATAGTTATTCCCACCTGATTTCTGAATGTTAGAACCAAGTTAGAAACCCAAATCTATCATATGTAGTGAAAATAGTTCCATAATTCTGCTTGTCTGAAAACGTTTTATAGTGATTAATATGTTTATTGGAAAGCATGTGATATCTTGAAGAATATAGTGAGTGTTTGACAATTAATTCAATTTTATATCAGTTAAAGTGAATCTATCAGGATCTAGATCATGAGTATAATCATCTTACTCTATTGGGTAATTACAATGTACAAACTGCAAGTTGCTTTTGTAGTCATACTCAGAAAGAGTATAATTCAATATATTTAAGTACATGGATCCAGACTGTACAATGACACTCACATAAATTAAAGCGATTATAATTATTAAAATGTTTTGTTCTAAATTTATCTCAAAATTAATAGTTTTTGAAAACCTATTTCTTTAATTTCAAAAAAAGTTTGGATGGTGTAGAAGAGAGGATTGATAATTATGACTTTAATCCCTATAATAATGACAGTGTTCACTTAGTGAGTTCTCGTTCCTAGCCAAACACTAAGTTAAGTGTCTTATATGTACATAATCTCATTAAATTTATACAAAGGGTATTTACTTGAAGTTGCTTCTGTTTGTACTATTCCATTTTACGAATGAATAAACTGAGACCTTAAGGCAGCAGAGTGGGGGAATAAAATAAACAATTCACTGTCTCTTTATCTATAAAATCATTAAATTCAACAGTAAAGATATATCAATCATTGTCTCAACCTGCTACAAAACAAAAATTTAATGTGGTTCTAAAAAATTACTTGATTTATTAATTTTTTGAATGGAATTTCAGCCTCAAGCTTTATAAAATGTATTTTATACATATCATATAGCATAGCATTTATATAATATTAACTATATATTATATGAAATAAAATATATAATGTATGCATAAATATATGCAATGGAATATATATCACTTTTCATTTATCCATTGATCTGTTTATGGACTTTTACATATGTTGAAATAGGATTGCTGGATTATATGATAGATGTATTTTTATTTATTTTAAGAAACTTCCATATTGTTTTCCCTAGAGACTGCTAATTACTCTAGGTTTACAATATGTCTTTAAGACAGAAATCTAATTTTATTATCGCAAAAGATTATCTCAGTTGTTCAGGGTCATTTGTGATTCATTTTTTTTTTAAGACTACTTTCCTGTATCTTCGAATATATTCCTTTGGAATTTTGATAGAGTCTACACTGAGTCTATGGACATTTGGAGTAGTAAGAACATTTTAAAAATATTGTCTTTAATCTATGAACATTAGATCTCTTTCCATTCAATTTTATCTTAATTTTTTTTCCATTCAACAATATTTTGCAGTCCTTAATACGGAAGTATTTCATCTCTTTGGTTAAGTTTACTTTTATGTATTTTATTCTTTTTGACTCCATTGTAAATGAGAATGTTTTTCTTAATTACTTGTTGGCATAGTATTAAAAAAAAAAAACTGTTATTTCTTATTTGTATGTTGATTTTGTTTCCTGCAACTTTCTTTAGTTTATTTATTCTAATAGTTTTTTGGGGGAGTTGTTAGGTTTTTCTAACATCAGACCTTGTTATTTATGAATATAGATGTTTGACTTCCATTCTTTTTTAATGTATTTTTAATTAATTAATTAATTTGTTTATTCATGCTTCAGTACTCAGTATACTAGTTTTGGTTCCATGTTCAATAGAAGTTGTGAGAAAGGGCATTTCTGTCTTGTTCCTAAAATTAGAGAAAATGCCTTTAGTCTCACACTGAGAATGGGTATTAGCCATGTGTGCTTCATACTGAGTATTTTGTTCTATTATGTTGCTAGAGTCCTTACATTACGATTTTTAGTGTTTTTAACACCAGAGGGTATATAATTTTGTCAAAATATTTTTTCTGAATGTATGGGAATAATTTTAATTCTTAATTTTTATTCTGTTAATGTAGATTTCATGTTGATTGATTTTCACAGGGAGAATCTGCATTGCCTCACAAGAATACATTTCCTTTGGACACAGTTTAAGATTTTTTTTAAATGTCCTGTAAACTACATTTGCTAGTATTTTTGAGGACTTTTACATCAACATATATCAGGAATATTGATATTTACTTTTTTACTTATAGTATCCTTGCCTTTGGCATTAAGGTAATTTTGATTTCCTAAGATGAGATTAGAAGTGCTCCCTCATCCTCAATATTTTGGAAGAGTTTAAGAAGGATTGATATTAATTCATTAATTTTTTTAACAATATTTACCTATGAAATCACATGATCATGATCTTTTTTCATTAGTATAGTTTTGATATCTGATTACTAGTAATAAGTCTACTTGAAATTCTATTTATTCATGCATTTCCTTTTAAAAAAATAATTTTATATTGAAGTAGAAATACATTATAATGCATGTTGCAGATGTGCATTTTTATAAATCAAAATATCTATTATATTAAGTTCACCACTAAAATTCTATACATCATGACATCTTTTATGCAATTTTCCTATCACCTTGCTTCCCACTAATTTTGTCTTGTAGACTAAAAATTTATTTTTGTTGTATTTAATTCCTTATTTGATTTATTTTAATACTAATGATGAGTAAAATTATTTTTTGCTTGTCTTTGTCAGACCTATTTAATTTAGCTTAGTACACTCTAGGTCCATCCATGTTGCTATAAAAGACAACACTGATTTCTTGTATACAGGTGAGTAGTATTTCATTGCATATGCATTACTTGGTGTTTATCCAATTGTTGGTAGATGGACACAGGTTGTTTATTGCTCTTGCCTATATATATAATTCTCTAATGAACATGGGGATACACATATTTCTTCCAATTAGTATTTTATATTCTTCAGGTAATTACTCGAGTGGAATAGTTAGAAACTAATAATTTTTTTTCAATTTCTGAGGAATCTATATATTTCTTTCCGTAATGATTTCCTAGATTTTTCTCCCTAGGAATTTATCCACTATATTTAAGTATTCCGATTTGCTGGTTACAATTGTTCAGTCTCATAAAAAATTTATTTCCAAGGCATTAGGTGCATTATCTTTTATTTATGACTTCATTTGAGTGTTTTCTTTTTTCTTAGTCTAACAAAAGTCAACTGATTTTATTAATTTTTTTCAAAAAACTCATGTTTTTTAAAATTATTGTATTCTCCTATTTTAAAATTTTTACTCAAATATTTATTAATTACTTCTTTCTGTTAATTTTGGTTTTATTTTGATCTTTTTGCACTTCCTTGGAGTTTAAAGTGATATTGCTTGAGATACTTCTTCCAAGCTAATGTTGACAATTACCTCTTGTGCATTCCATTTAATACTGTTAGCTGTGTACCACAAGCAATGGTGTGTTGAAATTTTATTTTCATTTGATTCCACGTCTAAGGCCTCTCTTGATTTAGTTAAATCAGGTAAAAATCACTACCTCAAGTCCTACAGGACCCACCTGGCAGTCAACACAATACACTTAATCTGCATGTAACCCTCTTGTGCTATAGCAGAGCAGATTCTGAAATACTGAAAACTGAGATATACAGCAATGCCATTGACAAACACTCTAAAGCATAAAACAGAATACACACTGAGCTAGAAAGCAGGAAACCTATTTCATACATGATCAGAAGCCTAACATAGCTATGGGGCCTCTTTATCTCTTGATAAGGAAGCGTTTCAGGCCCATACACGGTTCTTTTCAGCCTAAGAGGAGATTGGCAGACTATACATATAAGATTGTCTTGGCCACAGTATTGGGTCCATGGGTTCTGTTGTGCTGTTTAAATCCTCTGTTTCTATATTGCGTATCTGGTTATTTTGTTATTTTTCTCCATTATTGAGGATGGGCTACCAAAATTTGCTACTATAAATTATTGTTCTATATCAATTTTTTTGGTTCTGTCAATGTTTACTTCAAATATTTGGATACACATCCGTATTATTATAATTCCTATTAAACTAGACTTTTATCATTATATTGTATCCTTCTTTGTTTCATGTTACGCTTTTTGACTTAAGGTCTATTTTTGTCTGATGTAAGTATGGCCACCCCAACTCTTTTTTGGTTATTTACAAGGAATACGTTTTTCCCTTTCTTTTACTTTAAGCTAGTGTGTTTCATTAAGCCTAAAGTGTTTCTCTTATAAATTTAATATATTTGTTTTTTTTTTTTTTTTTGGTTTTAAGTCTATCCAGCATTTCTGTCCTTTTATTAGGATGTTTAATCTATTTACACTTAAATATTTACTGATAGGGAAAAACTTAATATTAGTATTTTATGTGCTGTGTTTCTTATAGTCTTGTACATATTTTGGCTGTCTCCTTTTGTGCTCATTAATTTTTTATAGTGGCCAACAAAATATTTTCCATTTTCTTTTTTGTGTCTTCTATCCATGTGATCTTTGAGTCTTTGATATCCATTGTTATATCGTATTAGCTTTCTGACCTTTTTTTTTCCTCTTCTCCCTCTAGAACTTCTGATTTTATATATATGATTTTATGTATATGAAGCATATATGTGTGTGTATGTATACTTGCTCATTTCACATAAGTTTTATAGACTTTCTTCTTTTTTAATTGATTTTCTTTTTGCGCTTTTCATCAAGTTTAGACGTCTTCAATTTTGTTAATTCTTTCTTTTACTTAAGTGTTTTTAAGTACCTATAGTAAATTTTTCAACTCAGTAATTGTGTTCTTTAGCTCCATCTTTTTTCTTTTATTTTTCTACTATTTTATATCTTTACTAATATTTTCATTTTGTCCATTTCATTATTTTTGTGAGCTTGCATTTTAACTATTTACAATTATTTGTTAGGTAATTTACATATCTTTGTTGCTTTAGGATATGTTTCTGTAGATTTATTTTCTTTATTTAATTGGACCATGCTTCCTTATTTCATTGTGCTTTGCAAAGTTTTTTTGTTTTTTTTGAGGGGTGGGGTGGGAATTTGTGCATGTGAAAAACAATAAGCTCTCCCAGTCTTTATGGATCAGCTTGTATGAGGAAAAACCTTTTGCAGTCAGCCTATTAAAGATTCTGTGATCCTCTAAAACCTTCTAGGCATGTGTACTTTTTGTGTTTGTTGCAAATTTCCAATTAGACTAATTTGCTTTGCTTTATTTTTCAGTTTTTAATCTCTTTTATATTATGCTTTTTATGGTACTGTAGCTTTCTTGAAGATTCTGTAAAAACCAAGCTCTCCTTTGTTCTTAGCAACCTTCAGATATATGTAGAATGTCAAGCCCTGTCACCACCTCGAGTTGAGAAAGAGAGAACCAATCCCACACATGTTTTATTCCCTCCAAGTTTCTTCCTTGCTTATTCCCAAGGGGAGAAGCTGCTGCTCTATATGACCCCTTACCGCTTCCTAGCGGGAAGACATAGGTCTTCTGCAGCAGAGGAAACACTCCTTTCTTCTCTGTTTTCAGTGTTTCCTAAATATCTAGAGTAAGCTAAGTCCCGTCAGTGCCCTAACACGGGCAAAACAGAAAGTATTCGTTTGGGAAGTTCCCTGAAAAGACAGAAATAGGAGGCATACTTCAACTTTTTCTTTTCTTAGAAAGCACTGGAAGTAGTTTCTCCTCTTTCCACATTTAGTCAATATGATAAATAAGTACACACTAGGTCAACCATTGACTTTTTTTCAGCAGAACTAATTTTGATGTTCTTTCTTGTTGGTATTTATATGTATGCAAGGCAGAAGCTAGTCCCTCAAGTGAAAACTAAAAGGTTTAAATACTGAATTTATAGTTTAGTCTTCTCTTTCTTTCACCAGAGACAGGAGGAACAAAAACTTCACAATCTGTATAAAGTTCTATATGCAAACCCTTAGTAATTTCCAGTGTTCTAAAATCTGGAATTCCTTTGGTCAATTTCTCCAGAGTTTATCACCTATCTTTTTTTAATCCAATTATTTTGTTTTCCATTTATATCATTGATAAACACAATTTGATTATTTTAATAATCCCTTTAACGCTTATGTAAATTTCAAATTATTCAACACAGCACATACTCTTGGGATAATCAGCTCCCAAACTTTCTACCAACATGAGAATCTTCTCAATAGATGATGTAAAAAGATTAGATTACAGAGAGGAAAACATAGTGAATGAGAATATTTGGTAGAAATAAATAATGTATATATTGTGCTGGCAAATTGGTTTAATAGTTTTATTGCTGTATTTATGTATGTCCCAACTATTTATGCAACTAGTTAGTTTGAAAGGAAAATTGAGGATACAGTTAAAATTGGGCACATCTCTTTTAGTACCTTGGAGATAAAGTGGTATTTTCCTAGAAATTTCTAATACCTGAAAATAAAATTTTAGTGATTTTTAAAGAAGATTAACTTTAAATCCACAATAACTAAAAAGGAGAATTTAATTAAAACTAGTGGACAGGTATAAGATTAGTCAAATAATATGGCATACACATATGGAAAAATGAGTATGATGTAATGTATGTCAAATTGCTTAACTGAGGTTCATTTGGCTGTAGAAAACACATTATGCTTATTAATGTATTAACACTGATTAATACAAGCACTGTCCTATATATAGAATTATTCACTTACACATGCATGCATAAATACGTGTACATACAAAAGAGTAGTTTATTAAATTAAATACATTCTTTAAGGACTTGCCTAGCACACAGATATGTTTAATCCTTCCAATTTCGGTTGTCCTAAGGATAAACAGAGTGAAATCAATTGTTTTTACAATTATAATTATGACTAATGGGTAATAGGAAAAACATACAGACTGAAAGCAGATAATAATGCAATGTATATATAATATTTATCACAAGTTATCTCATTGGGAACACATTACATTTAATTTTGACCAGTATATTCTATTCAATTATGATTAGAGTTTGAACATTTGACTAGTCCCAACCCTTGAAAATACATATAATTTTGGAAAATACATTATTTTAAGGCAAGCTAATATTAATTGATTTTAGTGGTTTGAGAAGCATCCTAAAAATACTTAGTGAAATATTGTTTGCAGTATACTTGAGCTTTAATAATGCATATGATTTGCCATAATCATTTCTCCATATCATAAATAAAACAATTAAATAAAAGCAATGTTTTTTCATGTTAAAAATTACACTAAGACTGGCATGCTCTAGTGACTCAATGTCAAGCTGGCAACTTAGGTGTAGACCATTTAAAGTCCAATGATCTGAGTTTGTGACAAGGAGCTGGAAAACAACCCATATGTAAAAATAAATAAAGATGCTTATTCCTCCTCTCTTTTCTTTCTTTTACTCCTGGCTGCCTACCTACCTACTTTCCTCTTAAAAAATAAAGGCAAAAAATGTTAATGTAGAACTGATTGTGTTTTCTAAATTTGATTATCCAATACCTGATTATAGTGGCATATGTATCTATATAAGATAAATCACTGTATTTATAAATTATTTATATGTTATTGAAATGCATTATTTTAATATAAAATACCAAGTTATATATTTTAAAATAAGTCAAAAAGTAGAAATGTTAAAAATGCTGAAAAATAGTGAGAATTAGAAATTTAAGATTGACTTGACGACATGGACAATAAAATGATGAATGATTAACTCTAGTATACTTAGAGGATCAAAAAGACATTGTAAACTCATATTTTTACCTTACTTTATACAGCTTTGCCCTGTATAGCTTTACCTTACTTTTAATTTTCAGAAAGCATTACACATAGTTTTTCAATAGTTTCTTGCCTAGGACAGTCAGCTAAAGGTTAAACGTCTATGTTAAAACCTCTATTAACAACGGTGATTGTTTGGAATTTAAAGTCTTTTGGATTTGATAGTCATTGGTCGCTGTTACTTTTTGGTTATCATGGATAATGTTGTTAAGGATATTTGTGTGCAACTGTTTTCTGGTAATATATTTTTTCTATTCTGATGAACACTTCTTTATTTTTACTGTAGTCATGTTTAGAAAATTAAATTCACTTATCTCTACTTTTAGAACTTGATCTAAATGCAGTATTTAAATTATGTCAAAATATTGACATTCAAAAATAATTCTGTAAAGGGAAATATCACATGAATGAGATAATATAGTTAAATATTCAGGGCTGAATAGTTTATTTTGTGTGGTGGCAGTAAATTTTAAAGATAGTCTTGACTTAAATATAACGAACAAATATTTAGAAAGTTCCTAATTATTTCCATTTGTTATTTTGAATTTACTCTGTGCTACATAAAAAACCAACTGAACAAATATTTGTATATGGGTAATTATTTATGTTTGTCACATTTATTTTACATTTTTCAAGGACAAAATACAGAGTTTATTTTATCTTCCAAGTCTTATGAAATTAATTTTCTCTTTAGAATAAACTATTCTGTGTTCTAGATTTGCATGCATAACATTCAGAAGAAAAGGTAAGTTCTTTGTAAGTTGTGCCTTAAATATTATTGACTAATTTTCAGAAAAACTTGAAAATTTTACCTGTTTTAATATAATACTGTTATTTAGAAAAGTTATCCAAAGAATTGAAAGTATTTCTGGTGTGTGTGTGTGTGTGTGTGTGTGTGTGTGTGTGTATTGTGGGTATGTATATGTGCATAGAGGGAGAGGAGGGAGAGAGAGAGACAGAGAGACAGAGAGAGAGAGAGAGAGAGAGAGAGAGAGAGAGAGAGAGAGAGAGAGAGACAGGAGAGAGAGGAGAACTACTACTTATCATTTAAAATATTTCTTTGGGCACAAAAGAAGAAGTGTATAAAACCAGCTCTTAATATTCAGTGTACTCTTTAAAAGCAGAAACATACATTTATATGTATAATTGACAAACTGGCAAAATTTCAATATTTTTAAGCTGGTTTTCTTCACTCACAGCTTAATAAATAAAGTAAAAATATTGTATATCTTCCATAAAAGACTTTGTAGTAGTTATTGGGGTTGTAATTAATATATCAAAGCCTGCCATAAATGTTATTGAAAGAGAAAGATTTGAAAGCAGATAAATTCACCAAAAAGAATGAGTGTGATGAAAATGCAAAAGTGAATCCACTAAGGGAAAAAATAGTTACATTGCATATTCTTTCATTAACTAATTTTATCATTATCTAAATCCAATTTATGCTAATAAATATTATTCATGACATTTCATTTTGGTTATTAGACAAGTAGAGATTATTTAATCTTTTTAGAGTATTCACCAAGAAACTTAAAACCAAGTCCTTTAACTTCTACTCAAATTCTATATGTCATAACTCCATCCAATGAAATTTTTCTATTAAGCCAAATGTTTAATGAGATGGTGAAAAACTTTTCCTTGATATGGAATATCTCCCTACAACATATTGAAGAAAACTGCAAAGAAAGGTGTAGAATAGAAAAAAAAAGGAATCTGAGTATTCATTATTCAACTTTAATAAACATATACATGTGAAACTATTTACTGATGATTGCCATAAAATATGTATTCACTGACTAGACGTTAATGCTCCCCAATGTCTGGATGACATTCCTCCTCTTTCTGTGATTCCAGTCTTCCGTTGACTTTGATTACTTTCTAACAATATAGTGGTAGATAGCTGATAATCAAGAAAAAATATTCCTATGGATATTAAAATTAACAAATGTTAACAGATGTTAGCAAATGTTAATAAATGTTAAAATGTTAAAAATGTTGACAAAAGTTAACAAATGTCTCTGAATAAAATAAACAACTTTTAATGTTGCTGATTTATATGTGTCTCTTCTTTGAATTCCCTTTTGAATAAGTCACAGTTTCAACTTGGTACCCTTGTGCATTAGCAAATACTAGGACTTCCATTTTATATCAATATTAGGTAACTGTTCTATACTTTTTGAAAAAATATATTTCAAACTATCAATACCACCCTCTGTAACGTCCTCAACTTTTCTTTGAAAATATAAAAACTGAGCTTGATTTTTAGGACAGATCCACTATAAACAGAACAGTAGAAAGAGGTTAATATATACCATAAAGTTGGGTGAAATCTTCATCAGTGGGAAAAAAAGTAGAAATATTGAAGGGAACAAGAAGAATGAAGATATTCTCATATGCAGAATGATGATGCATTGGCCAAGTTTATCCCAATGTTAAGTCTGGAGGTGGGGTTTAAAGCAAAATATTATTAGTCAAAAATTAAGGGAGTTCTCTAATGATGGGTGTTCTTGTAACTTTACTGGTTTAGTGTAATTTTTCCTGAGTTAAAAACAATTCTCTGTAGGTTCTTGCTTAGTCCTAAACAATTATCTGACAACTCGCAGAGCAAGTAGGAGTTGGGTTGAAGGGCATGTAGACTGAAAAATGTCACATCTGCTACTATCCAAAAAGATGTTCTATGTCTAGAGTCTCATATAAAAAAGTCTACATGCAATCATTATATCTATTGAACTAATTATATTTATATTTACCAAATAAAGATGGTAAATATTTTAGCAAAAGCTTTGTGAAAGAAATCTATATAAAAAGCTACACATTTGTCCACTTCACAATTCTTTTTAAAATATTATTGAGGTAAATCTGATTTACAGAATAATATAATTGATATGTGCAGTTAATCTTTCATCAAATATATGAAAACAGACCAAAGACAACAAATCACCAGTAGTCTTTCATCACTGTCATTGCTTATTTGAATGGTGCCACAACTTGCTTCGGATCCCTACCTCTTCTGTTGTTATTTTCAGTTTGATTGTTAATGTCTAATGAGTTTTTTCTGTCCCTTTACTTTGTTTTTATATTCCACATACATGTGAGATCATCAAGTATTTGTCTTTCTCTACTTCACTTAGCATAATCAACTCTAGTTCCTGACATATTGTTACAATGATAGGGTTTTATCTTCTTAGTACTCTATAGTATTCCATTGTGTATATTTGCTACTTTTTATTGCATTCTTCTGACAATGGGCACTTAGGGTAGCATTCACTTATAAGTTTTTTTGGATAATGATAAGATAAATACGGTTTTGTGTATACCTTCATAAAGTAGAGGTTTTGTGTTTTACATAGATACTCAAGGGTGGCATCATATGGAATTTCCATCTCAATTATTTGATAACTCTCCATATTGCTTTCCATGAAGACTGCCCCTGTTTACACTCACACTAATAATATAAAATGATTCTCTTTTGAAGGAAGTGCAGAGAAAATGGCGACTTGTTAGGGGAAAGATGTGGATCCTCCCCACAGAGAAGCTAGAAATTCACCCTCCAGAGACAAGTGGAGTGACTTTGGTGATGATAAATGTAGGCAAAAATATCCTGGTACGCAGCTACACTGCAGATTTGGGACTTGGCATAATAGCCACAGTGGTGGAATGGAACTCCAGGAGGACACAGCAGCCCAAAGAGCCTCAGCTGAGGCAGTAAAGAGGTCACCCAAGGGGGCAGGATCACGGACACAGGGTGGAAGGAGAGTCAGTGCAATGGAGACTGAGCTGGAGACTGAGTGGTGAAATTAAATTTGGCACTGCCATAACCAAAAGCAACATGGACAATTCCCTGCCTGCAGCCCTTCCCGCCACCATTTTGCTCTGGAATCTCTGGATCCACCCATCAGTTATCCCAACCACTGTATATCCCACCCACTGGATACCCACTCCCAGGATTAAAGGAAGAAAGTAGTCTCCTGAAGGGACAAAACCTCAACACTATCCACTACCACCACTCTGTGGATAGAGATGGAATGTAGCATGAATGCCAACTCTCGGTGGGCACAAGGCAATCACCCCAACCAACACCATCATTACAGGGAAACCAAGCACACAGAAATATAAACAAAATGCCAGATAGAGCAAAGGCATATATTTGAAAATGATGAATCAAATGAAAAAGCACAGAGGAAAATCTGAATACAGCAGATGTATGCAAACTATCTGAAGTTTAATTTAGAACAGTAGTGATATACAAGGGGATCCAGAATACAACAGAGGAAGTGAAAGAGAACATCAAACACAAAAGAATAAAAGAAGCAAGATAGTGAAGAAATGAAGAATACACTAAGTAAACTAAACAATTCAATAGAGGGACAGATGAAATAGGACAGATGAAACTTCTAATCGAATCAGTGCTAAAGAAAATAGGGCAGAGGAACAAAATCAAGCAAACCAGCAAAGAGATTAAAGAAAAAAATTCTGAAAAAACAAATAAAGCATGTATGATCAATGGGATAACATCAAAAGGAACAGCATTTGCATCATAGAAGTCTTAGAAGAAGAGAGAGTAAAAGGTGCAGAAAGTGTATTTGAAGAAATAATAGATGGGAATTTCCGACACTTGAAGAATGAAGCAAGCTTCCAGTTCAAGGAATCTCACAGAGTTCCTAATAAAAGAAATCAAACATAACTACGACATCTAGACATATTTGCCATCCAAATGCCAAAAATACAAGATAGAAGAAAAAACTTAAAAATAGGAAAAATATGTCACATACAAAGGCATCAGATTGTCAGTGTTTCTCATCTGAAACTCTACATGCAGAAAGAAGTGGCATGATATATTCAAAGTGTCTTCAAGAAAAAGATTTTCAACATGGGATAATATACCCTATGAGATTATAATTCAGAACTGAAGGAATCATAAAAATCTTTTCTGGTAAGCAAGAGTTAAAAAATTCATCGCCACAAAACCTGGTTTGCAAAAAAATATTAAAGGATGCTCTATAAAGTGTAAAACAACTCCACATAAAAACATCAAGACAGAAATTATAAAATATGAGGAGGAAGAGAAGTGATCAAAACCGTGAATAATTAGAAAGAGTGGAAGAATAATATGCTTTCAAATAAAAATAGAAAATGAACAGAATTGCTTATGCTAAATTCAGGGTAACCTCAGAATACATCCCCAGGGAGAAAGCTAAAAAGAAAACGAATAGGAAAACCAGCCTCAAAACATAAACACACTCTTGCACCCTAAAAAGAGAAGTAGAAGAACAAATGCATTGTCTGGGGCAACTACAGAAAACAAATTACAAAACTGCGATAAGTAGCTACATATTAATAATCACCCTAAATGTTAATGGACTGAACTCAAAAAATGAAGAGTGACTGAATATAAAAAGCATAGGACAACCTACTGCTGCATTCAGGAAACCCACCTACTTTCAAAAGATAAACAAGGATTCAAAACCAACAATTGGGAGGCAATCTTACAGTGGAATGGTAAACACAAAAGAGCTTGAATATCTATACACATATCAGATAAAACAGACTTCCAACGGAAGAGCATAATAAAAGAGAAATGGACATACCATGATGAAAGGGTCAATCCAGGTAGAAGACATACTGTTTATTAAAATACATGCACCAAATGAAAGAGCATCAAAATATATTAAGCAATTATTATTAGATCTGAAGGAAGACATTGATAGAACAACAATAATAGTGGGAGACTTCACCATCCCATTTGCAACAATGTGCGTATCAACCAAGCAGAAAATTAACAAGGAAACAGCTGCTTTAAATGACCATCTGGAGCAGATAGGTCTAATAGACATATTTTACACTTCATATGACAACTACAGATTTCTCTTTTTTTTTTGAGTGTTCATGGAACATTCTCAAAGATAGATCATATGCTGGGAAACAAAATATTTCTCAACAAATTTACAAAGATTAAAATCACACCAGGCATCTTCCCTGACCACAGTAGCTTAAAATTAGAAATCAACCACAAATGAAAGCTTAACAACACTAAATTAATTGCAAACTAAAAATTATGCTTCTGAATATCTCTTATGTAAAAGAGGAAATCAAAGAGGAACTTAAAAACCACTTAGAGACAAATTAGAATGAAGCCATGATCTATCAGAAACTAGGGGATGCAACAGATGCAATACTAAGAGAAATGTTCATCACAATACAGGCACACCTCAAGAAACAAGAACACACACAAATAAGCAATCTAACTCTACATTTTGAACAGATAGGAAAAGAACAATTAAAATAAAAAATTAGCAGAAGAGAGGAAATAATCAAAATTTGAGCTGAAATTAATGAAATACAAAACAGAAAGACAATCAAAAAGATCAACGAAAGTGGTAGTTGGTTCTTTAAAATAATAAACACAATTGGCAAATTTTGGCACACACAAAGAAAAAAGATAAAAAAGAACTCTAATAACTAGAATCAGAAATTAAAGGGGAAGCAGTTACAACATATATTACAGGAATTCAAAATGTAATATGGGACTACTGTGAATAGCTCTGTTGCAAGAAATTTGACAACTCCAAGAACATGGGCCGAGTTTTAGGAAAATGCAGTCTAAGACTGAATCTGGAAGACCTGAAAAGCTTGAAGGCAAAAATCACTAAGAAGCTGAAGATGTCTCAATCAAAAGGCTCCCTAAAAATAAAAACACAGAACCAGATGGCTTCTCTAATGAGTTCTACCAAACTCTCAGGAAAGTTAATACCTAATTCTTCTGATATTTTTCCAAAATATCGAACAACAGGCAACACTCCCAAATCCTTTTTGTGAGACTAACATCTCACTGATATCCAAAACTGACAGATGTCTTCGAGAAAGAAAATTACAGACCAGTATCTCTAACAATCATAGAGGCAAAAGTCTCAACAACATATTAGCAAACTGAATCCAAGAAAGGGTTAAAATGATCATTTTCATGACCAAGTGGGATTTATCCCAGGGATGCAAGGATGACTCAACATATGTAAATCTATTCATGCAATACAGCATATCAACAAGACCAAGGCAAAAAAATCACATGATCATATCAACAGATGCAGAGTAAGCTTTTGACAAGATCCAACACCATTTGTAATAATAACAATAAAAAACCTTCATAAATTGGGAATGAAAATACCTCTGCATATTAAAGGCCACATATGAAAAACCCACAGGCAACGTTACAGTCAATGGTGAAAAACTGAAAGCTTTTCCTTTAAGATCTGGAACAAGGCAAAGCGCTTCACCACTGCTTTTCAACATTGCATTGGAGATCTTATCCAGAGCAGTTAGACAGGAATAGCAAACAAAAGGAATCTAACTTAGAAAGAGGAGTAAAACTATCATTATTTGCTGATGACATGATTATATATATTAAAATCCTGGAAGTTTTGTTAAAAACTTATAAAACTCATCAGCAAATACAGTAAAGTGGCAGGCTACAAAATCAATGTTCAAGAATTTGTTGAATTTTTATATGAAAACATTTAGCTATCCGGTTTTCAAAAAAATTGTGGAAAAAAACTTACATTCCTCTATTACATGCTCTTGATCCTTTGTCATAGATTTGCTTACTGTAATATATGAGTGAATCTTTGAAGATTCAATTATATTCCACATATGTGTGTATCTGTATTTTATCCCAGTACCATACAGTTTTGATCACTGTTGCTTTATAGTATAGTTAAAAATGGGGGTGTGATACTTCCATTTTTTTTTCTCATGATTGTTTTGTCTATTCATGGTCTTTTGTGATTTCATAGAAATTAATTTCTTTCTATTTCCTACAAAATCCCGGTGTTATTTTATTGGGATTGCAATAAATCTGTATATTGATTTAGCTAACATGGGCATTTTAGCAATACTAATTCTTCCCTATATAAGCATTAAATTTATTGGTATTTTCCTCTATTTCTTTTATCAGTGTCATAGTTTTCATTGTGCAAATCTTAGAGCATTTTGCTCAGAAGTATTTTTGTTTCTATGAAAATGGAATGTTTCTTGATATTATTATTTTCTATCGCATTGTTTCCATATATAATAAAAAGGATTTTATTTATTATGTAGTATATCACTGTACTATATTCATTAATTAATCCTTAAACTTTGTTGTTCTATTTTCTATTTTTAAGGGCTTCTATGCATGTTATCTTGTCATCTGCAAATAGTTATAATTTTTCTTTTGCAATTTGGATTTATTTCTTCTTGCCTAATTTCTAGGACCTCCAGTATTATGCTAAATAATGGTAGTGAAAGAAAACAACCTTGTGTCATTCCTCCTCCTAAAGGAAATTCTTTGTTTTCCACTATTCAGTATGATGTTGACTACGTGTTCATCACATATGGATTTTATTATGTTGAGGCATAGTTCTTCAAACCCAATTTTACTTACTTAAAGGGGTGCACAATCTTGTCAAATGCTTTCTCTGCAACCATTTATATTATATGATTTTTCCTTGCTTTTGTTGATGTGTGTATTACATTAATAGAATTGTAAATACTGAACAATTCTTAAATTCCTCGGATAAATTCTATTCATTTATAATTTGATGTACTGTTGAAATTGATTTACTAATATTTGTTGATGATTTTTACACCTATGTTCATTAGAGATATTTGTCTGTAATTTTATTTCTTTGTGACATCCTTGTATGCTTTTGGTATCAGTTTAATGATGATTTCATAGAAACAGTTAAGTAGTGTTTCCTATTATATACATTTTTGGAAGAGTTTGAGAAAAATTATTATACTTTGAAGATTTGTAAGAACTTGCTAACAATCATCTGGTCTTGGGTTTTCTTTTGGGGAAGATTTTCGATAACTTTTTCAGTTCCCTTGCTTGTGATAGGTCTGTTCACATTTTCTACCCTTCTTTGATTCACTTTTGGTGCACTGAATGATTTTAAAAACATGGCTTAGTCTTCTAGGTTATTCAGTTTATTGACATAAAGTTGTTCTTATTAGTCTCTTATGTTTCTATGTATTCATGTGGTAGCCATTGTAACTTCTCTTTCACTTATGATTCTAGTTATTAGGGAGTTCTTTCTTTTTTTCATAGTGAACTTAGCCAAATACTTGTCAGTTTTTATATTCATTTGATCTTCTTATTAGAATTTTTATTTCATTTATTTCTGCTTATTTTTGCATTATTTACTTTCTTCCAATGGTTTCTGGCTTCAGTTATCCCTTTTCTCAATTTTATATGGCTAGGGTTAGATGGTTTATTTGTAATTTTTCTTGTCTCTTGAGGCAGGCCTGGATTGCTATAAACTTTCCTTTTTGTACTGCTTTTTCTCCATCCTATAAGTTCTGTTACCTCATGTCTTCATTCTCATTCTTTCCCAAGTCATTTTAGTTTGATTTCTTCTCTTAGAAAAAGTTGTTCAGAAGCATGTTGTTTACTCTTCATACATCTTGAAATTTTGCAAGTATTTAAAAATATATGGCTCACTTGCAATTTTATTTTATTATGATTGAAAAAGATTCTTGGAGTGATTTAAATGTTTATAAATTTGTTGACATATGTTCTTTTCCTTAACAAGTAGTCTATCCTTAAGAATGTTCCTCATGGACTTGAAAATATCTGAATTATTTCCTATTTGAGTGAAGTGTTCTATAAATTTTCATTAAACTCATGTATTCTAATTTGTCATATGTTTGCTTTTTTTCTGTCAATTTTCTGCCTGGTTGATTTCTCTATTCTTGTAAGTGGGGTGCTGAATTATTCTATTATTCTATTTGTGTAGAGGTCTCTCTGTGGTTTGGTTAATAATTTCTTTATATATTTTAATGCTCTTTTTATTTTTTTAGATTTTCAATTTCCTATGGTTTTGTTTTTAGGTTATACTGGGTTTTACCTAAAAGTTTCTTTCCTATACCCTGTTTTAACTTAAAGACAAGTTAGTCTTGAGCTCATTAAAACAATCTATATTTGTCTTTCCTTCTCATCTATTTTTTTTATATCTTTCTATTTCTATGTGGAATTTCTTTTAATTTTATAGAACTTCCTTTAATATTTTATGAAATCGTGTTTAGTGTGATGAATTCCTTTAATTTTTGTATATCTGTAAAGCTCTTTATTAGTCTCCTCAGTTCTAAGTGTTAAAAGAACTGTGTAGATTGTCCTTGACTGGAAATCGTTTTCTTTTGGCACTTCGAATATATCATGTCATTTCCTTCTGGTCTGCAAAATTTCAGTTGATAAATCTGCTAACTATCTTTTGGGAGCTCCTTTGTATGTTACTCTATTTCCTCTAGCTCCTTTTATGATTTTGTCCTTATCGTGTTTTTTGTTATTATAATGACAATGTATCCTGGTGTATGTCTGCTTGGGTTTCTTTTGTTTGGAACTCTTGAGTTACCTAGATCTGGAGGTTTGCTTCCTTCCTCAGGTTAGGGAAGTTCTCAGCTATTAAGTTTAGCTGAGAATATGATTGTTTTCTCAAATATGATTTTTGTTCATTTTTCTCTCTCTTCTGAGTCTCTCCTGAGACTCCTCTGAGGCAAATGTTCCTATTCATATCATTCCATTAATCTTATATACTGTCTTTCTTTTAATTCTCTTTGCTTTTCTTTGCTCATTTCCTTGAGTTCATTTCATTGCATAATCTTTTAGCTTGCTGATTCAATTGGAGGATTATTACAGTCCACTGCTGAGCCTTTTTATTATATTATTTAGCTCAGTTATTGTGTGCTTTAGCTCCATGAATTCTGTTTGGAATTGCCCCATAATTTCTCAATCTTTGTTTTAGTTATCATTTTTGTTCTTCTATTGTTTAACTGATCTTAGTGAATATTATTTTTGCTTCAGTGTCTTTGTCATGTAGTTTACTTAATGTTACATTCAGACTTTCCCTTGGAGCTTCATTTTTACTGCATCACTTTGTGTATATTTATGTCTTCTCTTTCTGTATGTCATTCTTTACTTAGTTCTATGGATTAGGTTTCCCTTATGTAAATTCCTTTATCAGGGTATTAAATTACATAGTATATGTCTTGAGTGTTAGTTTTGCATTGCCTAGCTCTCTTTAAGTGTGTGAATACTGCATTTATCGGAGTTTTAAAGCTCTGTAGCCAGCCCTGTATTGAAGTCTATAGAGTTGGAGTTGGTATGAGGAATACATTTTTTTCTCCACAGATTCACAGGTATAATCAGCAAGGCACAAGAATAGAGACTCGAGTGTGGGTCTAATACACAAGCAGGTTAAGACCACAGGAAGGAGGCATGAACTTCTGTGATAAAGTACACAGCCATGTGAAAATATTTCTGTCCTTTAGAGAAGATGCAATACTAGCAAGGGACTGCAGTCAAACTCTGGTACCTGGGAGTGGAAGCTTTAGGGAGTGCCATGCAGATAGCAAATCAGTTTGCAGTAGCCCCAGGATGACAGAAACAACTGCTTCATTGGGGTCCCTCCCATTATCTGCCCTGAAAAAGTCTGAGAATATAATGTTTCCTTGCTGAGAACCATTCAACTAGCAGCACTGTCATTGCAGACCTGGCTGTCTTTCTCTGGCAGTCCAGGGAATAACAACTGTGAGTACCAATAGTTCAACACAAGTGCACTAATGACAGTGGGGTTAGTAATTTCAGTCTGGATCCTTCCTGAAATGTAAACTTTCAATTCCCTCATCACATGGAAGCAGCATCTAGGTTCACAAGAAGGCTAATCCTTTTAATTCTCTGTCAGATTTTTTAAATTAAAGACTGAAAACCAGTTCTCAGGTGTATGGAAACTCACTGGAAGCCAGTGGGAATAGTGTCCACTAACTAGTTTCTCTATGTCACCATAAGATTTCCCAACAGTGTGACATAACACTAGAATGTATTGTCTTCTCCTACTATTTATGAAGATGTGTGTCCTTTCTCTGTGGAGTGACTGGTTTCAAGCACTTTTCAAAGGTCATAGTTGATAATGGGTGTATATTTTGTGCCTGCTAAAGTAGGCATGCACAAGATCTTAATAGTTTGACATCTAGCATACAGAACTACTTCCTTTTCTGAACAAATGCTATTATTCCTTGAGAACCAGAATCAGACCATTAAGTCCAGAAAATATATGTGACAGTACTCAATATAAAACTGGGTAGAAGAAACTCACAGATTACAGAATACAAATGGCCAATTAAAATATAAACACAATTTTTAACCTCAACAAAAACTAGTGTATCTCCCGTTTAAGCTGCTAAAATTTTTCTTTCTGGGGTTAAAGAACAGAGAGGTAAATAAATAGCCACACATGTGATGGTAGACCTTAACAATATATTTTTGAGAGCAATTTGTTAAACAGAATACCATTCTTTGAAACATTAATTCAGCATAAAAATGATTTAATAAAAATTGTAGTTATATAAAACTGAATGTTATTCTTAGATAAGGAAGAGTGAAAAAAATTAGTCTCTGAAGCACTTGCTGAAAATATACATGACAAAAGCCTGCAAAAGATCAGTACTTGGTAGAAACTCTCATGGAAAGGGGTGATATATTTATACGTGTGTGTGAGTATATTAACATATATGTATATGTATTTATATATGTATATATGACATTATATATATATATATATGACATACTATACCTTAGCAAACACGCATATATACAAAATAAAGAAAGAAAATTTTGTGCATTCATGGATACAGGACTATAATATCACAGCTTTTTTCAGAAAGTAAGAGTCATATAATAAAACATTCAATTCAAGTATTTAGTCATTGTGCTATTTCTCAATTTTCTCTGTTCATAATATGGTACCTATGATATATATTAAAACTTTTAAATGTTTCTTGTCAGGAATCTTGCATTTCACTGTAGAGGAGAAATATTGGATAATTCTAAGTAAGTTAGTCCTTATTTCTTAACAAAGTAGAATATTTAGTTTTCTTGGTCAAAGAAATTTAATATTAGATTGTAATATGAGAAGCATATGGAAATACATGTTAAAACTAAAATGTAAGCTGTAAATTTTTGTTGCTTTAAACAATTAATAATATGCTTTTCATTATAATGTCAATTATTTTTCCCACAGAGAACTGTCCAGACAGAAACAGAGGAAGAAATAGTTTCTCAAACTGGTTGGTCTTATCTCCATCAAAATCTTTTTTCAAAATCTTTTAAAAATTATTCTAAACCAAAGTTCCAGGAAATCTGTTTTCTAAGGTTCCCAAGATATCAGACAATGAACAGGACACATTTGATTATCATAATGACAGCTAAATCTCCATAAATTCTTCCCTGATCATTCAGGAGTCTTTCAGTGAAAACTGAGATAGATCTTGACTATATATAGATCTATATTAGATAGAGAAGCTTGCACTCTGTAGCTCAAAGAAATTATTCAGACTCAAGATTCATAAACTTTTCTTTGGAAGCATCTTATTATGATATAGCACATAAAATTTCTAACATGTTACTTGCATTTAGATAGGGATATTGCCTTAGGAATTCCAATTCAGATTGGTCTCAGTATCCAAATTTGAAATTATTCTCAATTTTTCTCTAATTAATAATTTCCATCCCAAACTAATTTTAACTAAATCTATTCCATTGCATCAAATGAGAGGGCTTCAGACATATCTTTTATTATTTACAGGACACGAAAACCACGTCTGGCAAGAAGTGAAGACATTAATGTTCTGATTTTTCTCTAATCATTTAATGTATAATTTTTATTTCCCTATGTAAAATGTATTACAATAAGCTATAAATTTTTTAAAAAATCTATCTTTAATTATGTACCACTGGTTTCTTTCCTTAAATATAAAAACAGTGATGGCAAAGTAAAGTCAATCTGGTTCATAATCTATCACTTTTGTGTGTCTTCCTACTGTTATATGTGACAGAAATGACTGTTCTGAAGTAACTAAATCCAGACCATTACGCACAATCGTAATTTCATCTCTTTCGAATATCTTTAAAGCAGCCTCACAGTGGGGTCATGGTCTTTAGCAAAGTCTATTCTCCTCCAAAAAAAAAACCTTATGAATATTTAAGAAAATCTTGTTGCATTGCCTTTCCCTTTTAAACACAAAGAGAAAATATAGTTATTTTAAAAGACTTTTAATAATTAAATGGATAGCTAGAGGACCAATTTACATTAGGTTTTTGAAAGAGGCAAGCTCATTGAACTGAACTGAGCATATAATTGTTCATGAGATATTTGCATATGAGAATTATCTGTAATTCTCAAAATGCTAGGATGAAATTGGAATTCCTTCTTTTAATATATTTGAATGCATCTGCATATGCATAGTGAGTTGGAGGAATACACTTATTTTATGGACTATGGTTACTTTATCTCCCACTTTCTGAAATATTTCAATAAACGTAAATAGTATTTAAATGAATGTATTATTCTCTGTCATTCAATTTTTATCATTTTATTTTTTAAATTTCAAATTGTAGATCAGAAATTATGAACACATTTAGATATAATAAATATGCAGTCTATCTATTTCCTTTAGCTAAAATAATGTTGATCCATGTTCCATGTACCACAAATTCTTACCCAAATGTACTATTCTTATAGAAACAATGGTTTAAATCCTATATGGTTCAATAAACATGCCTTTAAAAAATTGTCTATACCTGTTTGCTATTCATATGTAATTCATTTTGTCATGTTATTAGAATTCTATTCCATATTTTATCAGAAACATTTTATGCCTAACTTTAATTAGACATTGAAGGTGAAAACTTTATTAAAAATTAAATTTAAAGCACTCCTTAATTTCTCTTCCAACTTTTTTAACTTTCCTTAACAAGTATTAATTGTTTGCAACAGTCTTATATTCTATATAAAATATTGCTAATATACAACATTATAATTTTATTATTTTTATAATTTTTCATTCTTGTCCAGAAATTTGATGTTTTATGTGTCAATTTGACAGTGCTAAGAGATGCATGAGAGATGTGGTAAAATATTATTTCTGGAGTATCTGTTAGGGTATTTCTCAAAAAAGAGTAACATTTGAAGAGGTAGACTGAGCATTGTCCAAACTTTTGAGGGTCTGAATAGACAGAAAAGTAGAGGAAAGGCAAATTTGCTTTCTCTGAGCTGAGATGTTCATATCCTTCAACTTATGACATTAGTGCTCTTGGGTCTTAGCTGTTTGTACTTGGACTGATATATACCACCGGTTTCCCTTGGTTCCAAGTTTCATCTGGTGAACATGAGATTTCTTGTTCTCCATAATTACATGATCAAATTCCTATGTTACATAAATATTATATAGATATATATGTAGAATTTATATTTTCTTATTAGTTATGTTTATATGGAGAATCATGGAATCATACTAATACAAATATGCATAGATTTGCTAATTACAGTATGAGTTTACATGTTTATGCTCTACATTTTTCAATGGATCATACTTTTAGAACATTTTCAAATTATACAAACAAATGTAAAGATAGTATAATTTCCATCTACCTTTTTACCCATGTATTTTTCCCTATTGCTAATATATTAAATAAGAATAGTACATTCCATACAGTTAACTGATGTTGATAATTTACTATTAACTAAAGTTTTAGATTTAGATGTATCAGATTCCCTCAGATTTTTACCAAAAATGTTTTTTTTTCAGTTCTATGAGTTATCTACTTTACCATATAACCTTAGTCTTGGGTATGACAGCTTCTCACATTTGTCATAATTTAGGTCTCCTTTATGAGGGTAACTTTTTAGGAATGCATCTCAGGTAAACTGTAGTGTCTCTCTATTGAGATGTCTCTAATATTTATTATGACTAGATGGAGGTTACACATTTTGAGATGTAGCTCATAGCTGTAAAATGCTATTTCCATCACATCACACAATGGAGATATATATATATATATATATATATATATATATATATATGTATATTATGAACAAGTCTATGATTGCCGATATAGACTTTGATCATATGGATAAAATAGCATTTGTCATGTTTCTCAAACTTAGAAGTATTCTTATTTCTTCTACTCCACACTGTACTTTTTGGAAAAAAAATGTCATTATGCACGGTCCTCAACTATTTGGAGATTATGCTCTTCCTTCCTTAGGAGTGGAATATTTGTGTAAAATATTTGGAATTCTTCTACACGGGATATTCTCTACCATCTATCAAATTGCTTAGTATTAGTGTATATTAGTATCTGTATTAGTATGAACTCATAGATATGCATTCTGTAATTTGAGTTATAATTCCACCACACTTTATTTTATTGATCAGATGGTTCCAGATTTGGTCATTGTTCACTCTTTCATTTGGTTCCTGTGCCTTCTTTGATTTACACTAATCAATGCAGAAGTTTTTGTTTGTGTGCTTTCTTCTTTTCTGATAATTTAAAGCTATTTATGTCTATGTTTTACATTTTCTGCTCCGGTGCTAGAATGAGCCATCTCTACCAGGAATACATACTCATTGGAGAGTGGGATTAGAAACTAAGATCTTTGGTATTAGAACCCTAACTCTTTTCTGGAGTACAATTTCTCTTAAATCTTCTTAGCTAAAGATTCTCCATTAACATAGAAAAGAAATATGAGTGTACATATTAACCTATAGGTAAATATGCATATCTGTTTCTACAACTATCTGTGTGTATATGAATTTAAACATTTCTGATTATTAGAAAATTGAAGATATCTTCAACTCTTTATATATTACCATGTGAATTGCTCTTGGTTTGTTACTGTGCATTTTTATTTTAGCAGTGATAAACTTGGCTCTATCTTCTACCATGGTTTATTTAGTTCTTAAATTTCAAACACACTTATAAAGCATTAAGATTTTTAAACTATAGTGCTATGGGAAGCAGCTTAATGAACTTAAGTGTATCAGTTGTCATTCATATGAATTTTTTTACAGATTGCTGCAGTAAGATAAATTTGGAAGATAAATTTTAAAAAAAAATCTATTTCTACTTCCAGTTAAGTCCTGGATATAAATTAACATGAAGACACAACATCAGAATCTATGGGATACAGCATAAAGTAATACAGATCTAGCTCATGAAATAGAAAGATTACAAATTTTAACTTACACCTAAAGAAAGCAGAAAAAAAAGCCAAAATTCTGTAGAAGAAAGACAATTATAAGTATTAGTGTAAAAATAAATGAGATAGATATCAAATAAGTCTGATTTTAAAAAGCACTTAATAATACGACCTTCCCAATTTATACAATTTATTGATATTTTTATCACATTGAAATTTTCTATTAATTAGCTCAACAAATTAAGAATTGATTAATATTATTTTATACTTTAATATCCTGCTCTGATATTCTTTCTTTACATAGATCTGTATTTTTGACTTATGTAATTTTTCCTTTCTCTGAAACACTTCTAACATTTTTTAGAGAATGGGTCCACTTATGAGAATATTATTTCTATTTTGAAGAGCCATTTTTCTCCTTCACTTTTAAAGAACAATTTTTCTATATATAATTATTTTGGGTTTTTTAAAAACATTTTAAGTATTTAAATTCAGCTATCTATTCTTTGCATGGTTTATAACAATAATTATTCTATAGATTTATCCTTATTCTTGTGACTTCTTTTGAGATATTCTTCTCATTTGTGATTTTCTACAATTTTAGTAGGGTCTGTCTAAGCATAGTTTTTTTTTTATTAGTTATTTTTGGCATTTATTCTTGGATCCATGGTTTGCTGACTGTCTGTCACTAATTTTTGAAATTCCACAGCCATTACCTGAAATATTTTTTCTACTCTCTCCCCTTTTGATAGTTCAATTATTTATATGTCACAATTAAAAATTAAAAATTAAATAACTTTCCCATATCTCAGCTGTTCTTTTCTTCTCTCCCATGATTTTTATCTTTACATTTGAGTTTGGAAATATTTCTTTTGATACATACTTAAGCACTTTTAGTCTTTCTCTTCCCATATCCAATCTAGTGATGAACTAATCAAAGTAATCCTTCATTTTTTCACATTAATTTTAATTTCTGAAATTCAATTTTGATCCTTTTTCAGAGTTTCAATTTCTTTATAATGCATGCTTGTTTTAGGTATTTTTAATTTTTATTAATGCCTTTAATTATTTATTATGACTTTTAAATCCTCTGATCATTCAGAAATCTGTGTCATATTTGAGTTTGGCTCTGATGCAGACTTCATCTTCTCTGATGACATTTGCTCTTTTCTATCCTTAAGTGCTTTATATTTTTTCACTGATAGGTGGGCATGATATATGGGATAATAGGAAGTAAGATAAATAGGCCTTTATAGTGAGCTTTATGCTAAGTTGGCTAGATTGGGTTTGCTATAATGTTTGTTGTACCTGAAGGTAACAGAGGCTACAGATTTTCCCAATGTCTTTATTTTTGTCTGTCTTATTTTCCTTGAGTCATTTATTCATTTTGGGGTGCAATTTGCAAACTCGGGTTGCTAAGTGTTTATATTTTATCTTAATATTTCAATGACATGAAAATTCTATCCTTTCTTTTACTGCAGTATAACCCATGACCTGAGCATATTTATAGCATATACTATATTCTCTGTGTCCTTTTTCATGTAATTTTTCTTCCATTACTAACACCAGAACCACTTCTCTCAAGTTAGTTAGGTTTTTATTATTCTGACACATTCTCATGAATAAAACTAGAATATAAGAAGGAAACCATAAGGTACATATAATTACCATGCTGATCCTCATGTTGCACAATTTTTCTTTACTGTTAGTGACATGAGAAAATAAATGAAATGTGCAAGTATAACCATAGCCATTTTGATATTCTTTTAAGACATTTAAGCTAATAACTTTATTGCTTCTAAATTAACCTCAATTTCAATAGCAAACATTGATTTTTATGCTTTGCTACATGCCAATTAACTCTTTGAAACTTCTGTAGTAACTGTTAATGGACATGAAAAATCAAACATACACTAAGGTTCATATGTATTTACATAAACCAGATTATGGGAAACAGTAAACTGAAAGGAGAAAAAAATGTTTGGAAAAAGCACTGAGCTGGGAGTTTCACAGCTGTGTTACTCATTGTCTACCATCAGCCAGCTAAACAGTTATTTAAGATCTGTTCCCGATTTTTCATCTAGAAGTGTGTAGGAGGTGTGAGACACTTGGGTACTTATCAAAGAAAAATATGTGCTCATAAGAGACAGTAACACATAATACATTCTATTAAGCAGTTCTTGTACAGTATTACATGAGTGGGAAAACACCCTACAGAAGACCATCTAGAGGCTTAAGCTGAGTAGACCACCATTCAGATGAGAAGACAGTAGTACAACAAGGGAGAGAGAGCTCAGAGAGGGCACATGTTTACCATAGAAGTTCTGGGTCAGAAATCACGAAAGGATAATAGAAGTCTGGGACCTTAGAAATACAAGACCTATCTAATCAATAGATAGCATAGGCAGGGCGAGGTTTTACAGGTATGCAAAGAAAGCAGGCTCAAATGGGTGAAAATGCGTTGTGAAACTCAGAAATAATTGGATGTGTGAAAGTCTGAACTTGGCACTATGGTGTATTTGGATGAACTGATTCTAACCTTGCAGTGAAGAATAAAGTAGAGACTCAATGTGGAGAGGCCATCTTTGTCTCATTTATATAACAAAGCAAAATAATAATTCTTACCACATACCTGCCACAGGAGTGTTGGAGAATTAATGAAATATTTGGAAAACCTTCTGAGTTATTAGCAAGAAAATACTTTATTAATCAAAACAGTATTATTGTGGCAAGAAGATTTATCCAAGTAGCTTGCATGCAATCACTGCTGGTTATTCACTGCGACTGAAATTAGTCATTGATAGAGATTATGAACAGTAAAGTGAATTCCTTAGATTTTCCTGAGAGGGCAATAGTTTCCATATTTATATACTAGGAATATTTTTTAAAGGTTCAATTTAAAACATGCTTTAAATAGATGTAAAGCTATACATTTTGATTTGAATACAAATATTGAAATGATTAGCTTTCCAAGGACTATTTCTATTTCTATAAGACCTGCTATGTATAAACTTAAAGGTATTTAAAAAATTATTTAATGCAAAGCATTGTTAAGCAAATAATAATATCTTGATATAAGTCTAATTACTGATATACAATTTAACTTATATGGAAATCTTCAAATATCACTACTTTGGGGGAATCTATTAAAGCTTTTAGAATAAAAGAATGTATTTGCTATAAAAATCACATTAATTCACACTAGAAAATGTGGGTTTTCTGACCAACTCTTCTCTAATTCTTATTATTTAGATGTTATTACAATATTTTGTAATTTTGAACATCTTTTCTCTATTCTTATTCAGACAAATTATTGTAATTTTTTATAATTTTGCATAAGAATAAAATTACCTCTCATTCTGTTTCTCTCTTTCTCCCTCTTTCTCTCTCTCTCTCTCTCTTTCTCTCTCTCTCTGTGTGTATATATATATATATATATATATATATATATATATGTGAATGACAAGGCCAATTACACCATGGGGTTTATTATATATTATATCCAAAAATAAATAAATATAATCAATTTAATATCCGATGGTCAGAATAGCACTACAGATGGAGTAATTTTCCCATTTATGTTCATAATCAGAAAAATTGACCCATAAAAAGTAAAATATTTGCTTTTCATGATGGAATTTAGTTTGGAACAAACATGGGCAGGAAAAAGGATCAAGAAGAGCTGAGATCTAATGGGTATCTCCTGCAGTTCATATAATTCTACCCATATCTCTTTGTATCCTTATAATAAAAATTCAATCCAAGTCTATGAAGTCTCCAAATTTTCTAAGTAATATGTATATTCATTTCTGTCCTGAAAAAGTAGGCTGCAATTCCAAACAATTTCATTACTGCCTCTAATCCAGAGACAAGCCACAATATCTGAAAAGAAAACTGAGAGGAATAGTGAAAGAATACTCATCTCCATTGCTGCAGCAGTCGTTCCTGAGACTGTGACAGATATTCATGATTTCCTTCCACTAAATCTTCAAATTTTCTTCATTCCTTCACTGAAATTTCTGCTTGGTTTACTTAAACTAGTGATCCTGTGTCAATCCTTGGTACTATATCTCTCGACTATTTAGGCACAGTTATTGAGACACATCACTATATATCTGTTCTTGGATCAGGGCATATAGTACAACCTGGAGAGGATGTCTCAGTCCTACATGGTTTTTGTTTGTTTATTCTGACACTTTAGAGAGTCTCTTACTGTTATAACTGGGCCACTTCACTATTTTAAGACATATGACAACACAGCACATGCTTGTATCCCAGGTTAATTTAACCATTATATTACCTCTTTAGCCAATTACTTTGTGACGGGAGTGTTTGAAAGAAAATAAAGTGTTTGAGTTCTCACAAAGTGGATATGGTGGAGACACTAATAGGAAGAAAATACCTAACTAGACACTCACATAATTATTTATCTAGAGCAGTTATCAATTGTGGTGTGGATGGATTACCACCTTCTTCAGGGTAGGACACCTGATATTGTCATAAGTACAAAGTGAATGATTCACTAACAAGTGTCATTGTTATCTGTTAAGTGATGACATTGACATTTGTCAGTGACTGTGGCTAGAATTAATTTTGGTAAAAGAAAGCCTATTAACTTTGGTCATTTCATAGCTGCCATCATGACTTTTCTGTTCATGAGATAATTATACTGATCCTGAAGTAATGAAGATGATAAGGTGACTGAAACTTCTTTTGGTGGAAATTTTAAAGACACAGTATCTGAAGATTTATACTTATTACTTTTATACTTCTCATACCTCCATGCTCTTTATCTCTCATCAAATCTTATTTCCAAAACCTTCAAGAAACTGAATCATTCATTAGGTGACCATATATTTTGACAGATTAATTCTCTTCTCCTGCCATAGAAATTGTTATAAATCATGGCCAAGTATCATGCTCATGACTCTGCCAAATAATCTTTTTCTGGTTATCAAGAACACAAATCTCTAACTTATCTCTGAATTAGAACTGCATCCATCTCCATCAGTTAGTTGTAAAGAAAACTCCATGACGCTGGAATTGTGAGCTAAGTAACCTGGTATTTTGTACAGTTTATGACAGACTTTTCCTGTCATCTGGTTTAATATCAAACTACTTTCATTGGACAGTAGTTTATAAATTATGCTTAATGCTGTCACTTTGTCACTCTAACAGTAACTTTTTCATGAAAGTATGAAATTAGATCAACTTAAATATTAAAAATTAAAAAATAAGTAACAAGTTCTTAGGAGTAAAGGTCTAAAATTTGAAAAACAAATCTCCTATCTAGTGTCCAGATATAAATCATTCGCAAAACCTCTTCATTGAAAAATAAAATCACCCATTTGTCTTGAATAAAGACTTTTACTGCCGTAGTATGTATTGATGTTTCTCTGATTCTACACCAAAATATCTTCTACCGGTGGTGAGCTCTTAGATTTTAAATCTTAGTTGACAGTGCTTTTGGGGCATTGTAAGCATTATATAAGTTAGATAATTATATGAACTCTCTAAACTCCACACTATTATAAAACTTTATTGCAGACAAACAATATAAAACACAAAGGAAAAAGGGTGGGTCTTAAGTTTTGAGGAACAAAATTTTGCTATGCATATCCTCCCAGATGCTTTTCTATGAAGTTTTTCTTTATCTCAGTATTTTGAATTAACAATATGTGAGTACTTTCAATTTCAGAAGAAGTCTTTAAAAATTTCTAACATGGTACTTTTTGAGCTTCTGATTGTATAACTACCAATATACAAGCCAATATTCAAAGACACTATGGGATTTCTGAACTTTTGATGGAATATTATAAATTATTATTTAGACAATTTTACATTATTTTGGCTAAAGATTAGTATCAGAATTCCAAGTTTCCTCAGTCAGAACTAAAGGACAATCAGTCCAATGTAAAAGAAATTCCTATACTAAGACTAAGACCAAAAACGCTATTGTATTTCCTCATTAGTCTGATCATGAGTACAGCTATGATTCAAATGTATACCATACTGGGTCCAACTTAGGTTCTAATAGGATTATTTTTTCTATTATCTCACCCATAAAGCAAAAGGACATAATTGAAGGACAAAAATTATTTCTAAACAAATGAGAAAATAAAATCAATATAAACTTTTCAATGACATTCAGACTTGAGTTCTACCATCAAATTCTTGAAGAGCTAAGGAATGTTTCTTCTCATCAATTCTAAACCATTTTCTTTTTCTGTTCTTTATGACAGCCACGACACACATTGAAAGATTATAGAAAGTTTAACCAGGAAGTATTCTTAATTTTTTCTGTGGTGCTGGCTGTGGTCTCCTTACTGGAACAATGCCACTCAATATTTGGCTCATCAGATGGTGAATGCAAATTTATGATTTTTTTTTATTAGACAGAATCAAATTCTGCTGAACTTCACATGGCAGGGACAAGAGTACACATTTACCATGGAGCTAAATAAAAACTCTGCCTCCCACGTCCTAGAGGAGAGGTGACTGGGTCTTCTGCTTCTGTACAAAAGCAGTCCACATAAATCCCAAGGAAATGTTTCTTCCTCTCTCTCCCCGTCTGCCTGTCTGCCTGCACTCACCTTCAGTTCTACTTGTACCTTTTCTTTAAAAAAGGAAAAACTATGTTCTCTGTCATAATACAACCCATGTCTTTGTCATTCCAAATAATACTGTGTCTGTACATTATATTAGTGACATCATATTAAATGATTGTGTTCATAAGAATGAGAACTAAAATTTCCTTGTAAAGCAAAATCATTTTAAGAATGAGAAGATATACTTTATAAATATTTGGAGACTACTCCATAAGTAATTAGGAAATCAGTTGTCTGGGGCATATCAGAATGTCTAAGGTAGGTTTTGCTTTTTTTAAATTTTAATCTCACATCATATTTAAGCCAAAACACTTAGTAAGCCTTTTTGTGTTGAAATTACAGTATATTTCAAAATCCATTTTCTTTTTCTGTTCTTTATGACAGTCACGACGCACATTGAAAGATTATAGAAAGTGGACATTTTAGTAGGCTTAGAATATTGACAGTTTCAAGAGGATCTCAGAGAAAAAGTAGATTCTAAACAAGTTGAAGGTATGATAGAAGATGATTTTACTCATAGGTTATAGTATTCTGCATATTTATTGTTGTCACAGGTTTTCGTCATAGTTAAGGGTACTTTATTCCCAGTAAACCTTAGTAGAAGAGTAACAATATAGGATATTAACTTTCTGGAACAAGGCTCTGATTTCTATATCAGAAAATTAACCATATTTTCTAAAATAACTCCTCATTTTGCTACAGGACTCAACGCTGAGCACATATATATGGAACATCAGGGGAGGATGTAATTATAGCAGACATTCATGGAAAAAGTTACTGAAAGTCACCAAGTGACAAGATAAAGCACAAATTTATACAATCCACTGTCCAATGAAAGAGATTTGTTTAAGATTAATCCAGAGAAGTCCAGAACATAAGAAAAATGTATAATAAAGGGTACAAAACACCAGGTAGATAATTAGATCTTATGAGTGAAGTGCTGTCATTTTGAAGTATCCACTATCTGTTACACCATGGACCCAAATTCTATCTCTACTGCCAACTCCTGTCTTTAGAATTTACTCATGATGGAGTTTCTCGATACCAGTAGGTTCCCACCATGGTATTCTTTATTTCCTCTACCGTGTGTCTTCTGATTTCATTCAATAAATAAAATATCTGGATATTGAATGACAAAAGCAATTTGCACTTTATTCATCTTCAGTAATCCAACAATACAATTCTTCCATTTATCCTCACTTATTTTAGGCTATGATCACGTTCAAATTTTAAGTATAAATTACAAAAGTCATTGGGTACAATTTCCCTTCTAGCACAGGGACACTTGAGTAAAAATGTTGCCATTATCATTTCTCTAAAATCCAGGTTCACATTCCACCTTTCTTATTACTAAAATCCTGTAGATTTCCCAATTTCTACAGGACTATTTATCCAATCTATGCTATCTTTAGGAAATAAATAATTTCTATTGTTGGATCAAGAGCACTGTCCTGACAAGGATCTTCTGAGAAGTGATCCTGATTAATGCTCTGAAGGCAAGGAGTGATTATCCAGGTAAAGGTAAAGATGAAAAATCATCACACCAAAGCATAGCCTTGTAATGGACTTGCTTCTTGTGAAGTCATTTTCTCTTTTTAAGTCTTAGGATATTTTTCATGTGTAATAATGAAAATGAAGTGCTGCTTGTTTTGATCTAGAAGGTTCAGTGGAATTGAAGTACTCCATATTCTCAGGTTCTCTTTCCTAATTCTCCTTGCCAGGTCACAAATCCCCCACATTTCTTTCTCAAAGCCTTACTATAATATAGGATCATTGTCAAGCCTGGCCATTAATTTCAGTGTTGACTTTGTTAACTTTGCAATTAGGTCTGTGACTTAATTTTCAATAAAAGCTTCCCTAGGTCTGTAAAAGATGAGAGTCTGATCGACAGCTGCCATAGACGTTCATTGCTTTTACAGTTCTACAGCACACCTTCAATTTCCAATTGGCTGCCTAGAGATTTTCTTTCTGCAAACTTATCAAAATCATTAACAGAATTCAGCATACTCTTCAGTCATCATTATCATTGCTCTCTTGATGTTCAAGTGCCATAGTTCTCATATATCCAACATGTCTCCCTTCACTTAGACCTCATCCTGATTATCAAAATGGAAATCTTTAACACTTGTGATGTTAAGACAAGTCATATTTTATCACCAGCTCATTTCTGGTAACATCTGTTTGATTGTGGGTTCTTCAAAAAGTAGACCTTGAGGCAAATTCCTGTCGACTTCTTCTTTATAGGAAGTACAAGCTTACAGAAACTAGAGAAACAGAAATGAGAGTGAGCAGGGAAAAACAGGGAGAAAATAAAACCATGTGCTACCAAGGATGGCTATAACTAATTTTGTATTCAATTAGACCAGTTTTCTGAGAAGTTGAATGTGTAGCTTTGATTATTATCAATCTAAATCTGTAGTGAAAAGAGAGTGTGTGGGCTGCTTCCTATTTCTCAATGATTAAAACTTCTCTCTACATCTCTCCAGAAGGGGACAGGTAGAATGACATGTCATATCCCATAAACATGGATCCCAGGATCACAAGGAAGGCTGAAGAGGAGGGTAGGGACACTTGTCTTGGACATGAGACAGTGACATGTTGTTGTCTCTGTTGCTTAGGCTGCAGCTTGTTGGAGTCAAAATAGTGTGTTTCTGTAAAGAAGAGGCAATTCGACAAGAATTCCAAACGTATTTAAATTGAAGTTTATGAAAACTTTAAAAGAAGCCTCCTGTACAATCTTAAACCAAAGCCTAAATCAAAGCTAAACCAAACAGCGGTTCTTTTCTTTATACTCTCCTACATCTTGATTCCAAAGGCAAACTTTCAATGCTTTCCAGCTTTTTCTTCTGATATTTGATAAAATATTGTAAAATAGTATAATCAATGACATTTAGGAAAATATTTAAAAATAATATGCATCTATTTTTCTTTATTGTGTTTTACTTATATCCCTTTAAAAATAATCTAAGTGTTAATTATTGACCTTCTGAAGATGATTTTAAGTCACTTGTATTACACTGCACATCCAGCATTTGCTTATAAACACTCATACACCCCACCCTCCATAAAATGCTCTCATGACCTAATAAACACACACACACACACACACACACACACACCCCCCATAGGCACACATTCTTTTCTACTCATTTATACATAGGATTGCCTTACACATTTAATTAGTATTATGACAACAAATTGCTTTTCAGAGGTGGCCCTCTTTCTAGCAAACTCTGGTTGTTGTTCCATTCATCCAGATTTATAATTGCTCAATTTTACTTACTGGAAATTTCCTCAAGTGCCTTTAATAATTCAACATTATTTAAAGAAAGAAAAGAGGGAGAAAATAAAGAGAGGAGGGAGGGAGACAGGGGAGGAAAGGAGATAGGAAGGAAGGAAGGGAAAAGGGAAGGAAAGAAAGGGAGAAATACATTTAAAAAATTGCCCGAAGTTTCATTGAAAGGAACTTTCACATGGCTCCCTGATCTATGTTACACTGAACTTTTGGCTCCGAACTTTGATATCCTCTTAGTTGCATGAGTATCAATTTTATGATGAATTCCTTATTTTGATTCCAGAAACCTGCAGTTTTCTTTTCTCTGTCAGAATTCATCGTAAGTAGTGGAATACATACTTTTAGAAAAGATTGTAATATATTTAGCATCTTTCATTCCTAAAAATATCACACACACACACACACACACATACACACACATATATACATGCCAGGTTACTTGGCATTTCTATTGTCTTTCCACTTTCTTCTTTTTCTTCTCACATATGACCAGGTCTCTGTTAATTTTTTTGTCTATTTTGTGTATACACAGTTTTTATTCTCTAATATATTTTGAATGGAAATTTAGAAGGGAGTGGCTATAAATATGGGCATTAATCAGTAGTGTTTCTTTATATTCTTGCCTTTTAATTTTCAATAAATTATGAAAAGCAGCTCAATAAATATATAAACCTTGTTTATATGTTATATAATATACACATGTATTTATGTGACATGTCTTCTTCTATTCAGTGGGCATTTCACTTCTGTACAGAAATACTCTATATACACACATGCTAGAAGACAATTCCAAGTTCAGAAAAAATCTAAGAATCTCCATGGTTTAGTAAGGCTTTATTATTGATTAGATGAACAGTTTATGTGTCATACAAATATGTCATCAGACACATCGTACATATTAATTCTTTCAGCAGTAGCAAATTTCAAGTGAAATATATATATATATATCCATTTTCTCTCAAACACTCCTATAAGTCATTGTGTAGTCAGAAAATGAAATGAGTTATATTGCTGAAAATATATTATTACCAAGTATTATTTATGAGTATGTGTTTAGATACCATTAGACACCACTTATATAAAAATATATGTAATAAAAGCTGATACAGTTGACAGAAATTTCCTTTGAATATCATAAGGTTTAAATTAATTTACTAATTTTTAAATATACAATTATTTCTATTAATTCAATTATTTGGAAGTGATATTACTACTTTTATTTTTTAATTATTATTTATTTATATTATTTCTTAAAATTGACATACATTTCAAACAAGTAAAACTGAATAATATGATGGGTATATGGATGTTCATTATACATATTTGTTTCTATATTATATACCATATATATTTGATTTATTACTATATATTACTATATTCTTTTGTGACTATTGAATAAACACCTCTGTGTGCATTTCACACCAAACTCACCACCAGAGTTCTAGTTTCCTTTACCACTCCTTATTTATTTTGTTTAGATTTTTTTGACCAAGAAGAGACCATAATTTATCACACTACTTATTTCAAAAGAAACTCAGAAGTGTAAAATATATTGGATGTTTCCAAAACAAACTTTAAAATGAGTATAGTAGAATATATAAAAATTCACAGTGTAGACTTGAGTAACAATTCCAATTCAGAGAAGTTAAAAATTGGAACTATCAAGAAGAAAAAGGTGACTAAAACAAAACAAAACAGCATGATGAAAATAAAATTCAAATATTTTGGATAGCTTTAGCCTTTCAAATAAAACAATATCAATAATAATAAAACTAAACAGAATTAATATTAAGCACACAGGATTTGGGCATATAAGTAATATGAACCTTGGCTCTGACACTTGTATACTGTATAAGGTTAGGGAGATTTCTTAGCTTTGGTGTTTTCATCTATGAAATTGGGATAATAAAATTTAAGTCGTAGGCTTATCTTAAATAAGATAACATATGTCAAATTATTTAATAGGCCTCACAGAGCAATCACGGGCACAGAAATTGAACAGGTAAACAAAAGTCTCCCGAAAAACAAAATCCCTTGTTTCATCAAACCCTTAGAGAAAATTAATACCCATTCTACCCAAAGACTTCCAAAACACTGAAGAAAAGGGAACACTCCCAATACTCTCCACAAGGCCAGCATCACAATAATACCAAAAACTGACGAAGATATCCCCAAGAAAGAAAATTATAGACCAATATCTCTAATGAACGTAGGTGAATAAGTCTAATAGACCTGTTTCTGTAAGTGGAGTTTCTTTATACTTTATATAGTATCTTTTAGTATTTTTTATAGGATTGGTTTTGTGGTGATAAATTCCTTTAACTTTTGCTTATTGGAAAATATTTTTTATCATTCCTTCAGTTCTGAATGATAATCTTGAAGCATATAGTGTGCTAGGCTGAAAATTATTTTCTTTCAGTCTTTTGAATATGTCATGCCGTTTCCTCCTGGCCTGTAGTGTTTCAGTTGAAAAATTTGCTGACTCCCTTATGGGGACTTCCTTGTATCTGACTTGTTTTTCTCTGGATGTTTTTAAGATTTTTTCTTGTATTTTTGACATTTTAATGACAATGTTTTTTGTTGTAGGTGGCCTTTGGTTTCTTTTTTTAGGGATTCTTTGAGCTTTCTGGGTCTGGAGGCTTGCTTCATTCTTCAGGTTAGGAATGTTCTCAGTTATTATTTCTTCAAATACAGTTTCTGCCCGCTTCTCTCTCTTCTCCTTCTGGGATCCTTATGATGTGAACGAATGTTGTTTCTTTGGATGTTATTCCATAGGTCTCGAATGCCGTCTTCATTTCTTTGTATTCTTTTATCTCTTTGCTCATTTGCTTGAGTGCATTCCTCTGCCCTATCTCCTGTCTCACTGATTCTGTTAGAGACTGCATCCATCCTATTCTTGAGTCCCTCTATTGAATTCTTTAGGTCAGCTATTGTGTTCTTTAATTCTTTGACATCTGTTTTGACCTGCTTCATCTCTTCTCTCTTTTTTTTGTTGTTCTCTTTTTCTTACTCTGTTGTTTACTTCTTTGAGTATATTTATCACTAGTGGTGCCCAGCATAATATTCTCACCAGGCCTTCTGTTCAAACCACCAAGGCACTGTTGCCTCTTCTGATCTACATCTATATTTTCTCCCCTGACTCTATGTCCCAGTTTTGATGGGTGCGCTTTCATTGCTTTTGAGATTACTTGGAGGGTCACTTCTTCCTTAAATTCTGCCCCCTCTGCCACAGCTGGAATCCTGAGTTGAAACTGCAATGTACTTCTGAGCCCAACATTTTTACCTACCCTTAGGTGTCATGATTGCTGCTGTGGCTCTACAGCCTCTCTCTCTCTGTTTTTCCTGTTTGTTTATGGAAAATAGATGACTTTCTAGTTGCTCTGTGGGGAGAACACACGTCCTGCTCCTACCAGGTCGCCATCTTGGTTGGAAGTCTCAGAAGTGAGGTTGTTTTTCAAGAATATGTTTGCTATACAATGTAAAATTATACTATGATAACATGCCAAAAAGTTGCAATCATTACTGTGTATACATCAGATTAACTATAGGCAAATAGAAGTGTTATAAACCTTAAGAATACTATTTTCTCTAATATATAAGTAGCCACCTGGAGAAAAGAATTTTAAGTATTATTTTTCTTAATATTTTAGGAATAGGCGTGTCTTAATAATAGCAGTGTTGGAAAGAAACAATAAAATATATGGCTAATATTAAAGGATCAGAAATACATTTACTTTATGTTGTCACTTTAAAGAAAATACAGAAACTTTAAAGAATTGACTAATTTCATTCAGCGTCATTTTAGTCACAATGTTTTAGTGACTGAAGTATTTACAGAAAGTTATAATTTGCACTTTCTTAAATTTAGTTTCAGAAAAAAATATTTGTTTCAGAAAACCAGTTAAAAATGTGAGTTTCCAGTAAAGCCACATTGAATTTTTGTCCTGTTCATTTTATAATATATTAAAAAAAAAAAAAAAAAAAACAGTATCAGTTTCTGTCTTCAAGTTGCTATATGATTAGAAATATTATATATGGAAAAGAGTTAAATGTCCTATTGCTAAGACTATAATTAGGAACCTGGACATTTTTACATTAAAAGCTTCTTTTTGAGAACAAGTAAAAGTGTAATAAAGAGAATCTTGTCTAAAACAGAACAAACATGTTCAGTAATGGAAAGAATGAGAAATGAGAAGTGCTGAAACCTGTTTCACTGACATTAAGATTAACCTTGCCTCTGTAGAAATGTGAAATAGCCAATTATACTTGACATGATTGTTCTAAAGGAATTTAATAGGAAACAAGGGAAACTTCTTGACGTCCTTAAAAATTAATTTTTTCCCAGTGGGTCACCAAATAATATGCCCTCATCTATTCTATATTAGCTAAAATCCTAAATTGATTCCTGTCACACTTCTGACTAAATTTATTCTGAATTTTTTTCCTTTAGTGATTAATTCATTCTATGTTAAGCATTTTCAACATTGTTTCTATTGTTTAGAATAGTTTTCTTTAAGGTTTTTGTGGTGTTATATATAGAAAAGTCTAAAGATTTATTATATGACAATGATGCTGGGAACAATAAGACTGGATCTAAAGGTCTATGGCCTTTTAAAGAATATATGAAAACCTTTTGGGTGAATGATTAATACACAAAGTACGTACAAAGACAGATGGTGTAAGATCTCTGACATTATACCATGTTAGTATTTCAGACCAGTTTGTTACCGAAAAAGGTCATTCAATATTAGACACAGGCTGTAAGAAGAAAATGTAGCTTCAAAGATTGAGGAAATAAATGTTGAGAGTTGTAGGACCTCTCTGAGTATTAACTACATTATGGTTGCATTAATACGTGAGTGTATTAAGAAGTTGTTAAAGTATATAAAATGATAAAATATGCTATATATTTGATACCATTATTAGAGTATCACAATATTTGAAGCAATTTCACTTCCAGTTAACTCAATACATTAACATATATAAACATATATATATATACATATATACATATATATATGGCAGGTAAGAAGAGAGAGAAGGAAGCTTCATTTTTAATTAGTGGCTCATAGTGCTTATTCCTTGGACCTGGGACACAAGTTGGGATCTCTGGGATGTTTGTGATTTGTGCTCCTTTGGAGATGACTGACCTAACCACTACAAAATAATTAAAAAATATTGTGCCTATTGTTTGTTTTTTATTCTCTATCTTCACCCCTCTTGTGCACACATTGTTTCCATTGGTATATACTATACATATCTTTGACTTCAAATATGTTTTCAATTACATCATTTCTTTTCAATGGTTTTCCAAAGCAATAAGAAAAAATTCCAACTCTTTAAATTGAATCACAATACCTACATGATATAGCCTAGCTATAGTTCCATTAATTACCTACTTTTCCATGTTCTAATTATTTTCAACTGTTATGGAATTCAAAGTATTTCAGGTTGTTCTGTCATAAGACTATTACTATAGCTAGTTTCTCTTCTTGAAAAATGCTTTTCCTTTATCTTAATAAAGCTGTCTAAACAGCTTAAAGGATTTATTGTGAATTGATTTTCCCCCACCACCTCCAATATATTTTATATTCCTGTCTTAGTTGATGACTAATATATGCTTCCAGTTTCTCTTGCAAATTATCCTTAGGATTATCTTTGAAATCTGTCTTTCATAAACTGATTCTGGTTTGTCTGTTTTAGTTTCACTTTTATAACACATGCAAAATTTGATCACTTATCACCTTGGATTAAATTGCCATTCTATATGGTTAACAACAATAGTCTCCATAGAGATATTAATGAAATTTTTACTTGAGAATATAAGATATCTTCTATTCAAAAACCATCCATGGACTTTTATGCCACTCAGAGATTATTTGATTATTGCAAAAGATTACAAGAATGACAGAATCTGTTCTTCCACTCAATTCTGAAGTTCTGATGTCAGCTTTCACTTGCTTTCTCCAATCTTGTCTTTAAGCCTTCACTAATCTTTAAATTCAAATTAAATCTGCACAGGCCTCCAGGATTTGTCACTGTTTCATTAGATTATATATTCACTTTCTCCACAGAAAGGAAGAAAAAAATAAATACCAAGCAATCACATTAAATACATAAATGAACAATAATGAACGGATTTTAACACAACATGCAAATTTTTAAGGGTAAGAAGTTTAGAAATATTCTATATTACACAAAAATTAACAGTATTTAAGTTATCTATACAAATAAGAAAGGTCAACACTGCAAGCATCAATCTCCTCAAATAGGTCTAAAGAGACAAAGCAGTTTATGCACAGAGTCAATACATTTATATCAGAATAGCATAAACATTTTACTGTTGTTGAAGCTTGATAAACTTACTAATATAATATATAATAATAAAAGCCCAATGATAGTCAAGTACCAAAGCATTATTATTAGTGGTACTTGCCCTATTATTGTATATTCTATTATATTTAGATAGCCTTGATTTGTAAAAAATATGAAACCATATATGCAGGTTCTCTATTGCTCAAATATATGACAACACATCTTGACTATCATCAGCTTACCAGAAAGTCCTCTACCATTAACCATTGGATCCATTTTCTTTTGTTCTTTTCTCTATTCCCTTCCCTACTGGTAACCTCTATTGTCAATGTCCAAAGTAGAGTTTTATTTTGCCTGTTCATTTGCTTTCATATATATATATATATATATGCATATATATGTATATGTATTCCACATGAGTGTGATCATCTGGTGTCTTAAGAATTGTAATTAAAATACACTGTGTGTTAGACAGAATATGGACTTCAACGATTTCCATTTCCTGGTTTTCCTTCACACACTGTGTAATCCTCCCCCTTTAAGTGTTTCCTGTATTTATTGATTTGCATGTAATAGATAACATACAAAGACATAATGTGGTACCAATTTAGAATAGGTAAAAATAGTGACTTTTTCTTGAGTGTAGTCATTCACTTTTCCTCAGATTGCTCTTTTGTAGGTTGGAAATCCAGATGTCATGTCATGAGGCAGTCCTGTGTGGAGCCACACGTGTGGTGAACCACTCATGTTTGGATTTATATTTTCCCCAAGTTTACAAAGCAGTTCAGTCAGTATTTGAAGTACAACCTTGAGAGGCTTCGACTCAGAGTCATAAAGTCACGTTTGAATTGCTGACCCCAAAAGAGTGTAAGATAATAAGTATTTGTTGTTTTTAGATTCTAATTTCAGTATAATTTTACTACAGTTATAGAGAGTTAAAATCACAGCAATTAGAAAATTGTATATTGGGAAGAATATATGACTATATATAAAATATTAAAAGAAAATAGACAATTAATAAACATCTGTGTATACAATACTAAAGCAAAATAGACATAAAATTGCAGGTTATAAAGGAAATAACAGAAAAGGACCAATTATTGCTGCCTTACATCTAATTAAATTTAAAATGCATTTTATTTTTCTTAGAAAATTGAAGAAGTTAATGAAGAAACCTGTCTAGAATGACATTTGTTTCCTTGGAACTGATGCTTTGAAAATTTACTGTTAGCTTGTGGAAACCCAGATTATTAAAGCAATTTTGTATTATTACTGGAATATCAGATGCTGTAACAAATTGGTACTGACAAAATGATTTGATTGAATTATCAAATGCACTCAGTCAAAATTCTAATAAAACAAAATAAATCATAATTGTTTTTATCATTTAAGCTTATTTGTTTTGCATAGAGAAAGAGTTGGAAAAAAGTAAGGAAATTGTTCATTTGCAAAGAATTCCATTATTTTATCAAACAAAAACTAAATTTACCCAATGCTGATGTTCACTGTAGTCTAAATAATTGACTATAACAAAATAGGACATGAGAACCTCTAGTTATTACCCACTAATTTACTGAGTGCTAATATTGGCATATTTGGCTAGTTAATTATCAAAAAATACAGGAAATGCAGTGGTAACTAGCATCCATCATACATATTGCACAGAAACTTATATGAGATAGAGGTTAAGTATTTTATCAAATGTCACAAACACAAAGATTTAATATCTTAGAAAACAGAAAAATTTCTCACCTGTCATCAAAAAGAAAAATTATCATTATACAAATATTTCTTAAATAATTAACACTTATGTATGCCAATTATTGTTTTTAGTCACTGATTTTTTTATTAATACCAATCAAATATGTACTTGGAATAGAATTTTTATTTTATACCTGGACTAATGCCTTATGCTTTTATAAAATAGATTATAATGAGCTAATTATCTATGCAAAAATAAGTCAGATAAAGAAACATGCTCAATGGCTTCAATAATTTGTGGACTATAAAGAAACAGAGCAAATGAAAATAACAAAGCATACAAAAGATCTCTTCAACTCTGAAATCAAAACTGTAGTTGTTTGAGAGCAGAAAAGGGAAAAGGGGGCAGGAAAAAGGTAGGAAATGGTGGAGAGATCAAATTACAGTGGTTCTAGAACTATGTTGGTGATTTGGTGAGATACATCCATTATCAAAGTGAGAGCCTAAGCTTTGAAACATGCAATATTTTAAACAAATGGCAAACTAATAAAAGTAGTATGATATCACATTAAGGTGATTTTCAGTCATTTGTAATATCTCCTTTTTTTTATTTACTATGTTGAAGTACATTCCTCTATGATTGTTTTGTTGAGAATTTTTACAATAAATGCATGTTGAATATTGTCAAATGCTCTTTATGCATGTTGAGATAACCATGCCTTTTGTCCTTCATTTTATTAACATGGTGTATTATTTTATTGATTTACTTATGTTGAAATATCCTTGACTCAGGATGAATTTAATTTAATCATAATGCACAATTATTTTGGTGAATAGTTGCATTTAGTTTGCAGTAATTATATTTGGGAATTTTGCACCTATGTTAGTCAGAGATTTTAGTACTATAGTTTTCACTCTGTGATTTCTCTGCCTGGTTTTGAAGACAGGTAATATTGGCTTATGATGTTTTGAAGTATTTACTCCTACTCTTTTTTTGGAATAGTTTAAGAGGATAAGTATTAATTCTTCATGATGAATTTACTAGAATTCACAGGTGAAACAATCTTGTGTTTCTGGCTTGAATTGCTGTGTATTAGTTTTTACTCATTATATACTGTCTAATTCATTGCCATATAAAAGTTCATAATATCTTAGCAACATTTGTATTTATGCCATACTCGTTGCAACTGCTCTGTGATTTAATTTATTGATATTTTCTTTTGCTATTTATGAATATAGCTAAGTAACTATTTTACTTATATTTTCAAACTACCAGTCCTTGGTTTCATTGATCTTTGAAATTGTCTTTTGATCTCTTATTTTTCTATTTCTGTCTATTTTTTCTTATATCTTTCTATCTACCTTAGAGATACCTCAAAGAGATGTCTTTGGGTTGACAATTTCAATGATAAGGGAAATAAACAAACAAAAAAGCAAGCAGGATTATATTGGACTAAGATAATTATATATAGTTAAAGAAACAATAATGAAATGACAAGATACTCTACTCAATTATAGAAGACATCTAACAAGTGTTTACTACACAAAGTATATAAAGAATTCATAAATATCAGCAAAAGAAAACCAACAACAATCTGACAATAAATATTCGTTCTCTGAGTAGGTATTTCCCCAAAGATGATCTACAGATAACCACTAGGTACATGAAAATAGGTTTATTCTAATTAATTATTAGGAAAATGCAAATAAAAATGATGATGAGATATCACTTCATCTCTGAGAAAGATTATTATCCAAAGGACAAGATACAATGTTGGAGAAGAGAGAGTAGAGAACTCTTGAGAAGTTGGTGCATCTGTAAATTGTTCAAACCATTGTAGAAAACAGTATGGAAATTGCTCTGAAAATTAGAAATTCTAGAAGATTCAGTTAGTCTATTTATTGGGTGTTCACTCCCAAAATACAAGATTACTAATTTGAAGAGATATATTCACCCAATTGTTGCAGATTTTTTACAGTAAATATGAGTTGGAAAAAATCCTAAAAGACAATGATTCGATTAAAATTTGTGGTATATGCACAAAAAGGAATATCATTCAGCTATTAAAATAATGAGATAAGGTAATTTGAAATATCCTTGAGGACTTTAAAGGGTATACTTATTGAAATAAGTTAAATGGAGACTTAAGTTAATAACTTAAATAAGTTAATAATATTTAATTTATATTTAATTATATTAATATTTAATAATATTTAATTGTATAATAATAATATTATTTAATAACTAAAATAAGTTAAAAGGAATAAATTATTCCTTGCATGCACCTTAAGCTTAGTTGCATATTTTACCATTAGGATTAATTTAAACCTTCAAATTCTGGCATTTATGAAAGTAGTTGCTGTAAAGATCCATACATATTTTTTGTATAAACATGAATGTGCAATTATTTTGGTTAAATAAGAAGAGGCATTATTTCTAAGAAGAATATGCTTAGATATGAGTCCATCAAACAGAGTTATATTATTGTTGAGTTGTTGAGAATTTTTTGAACATTATGGATGATGATCCTTTATCAGATAGTCTCTTGGAAATATTTTCATTTTATTTGTGATTTATCTTCTATTTTTTAAAGTTTATTTCATAAAGAGGTATGTTAAAAAATCCTAGCTTATCAATTCTATCTTTCATAGACTGTCTTGTGTTGCAGAGAGAGAGAGAGAGAGAGAGAGAGAGAGAGAGAGAGAGAGAGAGACAGACAGACAGACAGACAGACAGACAGACAGACTGTCATACATAAAGGATTCATGTTTTCTCCTTTGACGTTTTCTAGGAGTTTTCTTGTTTTGTATTTTACATTTAGGTGTGCTAGCCATATACATTTAATTTTATAAAATGCATAAAATCTGTATCTAAATGATTTTTAATGCAGATGTCCAGTTGTTCTAGCACATTTTAAATTTAAAAATGATGCAACAATGACAAGTAAAAGTAAATTAGTAAGAAGAAAACTTTGGTATCTGTTTTTTGAGGAATGCGATGGAGTTCAGAAAGTCATCTCAAAATAAGCCACTTTGACATATTGGCTGATTTGACTTAAAATTTGAGTCAAAGCCAGTGTAAAAAGAGCATTCTGATTCTTCTTTGTGTTCTTGAAACCATGATAAAAATTCCCTGTGAAAAAGAACCCTTCCTATAATAGAAGAATGGCAAATATCCTTATCAGCAGAGCTAGAATATTTAGTAAGACCAGTCAAGAAGAACTTAGAAGGGAATGAGAATGTTTATTCCCCTAAGATATGCAGCAATGTCAAGAATCAGAAATTCTGGATTGTATTTCTTCCCTCTACCCCTTAGTAATGCGACTTTTCTAAGCCCTAGTAAATATTGCATACTGTTCATAATTTTATGAACTTTGATACTACAAATTCCCAATAAAATGTAAAACTAATGATGACTTTGAAATATTTTTTTCTGTTTTTTTATGCACACTGTAATCTCCCAGTAGTTCTCACTCTTTAAATAAATACTCCTTTACAGTGTCATCTGCTGAATTTCTTCCTCTTCCTGAACACAAATTATTGTGGTGATATGGTACTCTGTTCACCTTTTCTGACTTTCCTTTTCACCACCTAGATAATGTCATCTAGCTATCCAGACTTTGATACCATATTTAATGCTTCTAAATGTAAAAATATCTCTCTCATATCCTCATGTAACAATCTCCAAATTTGTTATCCACTTTCCTGGATGAACAATGCATAATTTAAATGAACAAAATCTCTTTCCTAAACCTGGGATTCCCTCAGTGCTCTCCACTGTGGTGAGTGCTTAGGGTAAAAGCAATAGAAGCAAATTTAAATTCTCTTTTTTTCTAGTTCATTCAGTTAGCAAATATTATTGACACGATTCTAAAATTACATACACATCGAAACACTTTGCCAATTCCATACTTAGGATTCTAGTCACACTATTTTCTTCTAATAGCTGATCCGCTTTCCTAGGTTAATTTCTCAATTGTAGTGGTATTACAATTGGTATCACAATTATAATGGTATTTTCCACAATGATATCAGTGAAGTTCTGTAAAATGCAAAACTAATCCATGCCATTCTATATTTAAAGACTTTCTGTCTTTATATTTCAAATAAAATCAAATTTCTCACCATGTTTTGGTAAAAGGCTACTCTTCAAACAAGCCTCTGTTCTTCCTATCATTTACTGCAGCATTCTTAACCTTCTTAATATTCCCATGTATGACGTCTTAATTTGCCAAATGCAGCTTATTAAGGCTTTCTCTTGCAAATTTGAAAATCATGTTATCCTTGAATTATTTTAAAAGGTTAAACACTAAACAAACTGTTTACATATGTAGGTTTCTAAAAATCTAGTGTTAACTTCTGGAGTCAGATGTCTATCTTTAGAGTCTATACCTCCTTACTAGTGAGCTTCACATCTGACCACAGCTATTGCCCTCAGCTATTCCTCACATGAATGGTCATTTATGTAATTATTGAAACATTTTCCTCATGAAGAAAATGTGAACTCCATGAGGACAGTATAAGGACAAGGGGGGAGAGAGAGAGAGAGAGAGAGAGAGAGAGAGAGAGAGAGAGAGAGAGAGAGAGAGAGAGGGAGGGGGAGAGGAGA